>JARHVA010000874.1:3885000-4015000 GCA_037957365.1 Torreya grandis | reverse complement strand
ATACCCTTCAGTTGAGTCATGATCTGGTAGTTGAGGCTCAAGACTAATACCATGTAGAGAGGGATAGCTTATCATGATGGGATGGAAAAGCCATGGGGTAGATATTTATAGGGGTATTTGAGCTAGTATAGGATAGTTAGGTACTATGGTGTGGATAGGTATCAAGAGTTAGTAGTTGAGATGTATTACTATGATTAGATCATACTAGATTTGCATTTAGATATTCCTTAGTATGCCACTTATGTGGCCACATAGGGAATGTCCTCCAGACAAACACATACAGGTTAAATCAACACAAGGAGTGTATCCTAACGAAGAGATCAAAAAGGAGATAGAGGAGGAGAAGAGGGAGGGGATAAGAGTGGAGATGAGGGAAAATGCATTGGGAGCATCCATCGAAGTCATCTCCACTTTACTAAGTAGCTCATTTTGTATTTATCATACTAGACATAGAGACATCTACTTTGTTTATCGAGACTCAAATGATGTAAATTCGAGCATATATATACATAAATATATATATATATATATATATATATATACATGATTTTGATTATAATTTATGGTGTTATACTTTGTGATTTATGGGTTTTATTAGATTATGGTTTGAAATGGTATGGATTATGAGTTGGTTTAGGATATTTTGTATTTATATTATGTGATTATGGATTTAGTTATTTAGATGACATGACAATGTGATATATTGATATGGATTTAAATGTTATGGATTTACATTAAAATGTTATGGATTTATGTGATGTGATAGATTGCATTAGATTATGAATTATGGATTCATTTTATATGATCATGAAATTAGATTAAGATGCTTATGGATTATGGATTGTTAATTTAAATGATGCCTTGGATTAAATTATGATATTATTACACTGTGATCAAGATATATGTGGAAATATTTCTTTAAATAATTAATTAGCTCAATTTTGATTTAAAAGAGACATAACTATTTTATTACTCATCATTGGCTTATACCACAACCCAAGAAAAACTCTTGTAATAATTTCATGTACATCCTTAACTGACTGCTAATAAATATCCTAATAGCCTTAGGTCAACTAAGTTTAGAATCTATTGGTTTGAGATGAAATTTTTTAGGGATTTTTTTTTCTTCAAGATTTTGATTAAAAAAATGGATTTTTTAAGAAGAGGTTTTCATCTCGTGTTCTAGAGCTATGGTTGACCTTATGATCCTTTTGTGTTAATCCATGTAGACTGGTCAATGCAGGAAGTTTACTAATTTAGAGAAATTTGATCAATGCAAGAAGCTTTCTTGGGATATTTTATGCATGATAGCCATCCTTTGAGGGAGTGGTCTATATTTTGAGAGATTCTTTTTGAAACAACTATCCTTCAAAGGAACAGTTTGAAATTTTGTTATTTTAATAGATTTTATAGTTATCCTTCAAGGGATCAATTTTTTATTTTTTCTTTTTTTTATAGATGCTTTTCTTTTTTTGGTTCTTTAATCCCAGCTTATTATTTTCTTATGGATTGGCTTAAGGTAACCTAGAATAGTTTCTAAAGATTTGTTGCATAAGATGGTATTTTTATTCCCAAAACAAACTACTGAGGTGATAGGGAGGGGTTTCAATAAATAGTGTTCTAGGGATCCTTCCCATTATAGGTGGATCTTGTCCAATTAAAGCACTTTATGAATAGATCCAAGGTATTCATATTCAAGGTTAGAATAGAAAATGTTGCTAGATAACCACATGACTCTATAAATCATTATTTGGTATTTGTAAGAATGAAAGGTAAATGGTTTTTGGCTAATCACACCAAAATAAAATAAACTAGGTTGACCAAAGTGATTAAGACTCATTAAGAGGTCATCGTTCTATTTTTCCATCAAGAGAGGCTAAATGATATGCCCCAAATCCATATTTATGGGTGATAATATATGGTCTAAGCTAATTTGGATAAAATTTTCCTTGTTTTCTCTTTTCCATATTAGTGAAATGTTGATTTTATTTCAAGACAAGGTCACCAATATTAAATTCATGTTCTTTTAAATGTTTATTATAAGAACATTTTATTCATTCCTGATATACATGGAGATGGTCAACGGTAATTGATTGACACTCATCCAAGAGCTCAAATTAGGTTAATAGTTCCTAATGGAAGTCATCCTCAGAAATGATATATTCAAGAGAGATGCAAAGGAAAGAAATCTAAACCTCAAGAGGAAGTACAGCTTCGACACCATAAACTAGGGAGAAAGGGGTAACACCCATAGGGGTTTGAATACTAGTTTAATAAGCCCATAAGGCAACAATAAAATGAAGATTTTAGTTCTTTCCTGCTTCATTAATGAATTTAATTATGATTTTAATAAGAGTTTTATTGGATGCCTCAACTTATCCATTAGCTTGAGAATAGTAATGTGAGGAAAAGCTTAGCTTAATGTTAAAAGAGTCACATAGCTCTTTAACCTTTTTATTTTTAAAATATTTTCCATTATCAATAATGATCTTATGAGGAATGCCAAAGTGAAAAATAATATGATGACTAATAAACTCCATAATTCTATCTACTTTGGTAGAGATAAGAGGAATAACCTCTACCCATTTAGTGAAATATTCAGTGAAAGTAATGATAAATCCATGACACTGGGAAGATTTAGGATTTATTTGACCTATAAGATCAAGCCCCAACTAGGAAAAAGGACAAAATTCTTGCACTACTTATAATGCATGATTAGGAACATGTGATAGATTGTCATGTTGCTGGCATTTTATGAATTTCTTAATTTACACGCAAAAATCCTAATTTAAAGTGTTCCAATAATAGCCTAATCATAATATTCTCTTAGAAATAATGTGTCCATTAAAATTTCCACCACATGACCCATCATGAGCTTCTTTGATAGCGAGGGTAGCTTCATGATTTTGAAGACAATAAAAAAGGATATTGTCAAAACCATGCTTATAGAGAACACCCCTTAGTATCACAAAATGTGTGATGCAATTCTGGAAAGATCACTTGCCATTTTTGGATAAATTTGAAGGAATAATCCCCCTTGATAAATAATCAAATATCTACGCATACCTGAGATCTAATGGGTTTTCCTATATATTATGGATGGAAAGAAGATCAGTTTTGGTAAAAGAAGGTTGATTAATTTTTTGGATGAGAACAAATAACTTAGATTGTTGATACAAAGATGGGATAAACAATTCCAAGGAGGCTATGGTATCTACGAACTTTTTAGTTGACCAAGGGGTGGCTTGGATAGCATAAATTTTAGGGGATTTACATTTGTGATCACATAAGTTTTGTGATTGAGAAGATAATAGCTAAGCTTGGAAGATACAAAGATAAGAGCCAGGCATAATTTTTCTATATGTACACAGTGCATCTAATATTAAATGAGAATAGGACTTATATAATAAACCACCTACTCTTTATGTTTCTCATCATGATCAATAAGCATGGCTCCTAGGGCATGGTCTATGACTGATATATAAAATAAGAAAGGTTTTCACTCCTTTGGAGGAATGAGGATTGGTGGTGAGAGAAGGTATCTTTTGAGGGCATCAAAGGCCTCCTAATATCCAGATTCATAATTGAAGTTGGTATCTTTCCTTAGGAGGTGGTGAAAGTGTTGACATTGATCAGATAAATAGGAAATAAAATGATGAATGGACTACAATTTTCACTTGTAAACTATGGAACTACTTAAGATTAGATGGGGGTGGTATTTTTATAATGGATTTGATCTTAGTGGTGTTGACCTTTATCCCCAAAATAGAGATGATGAAACCTAAAATCTTACCTTTCAAAACCCAAAAATGCATTTATTAGAATTGAGATGGACATGAAATTGGATTAGGTGAGTGAAGATTATTTTAAGCACTAAAAGATGGTATTTTCATAGTTTTGACTTACTAAGGAGATCATCCACATAATCTTTAATGGTTTTATGGATTCTGTCATGGAAAATATAAGTCATGGCCCTTTTATAAGTGGTCCTATAATTATTTAAGCTAAAAGGCATAACTTGATAGCATAAATTCCCCCAAGGAATAATTAATGAAGTCTTATGTTGATCTTCTAGTGTGATAAGGATCTGATTATACCTAGAGAAACCATCCATAAGTGACAAAATTATGTGATTGAATGTTAAGGCTACTAATTGGTCAATATTAGGGAGAGATAAATAATCTTTAGGATAAGTGAGGTTAAGGTTGTGAAAGTTAGTACAAAGGTAGAGCCCTCTTATGGGATTTATGACAGGAATGATATTTGACACCCATTGAGGGTAGTCAATAAGCTAGATATAATTGACAAATAAGAGACATTGTAATTCTTCTTTGACCAAGAGTGCAATGTGAGGATGCATTTTTTTATGGGTATTTTTAATATTTTTGGCATTAGGAAATGTGATAATGTCATGGATGAAAATAGTAGGTTCAATACTTGATATGTCACTATAGGACCAAACAAATGCTTCACTACAATATGCTAGAAACATAGTGAAATCTTGGTGATCTTGAGGATATAAGGATTTGTTAACCTTAATAATTCATGGATTCTAATGAGATCCCATGTTAATGTTAATGGCATATTCTTTTAATGGACTAAAATTTTCAAATGGAAGATAATTTTGTAGATGGGATTTATTTGCACCTAAATGAGTTAAGATCGACTCATCATCTTGGAAATAAATAATAGAGATGGTGGGAAAATTATTCCCTATCATGTTTAGGTAGGAGAGGGGAATGGTTTTGTTTAACCCATTGATGCAATAAATGAGAGTTTTTATAGTGATGGTGTTCACTAAAAAAAAGTATGGAGGAATGGATACAATGTCATCTATCGCATAAGGGGTGTTGAATAGTGAGGATGGCATGTCCTCTTCAAAACTAGGTAGAAGAGTGGTTCTTATGATAGTTTTAGGATTTTTTTTAAAACCTAGGCCATGATTTTCATGAGGTTTCCTAAAATCCCCTAACATGACATCATGTGGCCCTTGTTCATAGCATCCTATGTCAAAGCCCTTCTAAGCACACTCTTGCAAGTATGTTTGTGCAAAGTGGGGTTTATCTAGGAATGAGAAGTTTGAGGTGAATAGTTTGGCATGGGTTTGGATATTAGAACATAAATAAGTTTGATCAATCCACCTATATATTAAATGAGTTTGAAGGAAAGGTAGATCGAAAGGAATGATTTCCCTGAGATTAGGATAATACACAAGTTATTTGTCAAGATACATATATTCTTGGGGAGTGGGGAGAGTTTTAGGCATTAATAATTGATATTCTTTCATTGATAGTTTCTAAAACATGGAATCAAATGGAATATTTTCTAGCAATTCTTATTGAATGGATTGTTGTACTATATGATGCTTCATTGGGTGATGATGGGATTATTTTTTGTAACAAAATTAAGACATCATTTAGTTCACAGGTAAAGTTTCAAGTTTTTAATGGATGGGGGTATTCTAGGATACTATGGAATTTTCCCTCATGTTCAAATTTAATACATCAGTGAAAAGTGGAGGGCATGCAATGAATAACACATATCCAAGGATATCCTAATAAGGTATTGTATTATAACTCCTCTTTTATTATGTAAAATAACTTGGGGAGGGTATGTACACCTACTTGGATGGGAAGGATAACCCTTCCTAATGTAAGGGCCAAAGTATCATTGAATGCTCATAAAATGGTTGGATATTGAGATACAATAGTTTCAATTAAATGTAGTTTCTTAAAATCATAAAAGGAGATAATATTTATTTTTTCTCCATCATCAATCATTACTCATTTGATTTAGGTCTAATCGATTTGGGAAGTGATAAATAATAGTGAATCATGGTCGTTACATTGTAATGGTGATATTTTAGAATCACAAAATATTATATATGATGACTTTGAAGCTATGTGATAAAATTTGATATAGGCTAGGGTTCATCTGATTGTATCTTGGTAGCTTGTAATGCTTTTATCATAGTCTCTTGATGTTGAAGAGAGTTTTGGACAAGTTCATATAAAGACATCTTGACTAAGAGTTGATAAAACTACTTTAGAATGGATATATGTATCAATTTTGAAGCATTATTATTTTATACTTTTCCTAAAATAGAAATTTTAGGTTTCTGGATGGGTGTTGTAGGATTATTTTTTGTATAAGCAAGATATTTTGCAAGTCACTTTCGTTTTATTGGGATTTTAGGTCTTATGATTCTAGGTCTAGGATTGTGTAGCTATGTGAATTGAATCTATCTAAAATAATGGTGGATTTGTCATGTTTTCAAACTCATCAAAAACTCTAGTGTTTAAAAGGGGTTGATATTGAGTTCTATTAGAGACTTCCTTTGAAACTCATTCTGATCCTCTTGGTAATATACTAGTTCCTGAGGTGTACATGACCCTAATAGTTTGACAATGGGGATAGTCATGACTAAATTGTTCTATTAAAAGATAATACTATTCTAATAAGTTTCAAAACACAAATTTTATCGCATTACAACTTTCAATATCATGTCCTACTATTTGATGATACACGCAGTTCTTCTTTTCTCGATACCACTTGGTTTTTTAATATGGGGGTTAATGGTTTTTATGGGTGGTAATGTGATAAGGGAATTTTGAAGGAGTTGATCGATAATCTTAGAGTAACACCCATTCAATAGATCTTGGCTAGTTTTTTTGACATATTGAGGCATTGGTATGGAGGTTGCATGTGGTTTTGATTCTTGATCCTTAACACTAGTTGTTTGAATATTCCTTATAGTAGGTACTTTGTGTTTGGGATAAGATTTTACACCTAAACCTCATAGTTAGTATGGATTTAAAGGATTATGAATTGTCATTATTACAGTGGAAAGTTCCCTTTATAATGGTATATGTTCTCTTGAAGAGGATTTGACAATGGTGGCTTTTAGTCTTTCCAAAATATGAGGTCCCAATATGTATGCTCTAGTTCAAATAGGTGGCAAAGGTGTCTTCCCTTTTCAAATTTGATCAAGGGTAGCATGGCTATCCTCTTTAGGTAGGTCAATTCTTATGGGAGGATGTTTTAAGGATTTTCCCTATGATTCCCCAAGGTTTTTATTTCCATATCCTAAAGCCTTCCCCTTAATTCATCCCTTTACAAGATTTGATCTTCTGAAGCCATGAGGGGAGTTGATCTTGGGTTTGATTGAGGTAACATAATAGTCTTCTTAGATGGGAATAAGATATAAGGGATGGGTATGTTATATGAAGGTGTTTTAATGCTAAAATGGGTGGTATGTGTATATTTTTGGATGTCTAAACAAACATCCTATTTGATACCTTTTTCATCCTTTGTTTCTAGTTGATTATCTTAAACGGGTTTAAGTAATGTTTCCTCAAAAGGATCCCAAATAATGAGATCCAAAAAAATTGAATGAGTCTTGGGGATAGATTTACTTGATTTAAATGGTTTGAAGGCATATCCTATAAGGATATCTAGGATTTTGGTTTTCACAAAATATGAGTTAGAAGCACTACCAACCTATTTGGGTAGAAGTTGATCATGGATCATATTTAGCACATGAGTCTTGTGGTTTGAGGTGCATCCTAAATTAGCCTTTATAGAATTAGACATAGAGGCATGGTTGGGGAATGACTACCTAAATATGTCTATAGACTGATTAGGAATATTTTTAGGGTTATCTAAATATAACTCTCCTTGATCAATGAGATTTTGAACTAGACTTTTAAATTAGTGACACCTATTAACGTCATGAACCAGTACATGATGGTAATTACAAAATTTATTTAATTTGAACCAACTAGGATTAGGGAGAGATTCATCAATAGTTCTACCCATAGGAAGTTTGATGATAAGATGATTTTAATAACTTATCTAAAATAGAAGAGTAAAATTTCACTAAGGTGGTGTACTATCATGGAGGAAAATGTGTTAATGCTTTTTTTTATTGTGCTTAGGAGGTAGAGGATTTGGGTAGGATTTTTTTCTATGGGGGTCTTGATTTTAATACCAAAACATTAGAAATGACTTTGGTTTTATTATTGTTAGTTCCTTTGGATGGATCATGTTTGAAGTTTTTACTACATAACTATACCTTCCCTTCTTCTAAAGCTCAATTTTTTAGTTTATAGGCCATGAAAAAAAGCCTCATAAAAAGTCTTGAAGGATTGGACCCATAATGTTGATGAGATATGTTTAACACATGATATTTCAAATAATTTGATTAGTTCTAGTTGAAGAAGTGAAAAGGTAAGTTGGTTCATAAGACACCTCCATCTATCCATGAAATCAATGACATATTTGTCATCACATTGTCTAATGGCATACAAGTAAGTTATGGTCACTTTTCTAAAACTCTTTGGGATAATTTCCCAAAAGAGAATAGGTAATGTTGAAGGATAGAATTGTATTAGTCTAAAGCTAGTCTGGCGAGCAATATGGGAAACATTCTTAGGATAAGAGCATCTTCATGGGCTATAAGATAACAAGCATGTTTAAATGATTGAATGTGTTGATGAGGAACTTCCTTATTTTGAAATTTCATAAATTTTAAAATTTCCTACTATGAGGGGTATGGTATAATATGTAATTTTGGATTAATAGGTTCATTACATATTTGCTCATAAGTGAGAATATTTTTCTACCTAGAGGTAGAGGCTTCTAGATTTTCCATCCTATTCATAAGGATATTCATAAGTTTAAGTTGGGTATTATATTGAGGAATACCCCCCAAGACATTATATTGTGTATTTTGATAAGTATTAAATAGAGTAGAATAGGGTTATGATAAAGGGTAACCAACTGAAGTGGGCATAATTGGTTGGGATGTTGCCACATATTGTGGGGCTTGCAAGGGTATATAAATAGACTCAAGGGATTGTGAGGGAGATTTTATGACATGATATTTCACCCCTATGGAGTATTTATTTAATATCCCCCACTCCCAATCATATTATGGGAATAACTCTAGGTTGTGGCTATCCTATGGTAGAGTTGAACCTCTAAAGGAGGCTGACTTCCTTTTTTTGGATCACCTAATCTAATGTTTTCATAGGTAAAAGGGTTATAAAGGGGAAAATTGATGCTAATAAGGATAAAAGGTGATGAACCAAATAAAAATGGGAAACTCCCATAATCTTGAACCCATACTAGATTTACAGAAGACAATACTAGCTCACACAACCTCATAATCTAGCTCAGTGCATAAGTTTTTCATGGACTAGGTTCAAACAAAACAATTCTTGCACGACTCATTAAAAACTGATCCAAGGTAAGAGATAGGTAAAGAAAGTATTTTATTGCATCAAGAGGTAGTTCTTACAATTTTTTGATAGGTTTTAGCCTTATCAAGATGATAATATCTTACCAATATATCTTAGAGAGTCCCCTAATCTTCAAAATGAAAAAGTCCTTGTGAGAATCTGAAATCAAAGAGAGAGTTTAAAAATGGAAAGAATGGGTGATATAGAGAAAGGGAGAAGAGAGAAGAGGGAGAGCATGCATCAATAAATCAATCAATGAGTTGTCACCACCTTTATTTAAATCTTTGTAACATTTTAATCCAATTAGGACTGATTTTTCATCCACAAATTAGCCTTCATTTACTCTAATAATCTTCAAACTCTTCTCATTGGTTGAGAAACATGCACTAAAATACAAGAATTTATTTTGAAGATGATGGGTCATGATCTTATAAAGAAATTAAAATCCTTAAATTCTCTAAGAATAAATTAATTCTCTACCTTCACTCTCCAATCCCCAAAACAACTCCATGAACTTCTACTCCACCTTCTACTTGGCTTCATTATAAGGACAAAATCATCATATCCTTGGGACTAACAAAACCATGACTATATTTGTTTTAAGTGGATACAAGTACCTGCTTGTTGAGGATATGACTGTTTTGGAAGATAAAACACTCTTCCATATCTTGTTTATATCTACACCTACTCCAAACCTGGACATAGGTTTACAATAGATTGAAAACCAATCCATTTATTGGTTTTCATATAGCTATAATATTGATGAAGATCCATAGTTCACATAGCTTTGTTCTAGACTACATTAAGTTTAAATAAACCTATCATGCCTCTAAAATATAATGGAAATAGAGCTTTAGCATGAAAAATCCTGACTGTATGGCTAGGTCTGCTTAATGGTATTTGACCAAGCTCTAATGGTGACACATACCTTTGAAACATTGCTCTAGTTTGACCTAAGTCACATGTTTGACCTCTAATCAAAGTCTCATATCTTCAAATTTTAATATCAGGTGTTGATCTTGATTTTGGATTCTCATATTATGGCAATTATCAATTTTGTATTCATCCCATGGGTCCTACAATTAGTTTCATCTAGTTCTTACACTTGTACCATGTGGTGGCCTTGAATTCATCTTGAGTTTAATTGACCCTTTGACCTTGCATGCACCTTCAATCTTATTTAGCATGGTTTGAATGTGTATCATTGATTTACCTAGTAGTTTTCATGGTCATAACACTTGGAAACTTCTCATTCCTTCTCAAGATCTGCTAACTAGTTAACCTTTCTGTTGTGATTGATCTACTTTAGTATGATGGATCATGCACCATTGGATCCTTGGTTTACCAGATCAAATACAGACCATTGATCTAATTTGTATTACAACATGATTAATACACTTTCCACCTTTACACTTATCCTAGGTCTGTTGACTTTTTGACTTGATGCTCACCATTGATCTTTGATCACATGATTTAATGTGCATCATTTGATCTACCTAGACCCACTAAATTTGTTAGTCACCACACACCTTTAGATATTCATATGGTAACTTAAGATCTTTCCACTTATCATCTATGCATTATTCCTTAGGAACATTTTAATTCAAATGGCTATTTTATGAGGCCTAAATTTGATGTTTATGCACACGTTCCACACTGCAAGTTCAAATTTAAAGACCTATATCATGAGATAACAAGCTCATAAAAATAAAAAATTTGGAGAGCATGATTTAGGTATGAATAAATAAAATTTCATGTGATCTTTTGGCCTAAGAGGCTATCTAAGCATTCTTATAAAATTCATAATCAAGCTAACCAATCCATTTATTCATGATATTTGAGATAGTTTGGCTCTTCAAATCTTGATTTTTACATATTTTGATCATTTATGGGTCAATAACTCTACTCATCTTCTCTATCTATGTATAATCTTAGTATGTGGGCCAAAATTTTCCAACATCTTTGGTGACACACATAGAAGCATGCATGTTATGCTTGAGAACCCAGACTAGTTGCTTTGTCTTACCCATTAGGAATGGAGTCACAAGTCTTTAATACTCACTCACATGTAATGATGTAAGACTTCCCCTCTGGATAACTTACTCTTGAAATATTAGGGAAAAAGAAACAAAATAAACAAAGTACCCAAGGAACTTTGGAAAAGTAAACACACAACAAGAAAATAATGTGCACAAGGCACTTAGAGGAAAACAAGAAAATTATCCTAATATGTACAAGGTTGTAACTTACATGTATCTTCCTCCTATATCAAATGGAAAAGATTAATCATCACTCACTTGTGGTAGACTAGGATGGAAAACACTTTGATTTTGAGATCTCATGATAGGTGAGCTAAGATGTCTGATTGTTGACTCTTTTGGCATGCTCTCAAGAAGATGAAATGGGACAAACATGTCTCCAATTTAGACATATTGGTCCATTTTTAAATGGCTTGCTCTAAAATGGACTATAAGAACACCTGAAATCTTCTTACTTGATGGCTCTTTTGAATATGGATGTTGATCATCCAAGTTTAGGCAAAAGAGCTTGAGTTCATCCCAAAAGGTAGCTTCCTCTTGGTCATATGGGACAATGCCAATCTCAACATCATCCTTGTTTTTAGAACTTTGAAAGGAACTATATGGTAGCTCATCAACCCATCTAAGTCTTGAAATTTCATGTTCTTGTGGCTTTGGATGTAACAAACTTGTTGGGTTAGACAAAAATATGAGAGATTTTTCTTATTTAAAACATATGCAAAATATATATTACACCATGAGAATATATAGAGACCATATAAATTACACAAGTTGATAATGGTAACAATAAGTAATACATCACATAATACTAACCTTTAATATCATGAGAGTACACATCATAATGCTAATACAGTAGGTAATTACATTAACTCAAATACAACTAAAACAAGTCTATAGCCACTATTGTTGATTTACAATAACAAGTAATTACAACTCAATGATAAATACCATAAAATGTACATATAGATACATGGCTCCCTAAATCATGAGTTCCTTGAACTCTTTAGTAGTTGTGGTAATCTCAAGTGTCATCTTATTAGTAGTAATACTATAGGGAGGGAGAGCATCATCTGAGTGCTTTTCTACCTAACCATAGACCAACTATCCCCCACACTATCCCATCAGGGAATGGCCCTCCCTTCATAGATGAGTAGATAGTGATGGCATGGGAATCTAGAGAGACTAGCAAGCACCCATGTTCTAAATGATTCTAAACTAAACATGCAGTGTATCATAGAAATCCATTCTATTATAAGATATTGTAAAAAACATGTGAATCACATTCATAAAATGATAATGTCTCACTAAACATACTTTGGCCCAAATCTTTACAAATAATAAATGATAATTATCTAGATCAATCAATTTCATACATACCACTTGATTGGATGGCCATCATCTAACATTGCAATGTCAGTAAGATAGTGAAGTTTGTCTCACTCCTTACTCTGCATTAACAATGTAGATTGGTCAAATATAATTCAACCATAATTTTAATCAACTGACATCCTAATAGAAAATACATCATACAACATGCTATACATAGGAGTAATAATAACATACATTTAGTTTGTAAAACATATGCATGAATATTTTATTATATTATATCTCATACTAGAAATAACAAGTACAAATATACCACCCAAGTAAACATACAATTTAACTATATAATTCAAATAATACAATTGGTTTCCAATTATCTACACCCTATGGCAACCCATATTACCATAGTCCAGTGTTCTAAGACTTAATCACTAGTTTTTCACAATCAATGACATGAAATAGTCTCAAATACACGAAAACACAAACGTTATATAATTATATATATATATATATATATATATATATATATATATATATATATATATATATATATCATAAAATAATTGTTTGTTTCCATGGAACACAACAACATTTCAACACAGGATTTTCTAAATGCTCAAAGTTTTCATGCATGCATATACAAGTCTACCAACTGTAAAAACACACACTATCCATAATAATAACTAGTATGTATACAGTATATAGACAAATGTAGATATGAATTAGGTATAATAACTATAGTAAGTACCATCTTGGTACAACATATTTTTATACTATAGTACCTAATGATATCCCATACTATCATAGGTCCCCAACTACATAAAAACACATAAACCAAACTTATGAATTTTAAGACTTAACTAGTCCATGTAGAAAATAACAAGCAAATAATAAAGTATTATACCACTCGGGTATATTATGCATACAAAAATTCCAAGGTATCTCAACATAAAAACATGCAATATGATGCACCATTATGCATATCACTTTAAATTTAACATAGTCAGAGTATTTAATTCACAAAAGTATTCCATTCTGAATACATATAATTAATAGTCATTCACATTATTAGTAGTGAGTCAGATAATTCATTAACCCATTATGACTTTACATTTAATCAACTCATTTGGTTTTAGGATATTGTTCTAATTGGTTATAGTTTATGTTTTTTGGGAACTTAAAGACTTACTCCAATCATCTTTTATAAGTACAACCCTATGTATGGGTTTTATGCAACACAAGTAGTCATTCCAAAGTTATGTAGATATTGAACCACTATTCATTTATACTAAAAACCAATAACTCCATATTTATAACTCTATCCGAGGATCTCAAATCAAGTACTTATCTTCAAACAATGAAGACCCAAGCCTAGTTGTAAATATGCATCTACCATTAACGTCCAAGTTATGATCCTAAGACATAACTCTTAGTTTTTGAATCTAATCCTGATAATTTATATTCTCCTAATACCCAAAGATTCCTTAGGTGTCTATGTTGCCTGAAAGTATAAGCACCTATAACTATGGTTCAAGAGTGTTATTTAACTCATAATCTCTATTGTACATTAAAAGGATATAATTTAACCAACTGAGTCAATCATAAGATCAAGATCCTCTTCAATAGTGTTATTATATATAAATTATAAATCTTTTATTGAACATAGTTCCATAGTTTACAATTATCCAAGTAACTATAGTTAGAGAAGCTCACCCTTTTAATCAATCAATAGCACACCTTTTTTTCCATAAACATTAATATGGAATTTATAGTTTACATATGTATAACAAGTTTTGGATACCAGTATAAAATAAATGATCTTAAGCATGTTATAATCCTTAAACCTTTTTTAATTTCGGTAAATTATTGTTATAATTATTTATATTTCCACCATCATTTCAAACTACTAGCTAGTTTATTTAAAACCATTCTTAGTTATAACTACCTCACTCAAGGTTCCCAAAATGAGTTAATCCTATTAAATTTATATGGAAATATGATCAATTCCATTGATCATTTTTTTCCTCTTTATTAATCCTATTGATATTTCATAAATACTCATATATTAATCCATATACAATCCAAAGTGTATTTATGAACTTAGTTCTACTCCATTGGTTTAATATTACCCATACTAGTACTTAACCTAAGTTAACCATTTATGACTTTTGACCATATAGGTTGCTATAAAGGTATATCATAGTTTAACTTACTAAATCTAATGGTTAATTCCAAGATATCAAATCAATTCAATTTAAAATTCATTCTTAACTTAATTAAGAAAATTAATTTAAACTTAAGATCATCATCTTTATATCCAGATTATCTATTGAAAACCAAAATATTCTTTTAGATGTGGAATGCCATTCTTAGTGTCTAGCTGGTAGGACAAGCTATAATTTCCTTTTGAAACAATGATTAAAAGAAAATTAGTTTTCTAATTATCAAATCACCCCATTAAGGTGGATTTCATTGTGCTTTCCCTATCCATTCATTCACTTTTTAAAAATATATCTTGCCAAATCGGCAAGGTGGTCATAGGTGTAAGCCTCTTGGAGTTACATGGGCGACGCTATGACAAATTTCAGCCACATAATTTTTTTTTTTGATTTATTCTGGTTTAAAGACTCACTAGGTCGATACCACAAATAGAAATCTAATTTTGGTATGGTAGTACACTAGAGTGATGCCATAGACATGTTACAAACTGACCCATTAATACACATCCAAGATTATTTTAATTGCTAACATAGTTGTATAAGTTGTTTTAAAAATATACATAGCATGGTATTATCATGGAATTTTCACAAAGAGCCATACAATGTTTTATGTACAACCTAATCATATGTAACATGGACATCTAATTTTACTTTTGCTCAGATAAAGAAATCCCAACAGAAATATGAATTGTTGCACTAAATGGGGAATCACTAGCAATAGTGAATAAATCAAATAAACAAATCACTTCTCTTAAGTAGGATTGTTGCACTTAACAAGATTGTTGTAATTTTAAACAATCACTACCCCCAATAAAAAGTGAACATATAGTTATTTTTAATATTCAAAAGCATGGTTAAATATATCATCACCCCCCGCACCCCCCGCCTAAAAGCTAACATTTAAGCATATCAATTTATATTACTAACAATGAATTCTATAAACATTTTTTTTCAATGTTCACAACTCACAATAACCTACTATAAATAATTCTAGCCAATACTAAATATCTACACATGTAAAACTTTAGCGATGTATTCTCTGCATTCTAGTTTTTTTTTTAGAGTTATATATGAATCTTATCCTAATATGATTCATTGAATATGTGACCATAATCTCCAGCGTAGTGGTCATCTTAAATAAAATCAAATTGCCTTATCTAATTATTTTCTACCATTAAATTCAATTGACTAATCATGGATTAATTAGGTAGATCTTACTTGTTTAAATAAGATTCATATAAAAAGGATATATACAAAACCATTAAAATCATATTATCCATAAAGTTATTGATTCTATTTTCAAACAAAAAACATATAAAATAATATCTAGTAATTTCATAAAATGAATAGTAGCGTAAAATGGGGATCTGGGTTTTCATAGATTTCTTACTTCCAAAAGCTTGCTTTCAATGTCTAAGAGAAAACCTCCTTTTTTTTGGTATGCAACGCCCTTCTCCCGAGCTACTTCTCTTCTTTTTTTTCAATTCCAAGATTACATCCCATAATGAGGTGTAACCTTTCCTATTTAAAATATTTATCTTTGATTTAATCTTTTTTTTTCTTTATCTTTTTGTTTTTCCCCATATTTAAATTTTATTACTTTTAAAAATTTATGTTTTTAATATAATTTTCTTTATTTAAAGATTCCTTTATTTTTTTAATAGTAGATGACTTTTTTTTTTTGCTTTAATATGTTTTTATGTTCCATTTTAATATTTTCAAACTAATTTTTTATATATATATTTTAATATGAAATATTCAATTTTATATTTTTATTCAAATCAAATTAGCATTTGATCAATTTAATGACAAAATCATAAATAATAATCTGATTAAATTTTATCTTTATTAATTTTGCTTTTACGCGTATTAAAAACTCATTAGGATTAACACACAAGGGGATTTATTTTCATAATCTACCTACTCAAGAAATCGTAGAGAATAATAATTTAAACAAACACCAAAACAATCATTTTTAAATGCAATTTATACCATGATTAATTATTGTGGTGTGTGCAAGGTTTCGCTAGCTCTCTATTGACCTACAATATCTCCATCTATATCATCGTCTCTGATGATGTTCTCCTTATGGTACACTTGAAGAAAGAATTCTCTTGTATCCATCTCATAACACACAATTCATTAGATCTTTTCACATGATAATCATAAGCAATAGTATATAACCAAAATAATACATTAATATGCTCAGGATGTAAATGTATACATCAATCCAACTTATAATAATCATTCATATATTATTATCTAACTAACCAACATTCTATTTTTTTGAAATAGCATAAATCTCAAGCTTAGTTATAAATATAACCAAATCCAAATTTGTCAAGTGCATTTTTCTATAGATAATCTAGCAAGTTTGTCTAGCAAGAAATTGGGATGTAACATCATTTCCCGCTAAAGCTAGTCATTGCCCTCAATGACACTTATTCCTAGACAAGTTCTTAATCAAAAGCATTTATTATCATAGTAATAACATGATATACAATGTAAAATTAAGCAAATAAATGGAAAATTACGTATAGACTCACAATAGTTCTTTTAAGTTGCACTATTTCTAGCATATTGGTCTTATAAGACCTTGCTCAATAACATTTCCTTTTATGCAAACAAGGTTTGCAAGTATTAATTACTCTAACTAATTTTGTCATGACCACCCTAAGGTCCAAAATCATCAAAATAAGCCTATATACTATAAGACTGGTTGTATGCAATCAAAAATGCATTATGTCCATAAATCAATCCTAGATCATATGAGATAGAGTACACCTACACTTTCAATTGGGGAGCATACAATTGTTAAGTGAGAGCATGGCCAATGTGAGGATCCACTAGACCTAATTAGGGGATCGTTTGTCATAACACACTGTGTGAAATAGGTTTCCAAAGCCTATAGTTTAACACAATCACATAACAACCCTAAAAGAGTCCTATGATTTAATATTTCACTAATCTAATAATAAAAAAAGTAAATATGATCTAGTGCACACCGAAGCTTGTGGCATAAAGTGGGGCTTAGAAATAAAACAAATAAAAAACTAAACATGTATTAAAAGACATATACTTAATTCAATGTTTATGGAATCCTAAATACATGGAAGAGAAGAATATAAATGCACTATCTATCTACTCTTATAAAGGAGGAATAAAGATACGAATACTTACCTTTGAAGATGAACCTGTCAATCCTCAATCTCCACCTTAGCCAAAGTTCTTTGCAAGATATTATCATGGTATGTAAGGATAACTAAGATAAATCATCTCTAGGATACATAACCTATCCAAGCATTTAAAATACTTGTCCACAAGATGAGATTGAGGTTCTAAAGAAAGTATTGAATCCTAAGCCTTTATTCCCTAAGTAGAATGGTCAATTGACAAATGTTTTTTCACACTTCTTTGCTTAGTTATTTAGTCTTTAAAATGGTGGAAAATGACCTTATATATATAAGAGTAACTTACCCTAAAAACATTTAGGAACGTCAGTTGTGCTAGGTTGACCCAGTTAACCTAGCATGTTTTTGGGTCTAACTCACTAGGTTTGTGTTAGGTCGACTGAGAGGCCAACAAACTAAAAGAGAGAAAAAGTCCCTAAAATATGTTAGGTAAACCTAGTCAACCTAGCACAACTGATAGGTCAAAAGAGTGCTAAGGAAATAAATGAAGGATAAAACATAGCAAGTGATAGGAATAGGTAAGACTAAGAATAATAGGCTTGGGTTAAATGGTTTTAGGAGGCTAGTGTGTGGATAGCAAGTGGTAAAATGAATGATAATCTTATGAAGCATCAATGGTCTACCCACCCCTTTACCAGTGCATCCCTTAAAGCATGCACTCAGAGATATTGAGACTTGATAAGTTTTTTCAAGATACAAAGTGTCATTAATCAATAAAAGTTAAAAATATTATGTGTGTATATACACCCCAACCAAAGCTCATCACATGTCACATAAGTGTAACATGGGATGGTGCTTCAAAAGAAAACATGATAACACACAACATTGATGCTATGTATGGTTTAGTAAGAAAAAAATAAGATAAATGAAAGGATAGAATTGAAAAATACATACCTTTAGCTTATCTTAGCGTTGTAGATAAAGAAGTAGATTGTAAGAAATAAAGGTGTCCAATGTAGAGTACACTAGGCGAACCTATAGAAGTTAGTACAAAAAGATAGATAAAAATTGAAAGTTTTGGAAGGTAGGCATATGATATTTGAAAATAATATCTACATCATCATGATTCTAATGCATTTTATGAATTAAAAAATGGATGAGCAGAGACAAATATAGAGGCAAAACAAGGAATCTACTTGAAAATAAATGAAAGATTGGAGTTGCTAAAGTGTTTTTAAATAGGGAAAATGAGAATTCATTTGGCATTTTGAATAGTGAAAGAGAGGAAAGAGAGCTCTGAGACCAAACAAGGCTAGGATGGTGAGGGAATGACATGCTAGACAAGGACACCCAGAGGTGGAAACAAGTGCACTATAGGTATGCAACTATGAATCTCAACCTAGATTTGGAAATTTGTATTGAATTAAGTGAATTTTGGTTAAAATTTGATTTTAAGAATTTATATATGTCAAAATTAAACAAAATTAGATTCTAAGGGTATGAATTATGAATATGAGAAATGGGTTGGAAGGGTTGAGGAAAAAAGTGAGTAAAATGCACATTTTGTGAAAAATGTACTAGGTCAGCACTCAGAATGCACTAGGTCAACCAGCTCGACCTAGTAGGATGAAATGGGGTAGAATCCATATGGTCAACCCAATAGTTATGGCTTGACCTAGTATAATCTATAGGTTGAAAATCTATAGTGGAGTGACTCATTAGTTTGTAAGGGCCAAAATGAAACCTCAATACTAAGGAAGGGAAGATAAGAGGGTTGACTTGGAATTTGAATTTAACTATGACAAAAATAGGGAAATTTTGGTAAAAATAGGTTGACTAGGGAACCAGAATAAGCATGAAAAAGCATGCAAAAATATGAAAGAGGGCTAGAATGGCCCAAAATGACCAAAAGAGGGAAAGAGGGACTAAGCAAGCCAAAAATAGGATAAAATGAATAAGGTAATAGCAATTAAGCTTGTGTTCAATTAAAGTTGTAAAAATTATTTATAAAGAACATATTGTGATTATTCATAACATGGAAGAACTAATACATCATTTATTATTTATTGATTGTAGAGATAGTTGAGATTCTAGAGGTTGGTAGACGTGTCTTGGTTTCCATATTTGTTAGATAGATTGTCAGATGGAGATTAATCTAGACTGGTAGCCATGGGTCTAGGAGGTATAGCTAATATGTGCAAGATTCCCCTCAACACTGACCTGTTAGTCATGTTCCTTAGTTGTTGGGAATGATTGACTAACACCTTTAGATGGGAGGTGGATGGGGATGTGATAGAGGTGGGTATTACACTAGAGGATGTCCATGCCATCTTTGGGCTACCCATAGTAGGAGAAATAATGACCATAAGGATATCTGATAGCCTAGAAGAGAGGAGAGGAGAGCCTTAGCCATGTGGGCTATAGGCTCAGAGATGATATTGAGAGGATGGAGAGTCAGTATAGATGATGTGTATATATCATAGATTCTAGACCTCTAAAAGGTGGTGATAGGCCTTGTGACACAATGGGTGCTTTGTCACAAATCAAATGGTAAGGTACCACTACTGATGGTAGCCTTGACTAGGATGATGATGTAAGAGGGAGTAGTATGTGATCTAGGATCTATCATCTAAGTCTAGCTCATACATGATCTATTTGAGATGTTAGTCAGAGGTCATAAGACTATGGGACCAATCATACTACTAACAACATGGATATATGAGAGATTTCTCATGTATCAATCAGTTGGGTTACCCCATATGATTGATGATGGGTTAACTTGAGTGTGGAGATGGAGGGAAGACCAGGTAGCATGGTCCATGCCCACATGCTAGTGTTATAGTTGGTGAGATGCATGAATATTTTATGGTATTTATATGGGCATATAATAGCTACATGGGTGAGCTGGTACACAATTACACTAGCACTAGAGAGGAGAGAGGTGATTGTACACTATATGTGGTAGAGAGAGCCACATACAATGGCATAGGTATCAGGATAGATGGGCATACCTCATCTGGTGACAATGATATTGATGCCTGACTAGTGGGCTTAGCATGTGAGGGAGCCATGAGGGAAGAGTGGAATTAGACCATTAATAGTGAGGCTAACACTGAGGTCACATCAGGAGTGGCTATGGACTGGTTAGGTATGATGATTGGAAGAAGAGGATGTAGAAGAGGTAGAGATAGCAAATGTATCACTACTAACCCCATAATGAGATGAGCAATGGCCATCGAGGACATAGTGGTGATGGAGATTGGAGAGAGTAGAGACTATAGACATCCTAGATGACCCCATAGATGAGCTAGAGGAGATGATAGAAATACCACTTAGATGGAGTTTGAGATGAACACAAGCCATGATAGCTAGGTTCAAGCTAAGGAGGTGAATAATTGAGGAGGTACTAAGAGGCCATATAAATAGGGAGATTATGGTCAACAATCATGTAGATGATGATATCATAAGAGCCAAAACATAGATAGGTATGAAGATGGTTGAACTATTTCTTAAGTTTTTATTTGGTAGTAGAGAGATATAAATAGATATTATGAGATATGATAGTGATCTAATAACCATATAGTGTGATTTTATAGGTGTACCTAAGGATGAGGAGAAGAGATGAGGATCCCTATTGAGGGTATCAATCCATGACATCTTATATGAGACTTTATAGCCATATGACCCCATGACACTAGAGGATCTAAGTATACCATTTACCCCAGCTCAAGCGAGTTGGTTCAAATTAGTTGGTGTGGTAATGAGGCAGATACAAATATAGAGAGAGAGGATGTAGCCACCATAAAATATGGGTGTATGTGATAAATAGGCTTGGTAGGACTTATTATATGAGAGATATATGGATCTACATATAGTGACATAGATGATGTAGGCATATATAATGATGCAAAGTTAGATGACATAGGCACATATAACAACCCAGGCTGAGTTGGTGCAAGCATAAGTGAAGATAGCACACCTATAGGGAAAAGTAGAGGGATTGATATCTTAACTACCTCATTACAACATAAATATATCTACATAGATTATCCAATATATCAGACAAGACTCTATGAAGATGAATGCATACTGTAGTTAAGGTTTTATCAAGCTTCAGTGAATACTGGGAAAATACTTCTTTTGTGATCTCCTAAACTAAAAATTAGGAATGCTCAAAGGATCATGATGAGGAGGAAAATTAGGAAAAGGTTAGCCAGGATAATGCATGGGATCAAAATCTATGGGAGAAGGAATCATAGGTGGAGAAGGATCCACAGGTGAGGGAAGGTCCATAGGTGAAGGAATCATAGGTGGAGGCATAGAAGGGACCATACGAGGTGATGGAACCATTAGAGGTGGAGCCATGGGAGAAGAAAGAGGAACCTTATTATGATAACAATCTATGTGAGTAATGTTAAAAGGTCTAGGGATGGATATAATGTGATCTTTAAGATATTGTTGAAAAATATGACAATGATCAGTGTGATGCATGCCACATAGGTTCCATAGACAATATACTTCACCATACTTAGGTACGTATTTAGGAAGTACCTTCAAGGGAGTTATGTCTTTGTCTCATGATAGGGAATAAGGATTTAAGGTATCAAGGTATTGTCACAACTTATGATAATTGGTGGAAGAGTGATTATTTATCCCATGGAAATAATAGATACACCAGTGAGTGGTTTTAGGAGTGTAGACATTAGAAAATTGCACGCTTATAGTTTTTTATGATTAAATGGATCATGACCCCCTAAATACCCCATAAACATTATTAACCCTTAACCAACCCCTCTTAACCTAACCAAATCACTATTTTCCTATTCACATAGTACTTTTCAAAAATACTATTTGAAAGTACTATACAAAAGTATTATTCACTATCACTACTCATGATGACATGAAAAGTGACATGGCATGTGACAAGGAAAGTGACATGGCAAGTGACATGGAAGGTGATATGGGAAGTGATATGGTAATTTACATGGCTTAAAAGTGAGGTGGCTTGATGTGGGACATCATACCCCACCTGAGACCCTTTCCCAAGGAACTTAATGACCTCATTTAAGCATCATAAGGGTCCCCCCTTGAAATATGGAAAATTTCCCCTTAAGAGGCCATCATTAAACATTTATTTTGTATTCACACATTAAATCATCTTTAAAAATGGGATACCCACCTCTTTAGTGCTTTGGAAAACATAAAGGGCACTATATTCGCCCATTTTTTATGTTTTAACCTAAATGGGAGACCCATGATCAAAGTGGGAATCCCCCCACCCTCATATTTTGACTCATTCATGCACCCACATGGAAAATGGTTCCACATTTTTGGGGACATATCTTTAAGTTCTTGGATGAATATAAGAAAGGGTGGTGAAAAGTCTTTTGGCCTCATTTAGACCTATTTGCATGATTCCCATTCAAAATTGGACTCATGTGCAAGGTGGGAGAGACACAAAAATAAATGAGAGACCCATGATTAAGGTGATAATCCCACCACCTGACTCATTCATTCACCATATGGGAAATGGCACCATACTTCTACTATTCCCTCTTTTGGCATGGTTCTTGACAACAAATGCTATGAATACCCCGACCCCTCCCCCCCCCCCCCCATCCTTCACCCAAGGTTAAGATTTTGAAGTTAGTATTTGGTTATTAACATATTATTTTATGTATTTGAAGGAGGTAATCATTTTTGAGGTCATCCAAATCTTGAATGAAAATAATTTAAAGCAATGAAGCTCTGTTGAAATTGCCACGGGATTCCTCCATCACATCATCAACAACATCAACCACATCAATAAGCCTCAAGGTAGCCTTATTTGTTTTTTTTAATTTCAGTTATTTACTTAATTATTTCCTTCCATTACCTTTAACTCTACCCCTTAATCCACTTTCCATCTTAATCCATTGACCTCCTTTACCACCTTTGCCATTGTAATTCCATCTACCTCTTTTTCCCTCTTTGCACCTTCGCCATCTTCACCCTCTTTGCCCCCTCATCCCTTTGATACCCTAGTTTCTTATTGTTTTATATTTTTGACCATTAATACCTCTCATTTTATTATCTCAATCAACCCTATCCAAACCAATCTTTTGACCCTTATCAAATTACCAAACCCAAAACCACAACTTTACCTTAACCAATTTTCAGCATTAGTATAATCAAACTAGTTGCTTCATTTTGGTTAACTTAGTAAAGCATCTATTTTTCTCAATTAATTTTCTATTATTTTATGTATTTTATTTTAGTTTAGAGTCATTTAAGGTAAATATATTTCTTTTATCATTTCTAATTAAGTGTTTTAAATAAGGTGGATTGACAGCCTCCTAGAAAGCTTTCACTTCTAGGATCTAGCTCATGCTAGGCAATCCACCCATCTACTTGTCTAAAAAAAAGGTTTATTTTAGTGTTTTTTATTTATAGGTCATTCTCTTGAGCCAAACAGGATCCCTACACAATCACTTAGATTCAATGCATGCACATTCAACAGGTATTCTTCCACACCTTTCTTCACTAGTTTCTTCTTTTCACACTTAAGAAAAAGCAAAAATTAGATAGAAACAAATAGCACTCATAGAAGGAGTTGAAATAGGAATGAAAGAAGCTAAAGTGGACTCATCATCCCATTTGGTGGGAAAAGGAACCATCATAGGTAGTGGAATGAAACCATTATCAAGGGAGGGTGATGATGAGGAAGGAATGGAACTAGGCTCAATAGGAGGAGCACTAGGGTGAGAAGTAGGAAGAGGTTTAACAACATTAAGAGAGGAAATAGGTTCAACTAGAGTGGAAAAAGGAATTAGCTTAACTATATTTGGCCCTACTAAAGGAGGGGTGGGATTTTTCTAAGGTCTAAGGGGGACTGCCCTAGGTGTGGTAAAGCGATAAGGTTTGGTCATAACATGATCTAAGAGTATGGTCCTAAGTGCCTCCTAAAAAATCTGGATGTATCAACACCATATATACCCTATGATAAAGAGGAAAAATTCAAGAATCAAGAGCTATAAATGAAAGAGAATGATGAGATGTATGAAAAGACTCAAGTAAAGAAGAGTGGTAATAAACAATCTTGACATCACAACATCACAGGCTTGGATAAGGCCACCTAAAAGAGGATCATCTAAAGAATAACCATCATCATAATTTGGAGTATAAAGATTGATGACATGATTTGGGATGACCTTGTCATCATATGAAGCTTGGTGAATAGAGTGCCTAGTTTTAGTTAAGACTATGGGAATGTCATAGTAAGGAGGCTTGTGAGAGCGAGGCTAAAATGAAGCAAGAAGTTGTGAGATGAGATGAGGTGAGAGATCAAAAAAATTTATCTTCAAGTTATCTCATCAGGATCATCATCATTAGAGTCTAAAAGGTTTGGAGGAATGTTGCCAATGAGCTCAAGATGCCCATTGTAACCTGTGGTTGAGTTGACAAGAAAATTAAGATGTTGTAAATCACATAATGGAACACTAGGTAAAGGCTCAAGAGTAGGAATCTTTAAGACACCATGATCTTGGAATTATTCAAAATTCTAAGCTTTAGTGTCTCCTTGAATCCTATAAATGGCTCCATTGTGAGTAAATTTTATGCATTGGCAAGAGAAAAATGTGACAGCTCGCATATGATGAGTCCACGACCTACCAAGCAAGATGTTATATGAAAGGGGAAATTTGAATATTATTACCTTCATATGAACGGTGATAGGTGGGATGGTAATGGGAATCCATACACACCCTAGAAGAGGAATTTTATTTCTATGGTATCCTTGGCATGTGCTACATATAGACTTGAGATTACATTTAGAATACCCAAGAGTCTTGATGAAATTAAGGGAAGTGATAAAAGTGATGAAAATCTCATTGATCAAGGCTCACTTAACTTTAATATCACTGATTTAGATGCTAATAAATAATGGAGGATAATTTGTATGAAGTAAAATCTCATTTAGAATCATAGATGTGATAGGAAATCATAAAGAAAGAGAAGTGTTTATAGTTTCATTAACATTTATAAACATTTCTTCACATTGTTGAAAGATACAATCCTCAGATCTAGATAAAGTGGCCTCCCATCCTACTAGAGGAAGGTGAGGGATATTCATCTTTAATAAAAGTTTCATGAGGTGGTTTCTATGACATGGAAATGTCCTCATGAGTTCAAGAAAAGGTATCTAAGATAGAAGATAAGTAAGTTCTGTAGTGAGATTCCATAAATCATAACCCATAAGGATGTTCTTAGATATAGGTGCGTAATGATTAATAAGATCTTGAAAGGTAGATCTGAAGATCATTGAATTTTATGTTGATAATAATGAGAAGGTTGAGAAGAAGGTTATAAATCATTTGGTAATGAAGAAGTAGTTGGTTTAGATTGATCTTGAAGCTTGGAATAAGAGGTGTTAATAGAATTTGGATTGTTATTAGTATTAGAAGATGATGGAAGAGAAGTAGAAATAGTATGAGATGTGTCATCCAAGGGAGAATCATAAATCATATCATCAAAAGAAATAATATCTTCTTGCCCCAACTCATTTAAATGAGTTGGAGAAGAATCTTGGATAACACAATATGTCTTATGGGAAGGAGGAGTGTAGATAGGTTGTGAATCAATAAAAGCCACCACTCTTCCAATATTAGTCATGCTAACTACATTCTCTTCAAAATATGGTTGAACAAGACTTTATATGCTATAATTGGAAGAATTGGGCTTATCTTGACCTTCTTAGATTGGTTGATGATTAGGAAAGGGGTCTTTATAGATAGTCAAATGAGCATTTACTTGATTTAAGGCTTGAGTTTTATCATGTGGTTTATAGTATTTGAAAGTAATCTCATAGGATTATTAATGCTTAAAAATAATGGATTCATGATAGAATTTTGTTCCAAGAAGAAAACATATGGCTAAGTTGTGGAGTTATCTAAAACTCTCATGAGAGTGACCTCAACTAGCATGAAACCAACAAAACTTATTAGGATCATACCATGATTTCATAGGTTGAGTAGGGTCAAGCTCTCATGGAAGAAGCTTAAGTATATGTTTAAGTAATTCAATTGAAGATAAATGTTTATGTACATTAATGTTGTTTGGTGATAAATGAGGATTAGTGTATTATTGAGAATGAGCTAGTTTTGAAGAAGGGGTAGGAACAACAGCTTAAAAATAATGAATGGTGTCAAATGAATCAATAACACCATCATTAGTAATATTGTGGTATTTTTTCTTTACTAATAGGTGAGGGCCCATAGAAGTTTGGGGTGGCTTAGATTGATGCATGAGGAAATCTTGTGTTTTGGCTTGATCAATAGCTTCTTTCAGGGTACATGGAAAAAGGATACAAACTCAATATTTTAATTTAGGAAATGAGGCATTTGTAAAGAGATGAAAGAGATTATCATCCACCATGTTATGTTCACATTTATTTGATAAAATATTCAATCTCTTGACAAAGTCTTGGGTAGTTTCATTTTCATTTTGTTTACAATTGATGAAATGGGAAAAAGTGTTTCTTTGTAAGATTACTAGTTTGAAATTCTTGTATTAAAGCATTTACTATGTCCTCCAAAATATTGATATAATGTGTTTTAAGTTGATAATACCAATCCAAGGCATCACCCTTGAGGGTTTTGGCTAGGAGTTTGGTAGTGGCAAAGATATTTAACTTAACCCAATCCTTGTAAAGGTTTCCAAATGTTTTAAGATAAAGGGTAGGATCGGCTGATCCATTATAAGATATTTTAAGTGTTATACCTCTAATGTAAATGTTATCAATTTGGGTGGTAAGAGGTTTATTTTGTAAATAATTGATGAATTTATTGACTAATGGAGGTTGAGAAATGAGATTACCTTAAGAATATTGATGAGGAGGAGGAACACTTTGGTTTTGTGTGCCCCAAGTCATTGGTTGAGGATTAGATTAAATATTAAGAAGATGATTTTGCACTCTCATCATTTGATTCATATTATGAGCTTGGAATGTGTTCATTTGATTGAGAGTTTGCAACAATAGCTAATGAGTTTGATTAGTGTTATTATAAAAATTAGTATCAATGTTTGTGTTGGTGTTAGTGGCTTGGGTACCACTATCCAAGCCATTATTAGTGTTGATATGAGCTTGATAAAAGCTATGAAAATTTGAGATACTAGTGGAAAACATTTATTGTGAAGTAAAATATGGACTAGTAAATGGTTGAGAGGAAGAATCACTAGAATCATAAGTGCCTTGGGTAGAAAACAATGAACTACTGGAAGGATTAAGGATAGTGGATCGAGAGGGCCATTAGATGTAGAACCTACCATGTTAGTTGAGATACTAGACATAGAGGTAGAAGAAGTTAAAGAAGAAGATGTCATGGCATAATCAGGAGTCAATATTGAAAGAAGAGGTTGAGAAGCAAATAAATTGGTACCCCCAAATCTAGTTGAGAAAGTGGGAGTAGGAGAGTGAGGTTCTTCAACTTGATGGCTAATCACAAGGTTATATATGGTGGAAGGATCCTTCCCTCTATTTTGAGGGAATTCCATGATAAATACAAGCATTTCAAGAGTATACTCTAACTCAATTTTATCCTCTAAGATAAGGTTACGGTTTTGTTTTAAATGGGTATGAGGAGGGGTCCCATAGTTCATCATGTGGGTTGCAATATGAACATTACTAGCATTCTCAAAAGGAACCCTACTTTATCTATGAGAGACCCTATTAGGATTGGTAATTTCCATCATGTATATCATTTTAAATTCATCATTATCACCAGACATATATTTTATGATGAAATGAATAGAAATAAGATGAGAAAAAAAAAGAATTAGAAAGTGACTAAAATTGTACTAGGTTGACCTAGTACAAAATAGGGATTTTAAATCTATACAAGGTCCACAGTGTCAACCTAGTTCAATGAATAGTGATTATAAAAATAGGTAAATATGTTGTAAATAGCACTAGGTCAACCTAGCATAGTGTACAGGGGATGAAAAAGATATAAGGTTGACAGGGTCAACCAAGTACAATAAATAAGGAAGAAAAGAAAACTAATAACAAGTTATGAATTAAAGAAAGATAATTACAAGTAATGTAAGAAAGTAATAAGTACAAAAATGGAAATAAACGTTTAATTGAATTGATGCTGGTTAATCTAATTGATGCACACAAAACAAAATCTTGTACTAACACTAGCTAATGCAATATTTTGCACACATAATTGAAAAGAGCAAGAAAATAACTTGAAAGTAAATATAGCTACTTGCTCAACCTAGAATGTTGATTAGATTATTAAGAATGATTTTAAATGTAAAGGGAGATTGGATATAAGCAAGGGACTAGATATCAATCTATGGATAGTTTTAAGTTTAAGATGAAAGGGACTGCAGTGGCAATGATACAGTCTTGGTATTGGGGCCTATCTCCTCACTTCACACACTAAAACAATAAGGGTAATGGGTGCTTATCCAAAATATACCATTAACCATGCTTTATACTTCACCAGAGAATCAATTTGGATTCCCCTTGGTGATGAAATACAATTAGGTTATCTTGAGTAGTTAAATATTTAAATGCTTGTTGATGTTTATGTGGTTTGGCCATGTGTGCAAAAGAATAGAAATAGTGTAACTAAGTGATTAATAATTAGACTATGTGAACTATTCTAAGCATGTAAGTAACTTAAAATAAAGATGTGATTAACATATATGGTTCATTCCAACTTTGAAACAAGGTATAGTTTAGAAAATATACAAACAAAAATATAAAATAGGATTGACAGGGTCAAACCTGTACTATGGAATCAAAGTCTAAAAATGAATGAGGTTGGTTAGGTTAACCTAGTTATTTAAATAAACTCAAAACGCAAAACTAGGTCTATATGGTCAACCCAGTTGTCTATGTAGAGGCAATTTTGAAGACTACAAATTGGGAAAGGAAAGTATAGAAAAATAAATATATAAAGGAATAAAAACTGACTTGAATGGTTTAGAGATGAAAATGATAATATTGTTGATCAAGAACCTTGAAGAAAATTAGCAAAACCTGAAAATTGGGTCGAGTTGATCAAATAAGCTATATAAGAACTTGATGAAAAAGTGATAAAAATACACTAGGTCAACCTAGTAGGTTGAATAGGATGTCTGAAAACCTTAAAAACTATATTGGGTCGAGCTGGTTGATCCAGTTGTATGAACAAGACTCTACAAGTTCAAAAACCTATACTGAGTCGAGCTGGTTTGTTCCTACAAACCTACACAAAGAGATAAATAAAATGGGTCACTAGGGTCAATCCAATATAGTAAAGATATGATAAAAATAATGATGAATAGAAATGAAATAAGTGAAAATAATCTTGCAAGGGTTTGATTCACATTGGGTTCACCAAAATGTATACAATTAGAAATACATCATGTCCATAAATAATCCTAGATTGCATGGAATAGAGCACACCTATACTTTCGATTGGGGAGCATACAATTATTAAATAGGAGCATGACCAATGTGAGGATCTACTACACTTGATTATGGGATCACTTGTCACAACACACCATGCAAGATAGGGTTACAAAGCCTATATTCTAACACAATTGCATAACAACCCTAAAAGAGTCCTATGATTTAATATTTCACTAATCTAATAACAAGAAAAGTAAATCTAATCTAGTGCACACCAAAACTTGTGGCATAAAGTGGGGGTTAGAAATAAAATAAATAATTAATTAAAATAAACATGTATTAGAAGACATATACTCATTTCAATGTATATGGAATCCTAAATACATGGAAGAGAAGAATACAAATGCACTATCTATCTACTCTTACAAAGGATGAATAAAGTTAGGAATACTTATCTTTGAAGATGAACCCATTGAGCCTCAATCTCCCCCTTGGCCAAGGTATTTCACAAGAGATTATCATGGTATATAACTATAATTAAAATAAATCAGCTCTAGGATACACAACCTATCCAAGCATCCAAAATACTTATCCAGAAGATCAGATCAGAGCTCCAAACAAAGTATTGAATCCTAAAGATTTATTCCCAAAGTAGAATGGTCAATAATGTTTGTTTGCACTTTTTCTCTTAATTATTTGCTCTTATAAATTATGGAAAATGACCTTGTATATATAGGAGTAACTTACCCTAAAAACATTCAAGAATGTCACCTGTGCTAGGTTGACTCGGTCAACCTAGCATGTTTTCAAGTCTAACTCACTAGGTTTGTGTTAGGTTGGCTGAGAGGCCAACAAACCAAAAGAGAGAAAAAGTCACTAAACTATGCTAGGTTGACCATCAACCAAGCACAACCAATAGATCAAAAGAGTGTTAAGGAAAGAAACGAAGGATAAAACATAACATGTGATAGGAATATGGAGAACTAATAATAATAATCTTGGGTTCAATGGTTTTAGGAGGTTAGTGTGTGGATGATAAGTGGCAAAAAGAATGATAATCTTATGAATCACCGATGGTTTTCCCACCCCTTTTCTAGTCCATCCTTTAAGGCATGCACTCAGAGAGATTGAGACGTGACAGGGTCCTATAAGGTACAAAGTGTTAGTAATCAATAAAAGTTAAAAAATATTATGTGTATACACTGACCACTTTCATCACCTTAAAGGGTCCCACATATCTTAGTGATAGTTCACTAACTTCTCAAAACATATAAGATCATCATACAAGTCAAAGTAAATTACCAAGGAGAGTTTCAAAACAATCTTTCATCCTTCAACACGTCTCTTTATCCTAGAGATTGATTTTCTCATCCTGGAGAAAATTAATTAGGGATTCTGGCAAAAATAATGTGTATATGTTAATACTATCACTACTCTATGTAGATTTGGATAAGTATAACATGTCAATATTGTCACTACTCCATAGAGCTCCTGATAGGTGTGATGATGAATAGGAAAGGTAGATATACGTATACAAAAATCATGGAATACTCATCCATATAGAATCTCTATCCACTGTATATATGCTTATGGCCATACGACTGAATTTAATAACTTTCACCTATCAAATCCCAGATTTGACAAGTCTATTTATCGATCCAACTCAGTACCATAATCTAAGTTAATGTGAAGCTAAATAGGATACTATCCTATCACTTAAAACTCATATTCCCAATTCACCACTCTTCCTTTAGATCTCCATGACCTAATGATCTCTAAAATATATGCAATATTTCAAAGAATCACAATTTTATGTTATCATATCATAGAAATCAAATTTGTATGCAAAATTATTCTAGATGTATCTTTATACATACAAATGAAATCATACAATCAATTTGTAATTGTATTAAAATACTATTTAAATATACTAGTGTCATATTTCACAGCTTAACTTATTCTATTGTGCTTATGATTAAGATAAAATAATGTTATAATTAATCATATCATACTTAGGCCAAGAATCACACTGTTCTTTCAGCCTTATAGAGGAATAAATGAAATATTATCTCCTTCATTTCCCACATAAGTAGTAAAAATTTTATTCCAACCCCAAGATTAATAAAATCCCCACCTCCTATACCCTACTCGCATCTAGTGGAAGGTATAAAAATATCTCTTCAAAATAATAGGCTATATAAAAAACAATATCAATCTATGCAAGGTTGAATAATAACATACTAGTTATAATCAACTTATAATTCTTAGTATATCATTTAATATGTAAATCAAGGTTTGGCACCTCACGTGGTCTTAAAATCACAAGTTAGATCAAGTAAATACTCCAAAGATTTATAATTAAAAATTAGATAACTATCATCTCAAAAACTCTTACATACCTTCAACAAGTAAAAGAAAACATCACAACTCAATGTTGCCAAACACTACCTACTTATCCAATCTCGTAAGCATGGTATCTCAATCTACTTTCCTAACTAGGAGAGATATATGTCATTATAAATATGTGTCCGTTCATACAATCTTAAAACTTATCTCTCAACAAGGGTATAAAACATTCTCCCACAAATTTTAAGGGAGTATAGTAAGACAATGATTAGAAACAATTTCCATAAAAGAGAACACTAAATCAACATCATGCACATAAGACTGCTTTCAGTAGCATCATAATAATGTCAAAATATAATAAGATAATAATTACTTATCTCTATACCAACTATGAGGGATGACGCCACATATCGTAAGAGTATAAATTCCATAAGTGAACTCCTAACACAAAGGAATTATCAAGAAATACAACTACACTCTACTAAGAAGATTTTCCACCACCCTAGGTGGTACTAAAATAAAAATGGTCTTATAAGATTTCTCACTTCTAGGTTTAGTAAATAAAAGACACAAAGAATGTCCCATACTTACAAAAGTCACTAGGCTACATAGGTGGGTCTAATAAGTCGCAAAATCTCTAACCATAGAGTAACATAGTTCTACACTAAGACACCACAAGTGCAAATATGAGTGCAAAACTTCATGTCACTAGGTTCACAAGACACAAAAATTCTAATGGATTCATTAGGTCTTAGAGTTTGAGCCACAACTATGATATCACATGTAACAACCCCACTAGGTTAGACATAGAAATATAAGAGTTTTTTTTTCTGTTTAACACAAATACCAAATATATATTACACCACAAGAATCTATGGAGACCATAAGAATTTCACAAAGTGATAATAACAACAATAAGTAATACATCACATAATATTAATATTTAATATCATGAGAGTACACAACATAATGCTAATACAGTAGGTAATTACATTAACTCAGTTACAATTGAAACAAGTTGATAGCCATTATTTATTATTTACAATACCAAGTAATTACAACTCAATGATACATACAATGTACATACAGATACATGGTTTTTTAGAGCATGAGTTCTCCAGACTCTCTAATATCTATGGCAATCTATAGTGTCATCTCATTAGTATTACTAATATGAGAAGTGAGAGCATCATTTTAATCACTTTTCCACCCAATCAAGGACCAACGATCCCCCACACTATCCCATCAAGGAATGGCCCTCCCTTCATGGATAAGTATATAGTGATGGCATGGGAATCTAGAGAGACTAGTAAGTACCCGTGTTTTGTATGATTCTAAACTAAATATGCAATGTATCATAGAAATTCTTTCTATTATAAGATATCACACAAACATGTGAATCACACTCATGAAATGATGTCTCATTAAACATACTTTGGCCAAAAGCTTTAGAAATAATAAATGATAATGATCTAGATCAATCAATTTCATACACACCACTTGATTAGACTACCTTCATCTAACATTGCAATGCTATTAAGTTAGTGAAATTCATCTCACTCCTTACTCTGCATTAACAATGTCGATTGGTCAAATAAAATTCAACCATAAGATTCATCAACTTACATCAAACTAGCAAATGCATCATACAACACGCTATACATAGGATTAATAACAACATACATTTAGTTTGTCAAATATATGCATGAATATTTCATTATATTCTATCCCATACTAGAAATAATGAGTACAAATATACCACTTGGATAAATATATAATTTAACTCTATAATTCAAACAATACAATTGGTTTCCAGTTATCTACACCCTATGGCAATTCATATTACCATAGTCTAGTGTTTTAAGACTTAATCACTAGTTTTCCACAATCAATCATATAAAATAGTCTCAAATACATAGAAACACAATAGTTATACAAGTAACTATATATATAATAAAACAAGTGATCATTCCCATGGAACATAATAACATTTCAACACAACATTTGGTAGAATCTCAGAGTTTACATGCATCCATACACAAGTCTACCAAATATAAAAATACATGATATCCATAGTAGTAACTAGTATGTATATAGTATACAATCAAATGTATATATTAGTTAGGTATAATAACTATAGTAAGTACCATCTGGGTACAACATAGTTTTATACTATAGTACCTTATGATATACCATACTATCATAGGTGTGCCTAACTACATAACAACACATAAACCAAACTTATGAATTTTAAGACTTAACTGGTCCATGTAAAAAATAACAAGCAAATAGTAAAGTATTATACCACCCAAGTATATTTTTCATACAAATATACCAAGATATCCCAACATAAAAACATGAAACATAATGCACCATTATGCACTAAGTATGACTTTACATTTAACACACTCATAGTATGTAATTCACACAAGTATTTCATTCTAAATACATATAATTAACAATTGTTCACATTATTAGTAGTGAGTCAGATAATTCATATACCTATTATGACTTTACATTTAATTAACTCATTTGCTTTTAGGAGACTGTTCCAGTTGGTTATAGTTTATATTTTCTAAGAACTTAAAGACTTACTTCAATCATCTTTTATAAGTACAACCCTATGTATGGGTTTTATGCAATACAATCAGTCATTCCAAAGTTATGTAGATATTTAACCATTATTCATTTATACTAAAAAATAATATCTCCCTATTTACAACTCTATTTGAAGATCTCAAATTAAGTACTTATCTTTGGATAATGAAGACCCAAGCCTAGTTGTAAATATGCATCTAGCGTTAAAGACCAAGTTGGGATCCTAAGGCACAACTCTCAATTTCTAAATCCAATTGTGATACTTTATATCCTCCTAATACCCAAAGATTCCTTAGGTGGTTATGCTTCCTAAAAGTATAATCACCTATAACTAGGGTTCAAGAGTGTTATTTAACTCATAATCTCTATTATATATTAAAAGGATATAATTTAACCCACTGATTTCAGCATAAGATCAAGATCCTCTTCAATGGTGTTATTATATATAAAATATAAATATTTTATTGAACATAATTCTATAATTTACAATTATCCAAGTAACTATAGTTAGATAAGCTCACCCTTTTAATCAAGCAATATCACACCTTTTTTTCATAAACATCAATATGGAGTTTATAGTTTACATTTGTACAACAAGTTTTGGATACCAAGGTAAAATAAATGATCTTAAGCATGTTATACTCCTTAAACCTCTTTAAATTCTAGTAAATTATATCTACAATTATTTATAATTTGACCATCATTTTAGACTACCATCTAGTTCATTTAAAACCATTCTTAGTTATAACTATCTCACTCGAGGTTCCCAAAACGAGTTAAGCCTATTAAATTTATATGGTAATATGATCAATTCTGTTAATCATTTTTTCCCCTCTTTATAAACCCTATTCATATTTCATAAATACTCATATCTTAATTCATATACATTTGAAGTGTATTTATGAACTTAGTTCTACTCCATTGGTTTAATATTACCTTTAATGGTACTTAACCTGAGTTAACCATTTATGACTTTTAACCATATAAGTTGCTATAAAGGTATATCATAGTTTAACTCACTAAAGCTAATGTTTAATTCCAGGATATTAAATCAATTCAATTCAAAATTCCTTCTTAACTTAATTAAGCAAATTAATTTAGACTTAAAATCATCATCTTTATATCCAGATTAGCAATTGAATACTAGAATATTCTTTTAGATGTAGAATGCCATTTAAGTGTCTGGCTGGTAAGATAAGTTGTAATTTACTTTTAAAACAATGATTAAAATCAAATTAGTTTTCTAATTATCAAATCACCCCATTAAGGAGGCTTTTGTTATGCTTTCCCTACCCAGTCATTGACTTTTTAAAAATATGATATCTTGCCAAATAGGTGAGGTGGTCATAGGTGTAATCCTCTTGGAGTTACATGGGTGACACTATGACAAATTTCAGCCACATAAATCTTTGTTTTTTGATTTGGTTTGGTTTAAAGACTTACCAAGTGGATGTCACAAATATAAATCTGATTCTGGTATGATAGTACACTATGTCAATGCCATAAACATGTTACAAACTGACCCATTATTACACAATGAAGCTTATTTTAGTTGCTAACATGGCTATATAAGTTATTGTTTTTAAAATATGCATAACATGGTGTTATCATGGAATTTTGACAAAGAGCCATACAATGTTTTATGCACAATCTAATCATATGCAATAGGGACATCTAATTTTATTGCTTCTTAGATAAAGAAATCCCAACAAAAATATGAATCATTTCACTAAATGGGCTTTCACTACCAATAGTGAATAAAGGTAATAAATAAATCACTTCTCTCAAGAAGGATCATTGCACTTAACAAGATTGTTGTAATTTTAAACAATCGCTTCCCCCACTAAAAATCCAAGATATAGTTGTTTTTAATATTCAAAAGCATGGTTAAATAAATCACCACCCCCCCCCTGAAAGCTAACATTTAAGCATATCAATTTATATTACTAACAATGAACTCTATAAACTTTTTTTTCAGCGTTCACAACTCATAATAACCCGCTATAAATAATTCTAACCAATACTAAATACCTACACATGTAAAATTTCAGTGATGTATTCTCTACAATCTAGTTTTTTTTCTTACTTATTTATGAATCTTATCTAAATATGATTCATAGAATATGTAATCATAATCTCCAGCATAGTGGTCATCTTAAATAAAATCAAATTGCCTTATCTAATTATTTTCTATCATTGAAATTTAATCAACTAATCATGGATTATTTAGCTATATCTTACTTGCTTAAATAAGATTCACATAAAAAAGATAATATATACAAAACCATTAAAGTCATATTAGCCATAAAGTTATCAATTTTGTTTTCAAACAAAAACATACAAAATAATATCTAGTAATTTCATAAAATGAATAGTAGCATAAAATGGGGATCCAAGTTTTCATAGACCACCTACCTCCAAAATCTTCCTTTTGACATCTAAGAGAAACCCTCCTTTTTTTGGTATGCAATGCCCTTCCCCTGAGTTTCTTCTCTTATTTTTTTTCAATTCCAAGGTTACATCCCATAATGAGGCATAGCCTTTCCTTTTTAAAAGATTTATCTTTGATTTAATCTTTTTTTTATCTTTTTGTTTTTCTCCATATTTAACTTTTATTACTTTTTCTATTTTTATGTTTTTAATATAATTTTCTTTATTTAAAGATTCCTTTATTTTTTTAATTTTATGTGTGACTTTTTTTTTTCTTTAATGTGTTTTTATGTTCCATTTTAATATTTTCAAACTAATTATTTTTTTTATATTTTATATAAAATATCTGATTTCATATTTTTATTTAAATCAAATTAGCATTTGAGAAATTTAATGACAAAATCATAAATAATAATCCAATTAAATTTTACCTTTATTAATTTGAATTTACACATTAAAAACTCATTAGGCTAAACACACAAGGGGATTTATTTTCATAGTCTACCTACTCAAGCAATGATAGAGAATAACAATTTAAATAAACACCAAAACAATCATTTTTAAATGCAATTTCTACCATGACTAATTATCATAGTGTGTGCAAGGTTTCGTTAGCTCTCTATCAACCTATGATATCTCCATCTACAACATCCTCTCCAATGATACTCTCCCTCTGGTACACTCGAGAGAAGAATTCTCCTACATCTAGCTCACAACTCGCAAGTCATTAGATATTTTTACATGGTAAACATAAGCAATAGTATATAACTAAAACATTACATTAATATACTCAAGACATAAATGCATACATTAATATAAATGATAATAATCATTCATGTACTATCATCTAACTAAGCAACATTCTATTTTTATGAAATAGCATAAATCTCAAGCTTAGTCAGAAATATAACCAAATATGAATTTGTCAACTACAATTTCCACAAATAATCTAGCAAGTTTGTTTGGTGAGGAATTGGGATATAACACTGGATCTACCCATTTTTCTTCAATTTTGAAGACATCAGTATTACCTTTAATAGAGAATTCATCTTGAGACTAGTCAGATTCTTTGACCTGATTTGCAAGTTCATTTTCATGATCTAGAGGAGGTATAGGCTGGTTTGAAACCTCTATTTGGTCCATGAAGTCATGGTAGAGTTATTTTCATACTTCATCCTGATCCTCCTTTTTCTCTATTTCTTCCTCATCTTCATCCTTAACCATACCAATAAAAATTTCCTAAAATAAATCAAGATCCCTTTTGCTCTCAATTACATCCTGCATATACCTCCCTTTAAATATGAAGGCATTAGAACTACCTTTAGGCTCTAATTCATCAGTTTCAAATCCATGCCACTATAACTGATCCAAAGCTTATTTCTCCTCCTCTAAATAGAGTGGCATACCTATCATGATCTCCTCATCATATACACTTGTGTTGTCTTATTTAGGTTCACCTATGCTTACAAGCTCCTCCTCTATTCTTTGAAAAATAGGCTCTTTATCTAAGAGGGAGATGGTGAGAGGGTGAATAAGTTCACCTTGCTTGTATCTTAGGAAAGTATCCTTCTTGGTAAGGAATTTGAAGGCCCTCTATGGTGGATCTTGGGGGAGGGAGATAAATTCATGGAAATTTTATATGGAAAGCTCATTGAGCTGAGCTAACACCTCTTTTTATTGAATTGGTTCCTGGACTACCTCAGCACTTCCTCTCTCTTTTTTTTTACCTCCTTGATTAATTTCCATGAGGGGAAATCATAAGGCTTGGAAACCTTATCCTTTTCATAAATGGTTATGGGATAGGGTGGTTTCACAAGAGAGGGTATGACACAGTCAAGGTCATTTGCATAGGAGAAGTTCCAAGATTAGGTGGCTTGATGTTCTTCAACTAAATGGCCCCTAATGATTGACCTGAATCTTGATAGAGATGAGCTTTTACAAGGTGGGTTAAAGGGTTGGGTTTGAGCATGAATAAGAGTAGGAGAGGGTGGTTGGGGTCTAGGGTTGGCTACTCTTTATCTCAAGAGTAACTAATAGTCATTTTCCCTCTTGGTTTGGTCTTTCCTAACCAATTAATCTTCCTTAAATATTAAATCATACTCCTAAACATAAGCTTGGTGTTTAACATTTTTTTGTTGCCTATAGTACTCTTCTTCATTATCAACCTCTCTTAATTCTTTTTCAAGATCAAGCCATATCTCCCTAGTGTTTTTCCTTATGAATTGAAGTCTGAGGCTTCTTAATAGGTTTAATGGGACAAATGGCTTGTCAAAACAAGGTTCATGTAGATTTAAAATTTTATGGTTCTCAATTTATTCATGTTTTTGTCAAAATAGAGGGCTAAGTAGCTATTAGGTTTGTGAAGGAAGTATGTTTCAAAAGATGATCCTGGTGATTCAAATTAATGTTATTTAGGGGGCATATGAGATTTCTCCAAATATGAAGTTTTAGGTCATGAAGATGTGTCTACTAAAAATTATGGGCTTTGCAAGTTCTAGGTAGGGCTACAAGGAGGCTAGACAGGCCTAGTTTGAAGAAGAGTGATTTTTGCACAGTTTCCCCAAAATATCAAGGTTTTTTTGTTTCAAGGAATTTATCAGGTTTTATTAGTGCATATTTTCTATTTTTTGAGTGGCATTAATTTTTATTAATGGTTCTTGAGGTAACTTGAGAGAGAATGCTAGTAAGCATACATGTTGGCTCTTCATACTGTGTGGAGATCTAAAGATGCTCAAGGTCAAATGGATCAAATATATTAGGGGGAGTATCTCTCAAATTTTTCTTGGTTATTTTTATCATATTATAGGAGTTTTTTTGGATTATTTCTTCATTGGTTTTAGTGCTTGGTTGAAGAGAGTATTGGCATGGAGTAAGAGGAAGTTATCAAGGCAAGCAAAAGTAGTATCAATGTAAGGGGGAGTTTTTATCATATTTATAATATGGTCCTCTCCTATTGGTGGTATTTTTAGGTCCTCAAGATTATTTGGTTCCCACTTTTTCATTTTTTCAATGGGGGAGAAAGTTCTTGTTGTGGGAGTGCTTGAAGAGAGAGAAGGTGAGTTGTATATTACTATATATGATGGTTGTTGACATCAATAAAAAAGGGAGAAGTTTTTGGAGTATTTTAAATGATGTCATGATAATTTCATGGAGTTTTTATAGTGAGTGGATGTAATGCTTTGATTATCTAAGTGACAATGACAAAGTGTGTAATGTGTTTGTTCTAGTATGTTTGAAGTATGATTGATTGATCTTTAGTTTTGGCATGGTTAGAGATGTTTAGGTATGAGTATGGTGATTTAAGTATGTTCAATAGGTACCTAATATGTTTTATATGATTTTATTTCTTATTTTAATAATTTTAATTCATATGGTTGATCATTGTTATCATCTAGACATTTTAAGTCTAGTAACAGAAAATTTGAGTAGGGAGTTTGATGACATCACCATTGTCACGTGTGGATGAGTTAGGGGGAGTTGGTCATATGGTTATCCCTAATTAGTATATGATAAATAATATTTCATGTACCTAAGCACATCAAAATATATACAAGTTCAAATTCGGGCTCTCAAGGATTTTGACAGTGTTTTCCTATACTTAGCCAAATTTACAATGAGACAAGAAGAGCTAAGTAAGCATATTAATGAAGTAATATCTCACACGTGTGGATGTTTTAGGATAAGGTGATCATATGGGTTTGTTTATTTTTTTCTTAGTTTATTTTCACTAATTTTTAGGTCAAGCACTAAATGATGGTAAAATATATGCATGTTCAAAATTGGCATTCCAGACAAGTTTTTGACATAGTTGCCTCTATGGTAGAAAAATATAAGTGAGTAGATTAATGGTGTTATAACTCACACATGAGAAGCTTTAAGTAGAATATTTATATATGGTTATATTATCCTATGTTATGAGATCATATGGTTCAAATTTTATATCATTCATCTAAGCACATCTAAAGTTATTGTGGTCCAAAGTTGGCCTTCCAAACAGATAAGCAATGGTCCCCATACTTAGTCGATTTTGCAAGAGTTAAATTTTAGGACCAAATGGAGATACAAAAGTTAATGCGAGTTTATATATATATATATATATGGTATATATTGATTCAAAATGGTCAAAGTTTTCATTGGTTAACAGAGTCAAAGATTAAGACCAAATGAAGATCCAAATTGCACGAATGATCGTACAGATCAAGATCAACAGTGCATGTTGAGCAAGATGGCAAGAAGTGAACATTGTTTAACAATTAATAAAAGGTAATGGATAAGGATACAATATTGAGTGGGTGTTCATACATATTTATCAAATGGTGCAAATATTGAGTGGGTGTTCATACATATTTATCAAATGGTGCACATTGAATAATAAATACCTGGTTGCTCCGTAGAGATTGACGGACCATGTTGAGTTAAAGTTTCTAGGGTGCACAAGATGAGGTCAAAGTGACTGAGGTTTAATGTTTGAGCATTAGCACCTATGAATTAACATTAAAATAAGATAAATGGTGTGATATTTATCTAAATTTGAGAGGACACAAGATGCGAGTATGATGTTTGAGGTTTAACTATGACCATTTGCATTTGAATAATTGAATTTGCAAAGGAAAAACCATTGCTCTATTTTTTGGATATAACTTTTGATCCAGGAAGAATTATCCCATGGTGTAAAAATAAAACTTTTATAATACTCCAATTCACACACACACACACACACACACACACACACACACACACACACACACATATTAAAGTCTATACATACATAGTTATTAAGGTTCAAAGTTGAGTATGTGTTCATGCACGGACTGTAAGTGACCTGAGAAGATTGTTTGAGATTTTTTTGATATTGTTTCGATATATATTCAAGGATTAGATATTTTGGAGTGTTTTATAATCCATAAGGATGATTTTTAATATTATTAAGGTTTGACCATTTGTATGCAGTATGAACAGTGGTTTAAAAGGTGATTGTGTACACATAATGTTGTTTGAGCGATTTGTGCTTAAACAAAATGGTTATATGTTGGTTTTTGGAACTTAAGGGGTAAATATAGATCATATGGAATGGTTCCATGTTTTTTATACTAATTATATGTTCTTACTTGTGTTTGATATTGTCCTAAAAGAGTGAATGGGTTCACATGAGACCTATATGGGTTACAAGGGCCTTATTAAAAGGTGTAACTACTTAAGGGTGACCCATAGATGTTATAGCCAACATATGAAGATTGTATTGAGTTATGTCTTAATATTATATATGTCTTAATGTTTGATACATGTCTAATGGCTGACCAAGATGATGATGATCATGTTTGCTCTATAAATAGTGAAACCAAATGTGTTGGTTTTTAGATTTGGTGTGAGACTTGGGAGAGACCTAAATGAGAGAATTGGGAGAGATTTGAGAGAGGATTATGTGTGTGAATCAAGGATTGAAGGAGGGGTAGAGTTCCCTATGGATGATTTGATGAGTAGATCAGTTTGAAGACTATTTGTAAGACCTATTGGTCATAATTCTATCGGTAGAATAATACTCTTACTATTTGAGTATGAGCAAAGGTGAAGAGTGATAATCAGAGGTCCATCATCAGGTGTTGAGGAAATTATGTCATAGGTGGATGTGTTTATAGGTGTTTTGTGGTAGCTGTAGACACCGCAAACGTGTCTGCACCTTGGTTCTCCCCCTTGGTCCTTTCTCCCTCCTAGTCCTCCTTGGTCCCTAACCCACCTAAGTCTTATTAATTGGAAATAAACATCTATTTTTAATTAAATAAGGCCCCCTTTCCACCCTACCCTTGCCACCTTGGATCCTCCCTTGAATCCCTCCACCTTCCCCCTAGCATTTATTAGGCCAAATCTCCCCATTATATCCCCCCTCGTCCATTTTGGCATCCTTGTGACCGTTCTTCCCATGACCCCTCGCCCGGCGGCGTGCAAGAATGGGCAGAGGCTATTTTTAGCCTCTGTGCCCATCCTGTGACCGCCGACGTCGGCGATCCTTCGGCCGACGTCAGCGAAACTGCCGGCGTCGGCAGCCTTCATTATCCCTTTCTGCATCCGTTGCAGCCCCTGGACTCTTGAGCTCACAAACAGCTTCTCTCGGCGCTTTGGCTTTCATCTCTCCTCTGTCTTGACCTCGTGTAGCAGCAGCAACAGGTGAAAAGGCTCTGGATCAGGTATTCTCTTCTTGCAACAAGTCTTCTGTGGCTTCGACAATAGCACCTCCTCTCTTCATTCAGCAAGCTAAAAGGTAAGCAAGTCTGGTTTTTTATTTCATTTCTTTAGTATTCAGTAATCTATCCTATTTGTTGTCTTCTGCTCCCTCTGTCCTTCCCCCTGAGAGGCTGCAAAGCCTTCTCAGGCCCTGTCCTCTTTGAATCCTCCTCTTCCCTGTCCTCTGTGTCTCTTCCTCTTCCCCATCCCTCTGCCAAAAAGACCTTGCATCAGGCACCCAACCAGGACCAGACCACTCCCCAGCCCATCCAAACTTGTCCCCGTTCAGTCTCAGACCCGTCCACAGTCCGAAAAGCAACTCAGACCCGACTACAGGCCACAACCCCGACCGACGCCGGTCACTACCCCAACCGACGTCGGCAGGATAGCTGACGCCGGCAGATCAGATAACCGACGCCGGTGACATTACCGACCTCGGCGACTGTCATCAGTCCTACAACTCTTTCAGGTAATCATTTTGTTTTCTTCTTTCCTTTCTAATTTCTTTGTCACTTTTGTATTCTGGCATTCTGTCTTTTATCAGTCACTTATCTCATCAAAACGTGGGTTGACCTCCCTTAAGGAAGTTTTTACACTTCTGGGAACAAGCCTTTGCTTGGCAACCCACTGCCCATCCTTCTAACGTTTTTCTTGTCCAAGTTTCCTTTTTTTCTTGCAGGTGTCATTCCTCCACAGCCAAAGAGGAGTGCTCACAAGCGTCTGGATTTACGGTGCGCAATCTTTAGTCTAGGTACTTCCCAAGCCTTGTCCATTACTTTCTTTTAGTTTCTTTCTTTTAAGTCTGAAAAGCAAATTTGAGGTAGAAACATCTCTGGCACGCCCGGTGGGACTCTAGGTTCCTCCTGGGTTCCTTTTTCCTTTTTCATTCATTTAGGTGCATCTAGGCTCCTTCCTTCTTGTCTCTTTCTTCTATTCCAAATGACACTATAAGCAGGACTAAAACGAACCTTTCTTCCTTGCATTCTAGACTAGTCTAAATATCATACTCTCATCCCTTTCTCCATCTTGTCTTCATAACAATATCACATTTCGACTTGGGCATTAAAACATATTGCACTTTCATTTCTGCTTGTGCTTGCATTAGTCCACATCTAGTAACTTAGACGCATATTGAATAAACCGTAGACACTTGATGTTACACTACCGAATCACATGCACTAAAACAAACATAAAACTTACCTGAGACAAGGCCCGACTGGGATTTCATCCCCCAGCGGATACCTTACCCGTCCCGGTGACCCCACTTGGATTTCATCACCAAGGGGGAAGCCCACTCCGTTCTCTGGCGGAGTCTAAACTCTAGGCGAGGTATATCTTGGCTAAGCGAGACCAGCTAACCACTGGAATCGTGAAGTGAGGGGAGCTTGCTCCTTAGCACCAGGCCACGTACCAGACCCTAACACAGATCTTTGAGCACCTAAAACAACACCTGAAACCATCTTTAGACCGCCTTCTTCTAGGACCCATTTTTCAGCCAATCTCCCTAAACATTCATCTAAGGCATAAGCCACAAGTTTCTAAGGTTAATTTCTAGGATTTATCGCTTAGGCTTGTCTGTCTTTCTCTGTTCTCCTCTTCTCATCTGTTTGTTTGAGTGTGTGAGGATGCTTTCTTCTTTGTTTTTCCAGGAACCTTTTGGTTCTCTGGAAAACACAGTCACCGACATCAGTTCTGCCACCGACGTCGGCTTCTCCTGTCACCGGCATCGGTTCTGATACCGACGTCGGCTTCATCTGTTACCGGCATTGGTTATCTGACCGACATCGGCCACATTTCCTACCGACATCAATTTTTCAACCGACGTCGGTCTCTGTCACTGTCCTTTTTTCCAAAACCAGCAACCTGAAACCTGTCCTTTCTCTGTCAAAGACTCCATCCTGGTCTTCTGAAACTGAGCAACACAGTTCCTGAGACCTGAACCTTCTTTGCCTTGCATGGTTTTGACTCGTAGCCAAGCCAAGGCTCTTGTCGACCATGCCAGCCGTCAACCACTTCTGTCCACCCCATCCGTGACCAAGCCTACAATGGAGTTCAACTCGGAGACCGAAAGAACTCCTGCCCGTCCAACCCCGCCGCAGACTCCCATTGTCCAAGAAGGGGACCAAGACTTCGAGCGATTCTTGGACCTCAATGTCAAGGCTTTGCAACACTATCTCGCGCATAGCCGAACGCGGGACTCCTTGGGCAATCCGATCTACGGAATGCCAACCTCCCTTGTCGTGACTACAGCTGTATCAACAACATCCATAGTTCAACCTTCGGACACTCAAGCCATCGCTTTGACCATTGACCAGACTTTGACCAATCCTCTAGGTGTGGCCTCTCCCTCTATCATTGGGCCCACTTCCACCGGGGTTCCGGCCCCTTGTCAACCCCAACCCGCTCAACCTCTATCCACTCCTTTTCAAAACCTTGTCGTCTCTATCCCGCCTACCCTGGCCCCTATCAACACCAGGGTGGCTTCTTACCCCTTGGCCCCCGTTACCACAGTCCAACCTCTCGTGGCAACAACGGGCCCAGCTATGTCTTCTAACCAACCACCTTTAGCCTTCACTTCTGCCCCTGCGATTAGTCATCCGTACATTCTACAACCGACTATGTCACACGCCTCCTCTAACCTCTTCCAAGCGCCCTACAACTTAGGGGGCGCGCAACCCGTCAATCCGTCGACAGACATCATCAAGATGCTGATGGACAAGATGACCAGTCTTGAGACCTCTATTTCCAGCTCGCGCAACACTCTTTCATACGAATAGATCTGTAACGAGCCCATTCATCCTTCTGTCCCAATCAGACCATATCCTAGCCAGTGGGAGCTTCCGAAGTTTTCTCGCTTTCAAAACAAGGAAGACCCACAACAACACTTGCGGGCATTCAGACACGCTTGCTACCTCATTGGCCATGACGATGCGTTACTCTTACGCACGTTTCCTATGTCTCTCTCGGGTGCTGCACTTGATTGGTACAGCTCCCTTCCTAGCCATTCTCTCTTCTCATTCACGCAATTGGCTCAGCTATTCCTTGATCACTTTTCCATCAAGATAACCAAGAAGGTCTCAATCACGGACCTCTATTCTATTCGGCAATTCGAGGATGAGTCTATAGCCAACTTCGTTGCTCGATGGAGAGGCCTTATCAACCAACTCTCCTTTTCCTTGACTCAGGCCGAGCTTATTGAACTCTTTTCTCAAGCCTGTGCCCGACATATCTCTTCCACCCTGAGGGTTCAAACCTTCCAAACTTTTGACGAGGCCTTCACGATGGCCCGCAAACTAGAGTTGCGTGCCATCGAGGAGAACAAAGTCAAGTTGCGGAGTAAGAATCCCAGCTCTAAGACCAATGACTCTTCTTCTGCCAAGCCATCATCATCCAATTCTAAATCCAAGGCTTCAGCTAATGCCGTGGTTGTCAGACCTTCATCTTCTTCATCCAATCAGCCTGAGCCCTCTACATCTCAGAGCGCTACTCGACAATTCCAGCAAAGATACGTACAACGACGATATACTCCTCTTGGAGAATCATATACGTCTGTGCTGGAAAAGCTTCTTAAACAGGGAGTCCTTAATCTCCCTCAAGCCCGACCTCCTCCGCAATTCGATCCCTCACACGCCATCCCCGCGTGGTATAGGGAGCAAGACTTCTGCAGCTTCCACCATGTTAAGGGCCATGACACGGAAAACTGCAAGACCTTTAAGAACATAATACAAGACATGCTTGAAAAGGGGGATCTCATCTTAGACAATCCAAATGCACCCCCTAATCAGGCCATTGACATCTTCAAACAACCTTTCCCCAATCATCCGCCAACTCAGAACAATGTCCAGACCTTAATTGACGACAATCATGAGCACAATATTCAGACAGTCAATACGGTCTCTCCTTTTGTCCCCAATCAACCTCTTGAGGTTAGTCCATCCATCGGTCCGTCACATGTGGACGAGCCTCTCTCCCCGGCTAGTTCTCCATTGACCTCTCTCATCTTGGAGGACGCCTCGACCTTACCAGCACCTCCAGTCTCGCCATCCTCCTTTCTGCAGCCTATGGAGGACCCGACCCTTCCTACTCCTCAGCCGCAAGTGGAGGGCACCGTCATCCCTGCCCTTTACCCGCTGGAGGAGCCTCACTCCCTGGTTTCTTCTCCACCCAGGGAAGAACCTGTCTCCCCTTCGTCTTCATCTAAATCTGTCATGACTTCACCACACCATGCGTCTAAGACCACTACTCCCATCTCGTCTTCAACCTCGCAACCATCAACATCTTCCCCTCAGCCATTTTCTCGGTTAGTGGAGAAGATTGAACTTCTCCCTCCGAGGAAAGTGACGCCTCAGGTGTTGTGGGAGCGTCTTAAAGCCCTTCAACATACCCGCGCCCTCTCATCACATGCCGCTAATCCTCCTAAGGCAGAATCTCGTCAGACTCTTGATAAAGACCAAACTCTCAAACCTCAACCAAACCCGTCCAAACCAAAGCCTGCATCTATCTCATCTAAACCCATCAAGTCATTTGGCATTTGTCCTATCTCCTCCCTCACTCATCCGCAAGTGAAGGTGGACCTAGGCCAGACCTCGACCAGTAGTAGTCTTCCAACCAAGGCGAAGAAGACTGCCAGACCGTAGAAACGAACGCCTCCTTCTCCGTCACCATTGCCATCCATTTTGGGCCCCCATCCTTCGACCTTGGCTAGCATCCTTCCCACTCCGGCCTTCAACCAAAACTCATTGCCTCCTTTGCTTCCTCTGCCTACCTCCAGTCGTCCCTCTCTCAAAAAGGCAGTATCAATCATCAAGAAAGAGCCGTCTCCATCTGTCACCGCGCCATCAACCCATAAGGTGGTACGGAAACCTCTTCTAACCTCGCCTAAGCAAAAGTCACCAACCTCGCGCATATCAAATAGCACGGACCCTCTATTGGGCTCATACTTGTCGATATTGCGCCGACTTCTCCAGACTTCCGACATAACCCTTCCGCCCATCAAGCCTTTCCAACCTCTCGGGTCCAAGCCCTCCTGGTTCGACGATACGAAAATTTGTTTATATCATCGTACACCAGGACACGACACTGAGACTTGTTGTGCCCTCAAGGCTGTCATTCGCCGCCACATGGAGAAAGACACTCTTCTCCTTGAGGACACTCTTGACCAGACCCCGACTCCTTCCTGTCCAACTTCTTCAAACACGTCAACATCTCACCAGCAAGACATGACCCCTTCTTCGCCTCCCATTTTCGAAATCAATGCCATCCGTATAACCACTAGATCACAAAAGGACAAGGCCAAGGAAAAAGCTACCATTCCTTGGACCTATCCCTTCGTCAAGCCGCCCCTTGCGCCCAAGCCTAAAATCTCTATCCTTGGCGCATCCCAACCTTCTTCATCTTCCTCTTCTGGACCAATTCACAACTCCATGCTGAAGCAGCTTCACCAGACACCTGTGAAGATGTCTCTTTAGGACCTTATCTAAACTTCGCCTCAGCACCGTCAAGCCCTTATCTAAGCCTTGTAGGCAACGGAGGTCCAACCTGAGGACCCCCAACCACTCGCTGCCCTCGTCCATTCCTTGTCTCCTGTCGCTTCCATCACATTCAGCGATTCTGAGATTCCCACATCTAACACGGAAGATCAGGACGCCACCCTCTTCATCACTGCCTATGTTGATCAGACACGCATTAAACGCGTTATGATCGACGGCGGCGCTAGCATCAACATAATCTCTACCCATGCATTTGATCAGCTGGCTCTTCCCAAGAACTGCGTCTCCAAAACTGACACGATCTTGCGCTCTTTCAACGACACCACCGCCACGACCATTGGCACAGTCATCCTCCACATTCGCGTTGGCCCACGCACAGTCCCGGAGCTCTTCTATATCATCGAAGGAGAGTTTCAATACAACCTTCTACTGGGCTGACCTTGGATCCGTGCCATGGCCTATATACCCTCCACCCTGCACCGTTGTGTGAAGTTCGAGCATGACGGGCAAGTCCACACCATTCCCGCTAACCCTTCACCCTTCAAGACTTGCAACACCACCTACCATCCTAACGACGTCCTCATTCCCCTCAAGCCGTCCACTCCGGCACCGCCTCCATCTGCGGAAGCTTCGACCAGTTCGCAATCGGCGGTTGCCCTCACCCCTCCTCTTCAAGCGTTGATCAAAGACCCCATGGAAGACATCTTCCAACGACTATCACTTGGGGAATATCGCTTGTTGACCCTCGACATGTTCCAAACTCCGCAAGAGTATGGACGCCTTCACCTCAGTCCTAATTACGACCATCAAATCGGGACGGTCGTACCTTATGGTCCTCCTCACTTCCAAACCAACTTTGTCTATGGGGGGCTTAATCAAGCTCCTACCAATGGCACTTCCCTCTCTTCACCCCAACCTTTCACATCTGATTTCTCGTTTCTTGGCAACCCCGCCTTTGCACACACTTACCTTCACAGGTGTGCATGGAAGGGTTTTGGTTTCGGACGATATGAGCAGGGCTCCCATCAGCCCATCGAGCCGCTCAATGATCACGATGCCAAGAAACGGTATGGCCTGGGATATCATGACCCCACTCATGCTCCTTCCGACCTTTGTCCCGAACCAACCATTGACCAATCTCTTCCAGACTCGCCCATTTCTCCTTCGTCACCTACGGAGTCGGTGGTTTCCATCCCTCCTAGTTTTTTTTTTCCATAAACACCATCCGCCTGGAACCCCTGACCTATCAGCTCAATGGGGTGCCCAGGTCTCTCCCTCTCATCTTTCCTAGCATGGTAGAGGATGAGTCGACAACCATTCACACTGTCCACTGCGTTGACGATGATGCCATCCTTTCCTACATGGGTGCCGATGACTCTTTCGTCCAGCATTTTCTCCCTTCTGAGACCCAGGTTATGTTAAATGAATCCACCATTGACATCAACCTCCCTTCTTCTTCTGATGTTCCTCACGTCTTAAATATTGGCCAATCTTTAGACGCTCAGGAGCAGCTTGACTATGCCCAGTTCCTTTCCAACCATAGCAAGGCCTTTGCCTGGACTTACAGCGACATGCCTGGCATCGACCCCACCATTGCTACCCATAACATTGTCACCAAACCAGAGGCTAAGCCTGTTAGGCAGAAGCTTCGAAAGATGCATCCTCGCGTTGCGCTCCTTGTCAAAGAGGAGCTTCAGCGCCTTCTTTCTGTCTCCTTCATCCAACCCATCGATTATCCACAGTGGGTCTCTAACATCGTCCCAGTTACTAAAGCAACTGGGGGGATTCGGATCTGCACGGACTATCGCGACCTTAACCTAGCCTATCCCAAAGATGACTTTCCTCTTCCTAACATCGACCAGCTTGTTGATCTCACGGCCGGCCATGACATGCTATCTCTTATGGACGGGTTTTCAGGATACAATCAAATCCTGATCGCACCAGAAGACCAGCACAAGACTACCTTTATCACCCCATGGGGGACTTTCTACTATCAAGTCATGCCTTTCAGCCTGAAAAATGCTGGTGCCACTTATCAGCGCGCCATGACCTACATTTTCCACGACCTCCTCCACAAAATCATGGAGGACTATGTGGATGACCTTCTCGGCAAGTCCAAGCTTCGCCGCGACCACTTGACCATTCTCACAATCATATTCTCTCGTCTTTTGCAATACAATGTCCGCCTTAACCCCAAGAAGTGTGTCTTTGGGGTCCTCTCAGGCAAACTTCTCGGCTTTATCATTTCCTTCCGTGGTATCGAGATAGATCCCGCCAAGATCCGCGCTATCCTCGAAATGCCGCCCCCGACCAATCTCAAGCAGCTTCGCAGTCTACAAGGGAAGCTCCAGTCCATTCTCTGTTTCATCTCGCAGCTTTCAGACCGCTGCCAACCTTTTCATCACCTCCTTAAGAAAGACGTCTCCTTTAAATGGGATAAGGGCTATCAAGAGGCTTTTGAAGCCCTCAAAGGCTATCTGGTCTCTCCACCAGTCCTCATTCCACCTAAGGATGACCAACCCTTCTACCTTTATATCTCTGCTATCGACCATTCGTTAGGTGCCATGATCGCGCACCGAGACGAGCATCATCGCGAGCAAGCGGTTTACTACATCAGCCGAACACTGGTCGACTATGAAACTCGGTATACTCATACCGAGAAACTCTGTTTGGCATTAGTCTTTTCTGCTACCAAGCTCTGCCACTATCTTCTCAACCACAAAACCTTTGTCATCACTCACGCCGACCCTCTCAAGTACATGCATTCCAAGCCATATCAGAATCAACGTATGGCTCGGTGGCTCATGCTGCTTGCTGAGTTTGACTTCGAATTCATCCAACAGAAATCTATCAAGGGGCAAACCATTGCTGACCAACTGGCAGATGCCCCTCTTCCCGACAACCAACCTTCACACTGTGAGTTCCCTGACGAGTCTATCGCCACACTTTCCACCGATGACACCGTCTACCAGATGACCATGTTCTTTGACGGCTCCAAATGTCAACTCGGTGGGGGTGCGGGGGTCATCCTCATCCCACTCGACGGGGAGCCCATGCCTCTATCTTTCAAGCTTGACTTTGATTGTACCAATAATATGGCCAAATACGAGGCCTTAATTTTGGGACTTCAGACTACCCTTTCCCTCCACATCAAGTCTATCAACATCTTCGGTGACTCGCAGCTCGTCGTTAATCAAGTTAACGGTTCATATCTCTGTAAAAACAAAGTTTTACAGAGGTATAAGAATCGTGCTGACATTCTTTTGGCATCTTTCGACCATTACCTCTTGCAGACTGTTCCATGCTCTACGAACAAGTTTACCGACACCATGGCTTCTCTTGCTTCGCATATCCCATCTTCATCATCATCATCCCGCCTTTTTGTCACAGTGCATCGCGTACCTTTGCCTTCATACATCTCTCCTCACATCGACCATGTCAACACTGTCAATTCTAGCCCACGAGATGACTGGTATAAGCAACTCGTGGACTACTTGTCTCTTTCTGTCACTCCTCCCAACCTCTCTAGCAATGCGCGGCGAGCTTTTATCAAGCGCACAGCTTGCTATACCATGCTAGGAGGTCTTCTTTATAAGCGAGGCTTTGACAGTCTCCTTCTTCGCTGTCTAACCCCCGCTGAAGCTTCTCATGCCATAAAGCAAGTCCACGATGGGATTTGTGGTGGACACTTCAGTGGAAACTCGGTTGCCAAGCGCATCCTTCGCCTGGGTTATTATTGGCCCACCCTTCATCAAGACTGTAGCGATTATGTTCGGCATTGCATCAAGTGTCAGCAGCACTCTAACCTGCTTCATCTCCCCAGCCATGCCTTGTAAGTCGCTCAATATTTTTTGCCTTTCTCTCAGTGGGGCTTGGATCTCATCGGTGAGATCAACCCTCACTCGTCTCTTCATCATCAGTCCATCATCACTGCCACTGAGTATTTCACCAAGTGGGTGGAAGCCATTCCTCTTGTCTCCACAAAAGCCAAAAAAATTGTCGACTTCATCAGCAGCCACATCATCTGTCGTTTTGGTGTCCCTCACAAAATCATCACCGACAATGGCAAGTCCTTCAAAAACAAGACTGTCCAAAAACTATGTGACTCATTTGGCATCAAACTCAGCTTTTCTTCGCCTTACTACCCACAAGCAAATGGGCAGGCCGAGGCTTCCAACAAAATTCTCACCAAAATTCTCATGAAGGTGGTCGACGATACAGGAAGGGATTGGCACGTTCATATCCCCTTCGCTTTGTGGGCCTACCGCACTAGCATCCGAACCTCTATGGGTGCTACTCCCTTTTCTCTCGTGTACGGAACAGAGGCTGTCTTACCTCTCGAAGTACAGATCCCGTCTCTCCGCATCTCCCTGCATGACATTTTCTCCAGCGATGACTTTCGTCAAGATCGCTTAGCTCAACTTGAGTTACTCGACGAACGCCGTCTTGCTGCCCTTAATCATCTCCATGTCTACCAAAGTCGCATAAAGCGGGCCTACGACAAAAATTTGCGAGAACGAGATTTCAACATCGGAGACCTCGTCCTCAAAGAGAATCAGCACGTGACCAATATGGAGCGAAGTAAACGAGGTAAATTCACCCCCAATTGGCTTGGACCTTTTATCATCACGCACAAGTATGGGTCAGGGACTTATCATCTGTCTTCCCTCGACGGACGGCCAGAACCTGAGCCTCTTAATGCGTTGCATCTTCGACCATTCTTCTGCTAGTCGAGTACTCGTCTACTTGACACATAACTTGAGCTCGTCCCTTGAGCAATCCTCATCCTCTTAATCCTCATCCCTTTCAACCCTATTCCTCTTAACCAGTCCTCTACAACCCTTTTAGGATGCAGTGATGCTTTGTCCTAATAAAAGGGGCGTCCTTGAACTTCTAGAGTCTTGTCCGTGACTCTCATTTCTATCAATATATACAAATCAAGATGTCAAAACATATCCATGGTCACTAAATCAAGTCAAATTAAAAAGACAGACTGATCCCTCGAAGGACAGCTGTACTATCATTGCTGTATTACTAGACTGATCCCTTGAAGGACAGCTAGGCCAACTTATCAAACATTATCAAGCAAAAATATAGACCACTCCCTCGAAGGATGGCTATGACTACTCTGGCAATAAACATCAAACTTTTCTTAGAAGCTTCCCGCATTGATCAGCTTCACAACATGACCATTACATCAAATGACATCTCTATGCAGGCTTCCCGCATCGATCAGTCTGCGCCAAAAAAAAAAAAAAAAAAAAAAAAAAAAAAAAAAAAAAAAAACGAGTCATGGACATTGGCTTGTAGTTGTCTCAGGGTCTCCTATAAAAGGGGCAAGGTTATTCCTGCTCTTAAACTGGGTTACCCTATCCTCCTCCTATCACCTGCTCAAGGGACTTTGAGTTCACTTTAATGTCAAAGTGATTCGATTACCGTTCTAACACCATACTGGTCAACGACGCAATGCATAAACGGGGCTTTGGTTCTAATCACCCCTATCTATGCTTCCTTTTTGGTCCTTGTCAATGAAAGAGCAATTTGCCTTTCACCTTTTCTCTACACTTTGGTCATGCTTTGGCCACGTCAATTGTCGACTCATCCTTAAACCCAGCCATTTTCACCATTTTCACCATGACATCAGGCATCATCCTAGACTATTTCACATAGTTTCTATGGACACCAATACACATGGGAACTACCGACCAGACCCAATTTATGTTAAGCATAAACCAATACTTGCTGAAGCATAAATAGACCCTTCTATTCATTTTTAGCATACATCCATCGCGACTATGGAAACTTGCTAGAGATGAAAGACTCTCGACCACTTCTACAGAATACACCATCTGTAGCATCCTTTTATCCTCATCTTATCCTCATCATTTCGACGCTTGAACGCATCTCATCATCGACCAATCTTCTCAATTCGTCCAAACTACATTGGTCTGAGGCCCTATGACCAGGGCTATGTAGGCAGCACTCAGATACCGCATCTTCTGAGGTTAGCTCGACCACCCCCTTTTGTTCATCTCTATGATGGACAAACCTTCTCTTCTTTGACTCTTATCACACCCAACTTCGTGACCTTTGACCAAGACCTTTGACCAAGACCTTTGACCAAGACCAATCATCGACTTTGACCAAGACCAATCAATCCCTCTGACCCTTCCTCCCTTTTAGGGAGAACTACATCGGCCTGAGGCCTTATCACCAGGGCTATGTAGGCAGCACTCAGTTGACATAGGGTCTTCTGGGGTTAGCTCGGCCGCATCCTTTCGTCCATCCATCCTCTTGACCAATGACCATTGGAGATCATGCGTATCTTCTTTGACCCACTTCCAAGCCAATGTTGCCTTGGTTGTTTTTGCGTGTATGTTATTCCACGGCTGGTTAGCAGAATTGTCCGCAGACTATTTTTGACCATTCACAAGTATAGGATCGCGAGCCAGTTGATCCCTACTATTTGTGGCTTTTTCATGTTTCTGGGAGCACTTCCTGAGCCCTGGATACCTGGGACACGACGACCATTTGGAGCTTCAGCTTAGATTGAGTGACCCGATCAGCAGACGACTAAATGCTGGGGCCCGATTACTTCAATTTTGGCACTCCTTGACCCTTGACCATGCGACAATTTGACCTGACCCTCTCGTGAAGTGGACTACGTGCAATCATGACTATGGCAGCATTTTCACTCACTCTCTTCTATCCATTTCTCTGTCAAATCGACACTCGATCTTCGGTTCCCTTCTCTCGACTATCGCTTTGAGGGGGGGAACACCTCATCCTTTTTCTAGGGCAACCAACTCCTGTTTTTGTCTTGCAGTTCATCTAGAACAACCAACAAGACAAAAAGGGGCAAATGTAGACACCGCAAACGTGTCTGCACCTTGGTTCTCCCCCTTGGTCCTTTCTCCCTCCTAGTCCTCCTTGGTCCCTAACCCACCTAAGTCTTATTAATTGGAAATAAACATCTATTTTTAATTAAATAAGGCCCCCTTTCCACCCTACCCTTGCCACCTTGGATCCTCCCTTGAATCCCTCCACCTTCCCCCTAGCATTTATTAGGCCAAATCTCCCCATTATATCCCCCCTCGTCCATTTTGGCATCCTTGTGACCGTTCTTCCCATGACCCCTCGTCCGGTGGCGTGCAAGAATGGGCAGAGGCTATTTTTAGCCTCTGTGCCCATCCTGCGACCGCCGATGTCGGCGATCCTTCGGCCGACATCAGCGAAACTACCGGCATCGACAGCCTTCATTATCCCTTTCTGCATCCGTTGCAGCCCCTGGACTCTTGAGCTCACAAACAGCTTCTCTCGGTGCTTTGGCTTTCATCTCTCCTCTGTCTTGACCTCGTGCAGCAGCAGCAACAGGTGAAAAGGCTCTGGATCAGGTATTCTCTTCTTGCAACAAGTCTTCTGTGGCTTCGACAACAGCACCTCCTCTCTTCATTCAGCAAGCTAAAAGGTAAGCAAGTCTGGTTTTTTATTTCATTTCTTTAGTATTCAGTAATCTATCCTATTTGTTGTCTTTTACTCCCTCTGTCCTTCCCCCTGAGAGGCTGCAAAGCCTTCTCAGGCCCTGTCCTATGTGAATCCTCCTCTTCCCTGTCCTCTGTGTCTCTTCCTCTTCCCCATCCCTCTGCCAAAAAGACCTTGCATCAGGCACCCAACCAGGACCAGACCACTCCCCAGCCCATCCAAACTTGTCCCCGTTCAGTCTCAGACCCGTCCACAGTCCGGAAAGCAACTCAGACCCGACTACAGGCCACAACCCTGACCGACGCCGGTCACCACCCCAACCGACGTCGGCAGGATAGCCGACGCCGGCAGATCAGATAACCGACGCCGGCGACATTACCGACCTCGGCGACTGTCATCAGTCCTACAACTCTTTCAGGTAATCATTTTGTTTTCTTCTTTCCTTTCTAATTTCTTTGTCACTTCTGTATTCTGGCATTCTATCTTTTATCAGTCACTTATCTCATCAAAACAGTGGGTTGACCTCCCTTAAGGAAGTTTTTACACTTCTGGGAACAAGCCTTTGCTTGGCAACCCACTGCCCATCCTTCTAACATTTTTCTTGTCCAAGTTTCCTTTTTTTCTTGTAGGTGTCATTCCTCCACAGCCAAAGAGGAGTGCTCACAAGCGTCTGGATTTACGGTGCGCAATCTTTAGTCCAGGTACTTCCCAAGCCTTGTCCATTACTTTCTTTTAGTTTCTTTCTTTTAAGTCTAAAAAGCAAATTTGAGGTAGAAACAGTAGCTCAACATCTAAGGTGGTTGAAACATCCTTGCAAGGTGAAACTTGTTAAAATTCTAGTTATTGTTACAGCTCAGCTAGACAGCCATTGTAGCACTTTGTGAGATTATCATCTCATTAAATAGGAATTGTAGTTTCTTGATTATTTGCAATTAGTCTAAATTGTATCTTGTTATTATAGTATAGTTGTCCAATTTTAGGTTCTAGTGGGTTTTCTCCCCCAAGAGGGTTTCCCATATATGGCATGTGTTATGTGATTGATCTTGCATTGTCTCTCTTGCTCATTATTATGGATGTTGTGTATGATTAATAAATGATTATGGTAATTTATTAAGAACTTGAAAGGGTTAAAATTGAATTTGGATAATTTGGGCTCACTGATTCACCCCCTCCCTTCTCAGTAATTGTACCTCTAGTAATATGAGCCTTGTATTAGAGATTATGTTAAAGAGTGACTAGATGGTGTTCATCGAGAAGATAGATAACATGAAGGTAAGTTTCATGTAATTATGCATTGGAAATGATACTATGAAGATATATATGTAAGGAGGTAAGCTCAACTTATAATAGTAATATAGACTCAAAAACATATACTAGTGAGAACAGTGTTGCCCTAGTGGCAGTTTGGATGTTAGTACAATAGGCCCAAAGTGCAAGATATAAATAAAGATGATAATCTATGTGGTTTTATTGGATGGTATTTTTTAGTATTTTATTAAGAATTTTATTAGTGGCCTAAGCTTGTCCATTTCATTATGGATGATATAAGGTGTGGAGAATTTGTGGGATATTTTAAATTTAGCAAATAAATGCTTCACATCCTTGTTATTGAAGTTATTTCCATTATCAAAAATGATAGTATGGGGAACCACAAAAAAAATGATTTGGTGAATAATACATTTTAAAGTAATGGTTCCTATGATGTTGACAAGAGGCATGGCTTCTCCCCATTTATTAAATATTCAGTATCTATGATGATAAAAACATGCCCATCATGTGATCAAGGTAATTTGGTGATGAGATATAATCCTAACATGGAAAATGGCCATGGAGATTCTAAAATTTGGATCTCAACTGGTGGTGAATGGATTAGATCATCATGGAGTTGGCAAAGACTGCACTTTTTACTGAGATCGATAACATCCCTTTTTAACATAGGCCAAAAGTATCCCATATGTAGGCATTTACATGTTGTATCATGTACACTATAGTTATCACCATAAATTCCCATTTACACCTTTAAAGGAGAGGAGGGACCTCTTATTTCATTACATAGTGGATTATGGTACCTTCTGTGTTACAATAATAAAGGGTATTGTATCGAAAGACATATTTAAAATCTTGTTTTTGAATCCTAGTCTTTTTGCGAGAATTTGTGTCTGAAGGGTAAGTTTGATGTTTAAGTAATTAGATAATGTTTTTATATCATGGGATATATCAAATAGTGACATCCTCAATGTGACAGATAAACAAATATTATGGTTTGATAGAAGACAGGGTCTTTCTTATTTGAATAAGAAATTGGGAATCACTAAGTACTTGATGCAGATGAAATAAGGATGATGAAGAAGAAATAGAGTCAGTGATATAATTTTGATCTCTTAGAATGGGCTCAATGATAAAAGAGGAAATTTTTTTGGTGAGGGCAATAGCCATTTGATGATAAGTGATAAGATTTTCACTTTTAACTTGGTAGTCATTGTTAACCTGGTAGCAGATAAGTTGGGAATCACCCAAAGCATGTAGATGTTTAATATCTAAGTCAAGTGCCTCTTTCATGCCTAAAATTAATGATTCATATTCTAACATGTTATTAGTGACATTAAAGGTTATTCAAATTTCCAAAAGGATTATTTTACCATGAGGATTAGTTAGAATACAACCTGCCCCAGCTCCTTGGAGACATTTGGTGCCATCAAATTGAAGGGTCTAGATGTCTTCATGTAAATTGATGGTGATTTTATGAAGCTCCTTGATAACTACTTTAGATTTAGTAATATCAGGAGTGATATAGGTATCTTCTTGATTACTTTATTTTAAATCAATAGTGAAGTTATGGAATATCTTTAAGAGAGATAGATTGAATAAAACCTTAAATATGGAGAATGTTATCATTAGAGATACTATCTTGAAGGTGATTTGTAGCAGGTATGGGTGCCTCTGCAAGTTGGTCAGAAATGACTTGCCCTTTGACATATTTTTGTGTTATGATGTGAAGGTCATATTCCATTAAGAAAATCATCCACTTGCCAGTTGTATCTCTAGAGAGAAATGTTTTGGATAAAAGTGAAGAAGTGGGTATGAATGAATGATGACATATGTTGTTTGATAGAGCATGTAGTGATGCAACTTTTTAGTTGTGAAATAGATAGTGAGTCAATCACATTCTACTTTAATATAACATTTTTCATAATCGATGAGGCCTTAACTAATATATTAAATAACACACTCTCTTCTAATATCATCTCATTGGGTAAGCATTACCCCAATTGATACGGGAGTAGAAGTGTATAAAATCAAAATTGGAAGGTGGTCAAAGGGTAGGTGGATGTAGAAAAAATTATTTCATGTTTTCAAATGCCTTCTAATAAGGATCAATCCATTCTAGACCATTACATTTCTTAATAAGGGAATTAATAGAGTATATGTGATAAGCTATTTTGGGGATGAATCATTGGATTGCCTTAAGCTCACCAAGGTAAGTATGAATATTTGGGATGGAGTGAGGATTGGACATGTTGACTATAACATTGATTTTAGTAGGATCAACATCAATACTATGAAGAGAGACTAATAACCCTAGTAGTTTACTAGATGTAATACTAAAGACACACTTGTAGGAGTTGAGTCTAACTTTATACTTGATTAATCAATCAAAGATGACGGCTAGATTAGAAAGATGGGTTGTGCAAATTTTTTATTTGGCATTGAGATCATCTACATAATCTTACACAATCTTATGTATAATATCATGAAAAATGTGGGTCATACCCTGCTGATAGGTAGCTCCAACATTTTCAAATTTGAAGGGAATCTTAACATAGTAATAGGTACCCCATTCCATAGTGAATGTTATCTTGTGTTGGTCTTTGGGGGAGATATGAATTTGATTGTATCCCAAAAACCATAGGGGTAACACTTTATATCTAATAATGGAATATATGATGGAATTTATCAAAGGTAATGTAAAATTATCTTTAGGATAATCAAGGTTGAGATTTCAAAATTTGATACATATGTGGATAACCATGGTGACTTCTTTGTGAAGGGGAACCATTTTTGACACCCATTTGGAATAGTCCACAGGTTTAATAAACTTGGCATCTAATAGTTTGATAATTTATTTATGGTATAGGGTGGAAAATCTGAGGGGAAATTTATTTATTTAGTTTTTAATAGGTTGGGCATCTAGGTATGTTATTATATTATTTACAATGATACTAGGGTTGATACCAAACATGTACTCATACGACCAATCCAAAGTCTCATGATATTTATTGAAGAATAGACTAAAATTATCATGCTTAGTTAGCATGATTTATATATAAATTCTTATAGATCGAGGACATGAGGGTGTGCCATATTATATTCTCATGGTTTCTTCAATAAGCATAGCATTTCCATCTTGAAAATTATATGGCACATTGGAAAGAGAAGAAATGGGATTGGTTTGGGGATTGATGCTAGTAATGAAGTTGTTAAAATGAGGATCCTTTCATTTGAAATTCCTAAGTTTGTGATGTTGCAAAGTAAGTTGAGGTTATTGGCCATAGAATAACTCAACTATGTATTTATCACTAGATAACATAGGTAAAGGTCCATAATATTCCATGTCTACTTAAAGATCAATAATTTTTTTACCATGGTGATCATATTCAGAATGTATCTAGAGTACATATGTGGACTTGGCATCAAAAGTGATCTCTAGAATAGGGGAACTATGGAGGAAGGTTGATTATCTTCAATTAGATTTATAATAGGTGTCTATTTAGAATCGTTGGCATGGAGAGGATTTGGCAGAGTGACCAGTGTGATAGGATGTTTAGAATATTTTGGAAGTTCTAAATTTGTGAGAGGTAATATTTTTTCAATAACCCAAGGAGTATCGAGAAGTGGAGAATTAACTAGAGGTACATGTCCTTTAGATTCTAACTCAATATCCATGGAAATAGTATGAACATCTTGACTAAAAGTATGTATTTTAGCTAAGGTTTGTTGATAGTTTTGAACATGCAAGTCTTGTGATTAAGCTTGGGCCATAATGTAGTTATCATCATAGGTAGAAGAGATAGTACATGCTTATGTCTCTAAAGGAACATCAAAAGCTGATACACCTAGATCACTAAATTTATGAGGTGACAAGGTTAAAGGGTCTTGAAATAACTTGGCCACACCACAATCATTATAAGTGAAATCATATTTTGTATAGGATGCTTCATGTGGATTACATGGAGGAGTGAAACTAGTGATCTCATCGATGAGAGGGATGGTAGGAACATGAGGCAAAAATGAATGAGGGAGCCACTCCAAAATTTAAGGAGTCATCTTGGTAGTATTGCATGTGTTTTGAAAATCATTTGGCTCATTGTCATCAGAATCGGCAAGAGTGACTTATAAGTCTGGATTCATATTGATAAATTTAAATAAAGGTGTACTATTAATTTTTGGGATAGTTAGAATTTGATACTGATAGTTAGGTTTGGGAAGCTAAATATTCCATGGGTTAGGATTGTCCTCATGTTTATACCATTTGCCATTATGAATAAAATTGATACATTGGATACTGGACGAGGAAATATCCCTCACGTTATGTGTCCATGGGTGACCTAGGAGTATATTATAAGATAATGGTAAACTAAGAACCATAAGATTAGTATGTATATTTTTGTGTCCAATACTAAGTGGGAGATAAATACAACCAAATAACTTTTAATTGGTATTGTCAAATCCATAACATGTTAGATGAGTTTGCTTGAGATGATCTTTGTTATACCCAAGTTGTTGAATGATCTAGAGAGATGTCACATTAATTCCTAACCCTTCATCTATTAATATTTTGTGAATAAGGGTGGTATTAATGGATATTTTAATAAAGAGAGGTGGATCATCAACATGAAATAGAATTTCATCATTGATCATTTCTTATTCAAGGAACTCTATGGAAGGTTTTGAAGAAGGATAAATAGTTTCAATGGTATGAACTTATATTGGTGAAGGCTCATGAGAAGGTTTTTCCTCTTCTTAGGAAGACAATTATTTAATTTATTGTCATTTTTAAATTATGAATTGATGTAGAGACACCCTTCAAAAAGTTTCAACTTGCAATTCTTTCTCTAACACACTAATCTTTTTATCACTTCCTACTAGCCCTTTGGACCTTATTTCCTATTTAGTATAGAATAGTATAATTGGTTATGGCTCAAAAAAATCAAAATATATTTTCCCCTATTCCAATACACTTATTTGTCAAATTTGGTAGCATAATTCTTTGATTAGGTCCACTTTCTTACTTTTAGGCTTCTTAATTAGCCCTTTCTAGGCCTAATTCCCCTTGGTTCACTTTAAACTCCATACTAAATAATATGTACACCCTTGGAAGATTAAAAATTAGTTAAATCATTTGAACATATATTATACTACCAAATTTGGTGAGATTTGACCTGTTCAATCTCAAGATATGATGAAAACCCTAATCTAGGGCTTTTTGAAGACTAAGACTACCTAAGAGCATAGATTCTTCAACTGGGAATGTTGTAATGGGTTTCAAACGTTCAAATTAATTTTTTATGGTCTATCTAATCCCTAAGTGAATTTTAAAAATGAAAATTAGTATTTTCCAATCCATTGTTCATCTAAACCAAGTCAAACTATGTCTGACTATGCACAAGTTTTACACTACTCAAAAGTCTGTGTACCTATATAGAAAGAAAGAATACAAACAACACAATATTATATGTCAAATGATTTTAGAGTAAATTAAAATATTCTTAACCCAAGCCCAAAACATTTTAACAATGACTTGAAGGTCACTTTAACCAAAGAACATAGTTTTAGTCCAATCTTACAATTTTTGTTATAACAGATAGGGTTCCTCACTAATCTCTAAACAATCAACAAATTTATTGAGTTATTATTAGAAATTACACATTAATTTTACCATATAAACCAAATTTAAATCTATTTAAAACATATTATAAGATTTAACCAATGATATTTCATTCAAGAAGTTTACTTATAGATTATTTATAACAAAAGGCACCCAAACAGGGGTCTGCCTGATAACGTTCTTGAACAATAAGTGAAATAATACTTATTCCCATAGTTTTAAATAATTATAAACATTAAAATATCCTTAAAAATGGTAAATATCCACTTTCATAATTCATTTATCTTCAACATTCAAACATACAGTCTGTTAATTGAATAAAAACATTGAAAATAGGGGTCTTAATGCCAAAATATTACTCAGGCTTTACTTGCTCTTTTTTCTTCAAATGTTATTCTTTCCAAAACATGAATAAACCTTCTCAAATTATAAAAATATTCCATTTGTATGTTTTCAATCATTTGGTAACTACCTTGAAGAGGTTTACCAATTATCACATGACTAATTTGAATAAGGTGATCAAACACCAATATTGAACTCTAAGGCTATAACACTTTTTGATCTCTGTTAATGATTCAAGGCACATTATAAGACATTTAAAACATGTTATCAAACTTAATCAAACCTTATATTACCCTTCAAGTCCTAAATAGACACTACAAGTTTTAATTTTTAAACTTTCAAGTTTTGGTGGGAAAGACTATATTTGAAATTTTAAACTAGCTAATTTCACTACTAAGCTATCAAAATGAAAAATAAGAATGATTTAGAAATTATAAGTCCATCCAAATAATTACTAAACTTTATTAAAAGAAAAATAATCCAAAACTGATAAAAATTACTCCCTAAGAGTGATGCCCCTACATCATACTCCCAAGGAAAGAAAAAAGAACTCATGTGTTGCTTCTCATGAGTGCTTCCAGAGTACTCACTCAATTTAGTATGTCATGCTTAGTCTTAAATGTGGCATACTCTACTATATGGTTCTTCCACTTAACTATATATTTGAAATACTACTTGTCTCTAGTCTTTTTAGTCACCTGTTTGTCCAAGATGCATTCCAGTTCTTTTATCTTGGCCTTAGGCAACTATTGTGACCAATTTGGGATCATTGTAATTCATTAATATATTGTGTTTACTCCATATCCTTATCTATAAGGATACAAATCTTAAACATTGAAGATAGGTGAAATCCCAACTCCACTAGGTAACTCTAATTCATATGCATTATTAGTAAACCTTCAGAGAATCTTGCAAGGACCTATCTTCTTCATTTTCAAATTGTTGTATTCAAATTTTGGAAACCTTTCCTTCTTTAGATGATCTAATACTAAGTCACCAACCTATAAATTCACTTCTCTCCTACTCAAATCTACGTGTTTCTTGTACTTGTCAACAATAGATTCTGAATGCTTTCTCATTTTTTCATGTACCTCTTTCATTACCATTTCAAAATCCTCACCTTCATCACTTATCTTATCCATATGTATGATATCTCTAACCTCAAATAAAACTCTTGGTTTTATGCCATAGACTACCTAGAATGGGTTCATACCAATACTCTTGTTGTTAGAATCATTGTAAGCAACCTCTTCTTGAGATAACACAAGATTCCATTGTTTGGGATGGTCTTTGGATAAACAGCTCAATAAGTTCCCTACGATTCTATTTACCACCTCAGTTTTCCCATCCATTTAAGGATGATAAGTTGAACTAAAACTCAAATTAGTGCCTAGCTATTTTTACAATGTCCTCCAGAAGTGACCAAGAAACTTGGTGTCCCTATCAGAAACAATAATCATGGGAAATCTATGAAGCCTTACAACCTCCTTGAAAAAAAATTTATCTACATGTGTTGCATCATTAGTAGTTATACATAGTATAAAATGATCCATTTTATAATATATATTGACAACTACAAAAATGGAATCAAAACCCCTTTGTGTTCTAGGCAATCCCATCATAAAATCCATACTGATGGATTTACAAGGCATATGTGGGACTGCTAGGTGTTGATAAAGACCTGCATTAGTACTCTTACCCTTGGATAGTTGACAAATTTTACATCTCTCTACATACCTTATCAATTTTGTTTGCATTCTAGGCCAATAGTAGTGCCTAGTGAGTAACTCTAACATTATGTCAAGCCCAAAATGGCCTACCATGTTTCCACTATGATTTTCTTGGTTCAAATATCCTTTTATTGAGTTCTTTGGTACACACAACTATACTCCCTTGAACAATAATCCATCTTGAAGTACATAATCCAACCATGGTTCCTTGTTGAGTGTACTTGTGTGCTTGCATTCATGGTAAGCTTCCTTGAAGTCCTCATCATCCTCATATAGATATTTAAGTACCTCAATTCTAACACTCTCTAACTAAATTTCATGTACTAATAAGACCCTCTTGCTCAATACATCTACCACTTTATTTCTTTTTCCTTGTTTGTGCTTGATGGTGAAGGTAAATTTTTGCATGTACTCCACCCACTTCACATATCTTTGGTTCAACTTAAGATTATTAGATATGAACTGAATTACATGGTTATCCATTTATACTATGAACTCATTTGGCATAAGATAATGCTTCAATTTCTTCAGTGCTTGCACCATTACATAAAACTCCAAGTCATAGGATGAATACCTCTTCTTAGCATCATTTAACTTCTTACTAAAGTAGGCTATAGGTCTACCCTCTTGGCTTAGGACAACCCCTAGAGCTATACCACTTGCACCACACTCTATCCAGAACACTTTGTTGAATTTTGGCGATGCTAGTATGGGTTTCTCCATGATTCAGATATTGAAAACAAATTTTTGCCTGCTCATTCCAAATAAAGTTTTTCTTGTCTCCCTTGATAGTGTCAATGATAGGAGCACATATTCCACTAAATTTTCTTATAAACTTCCTATAGAAATTTACCAAACCATGAAAACTCTTTACCTCTCTTATTTTCCTAGGTGTTGGCCACTCCATGATTGGCTTCACCTTGTTCTTATCCATTTTTAGCATGCCTTGTGAAATTATAAACCTAAGGTATAACAGCTCTCTTTTCATAAAGTCACACTTCTTAAGGTTGATCAATAACCTCTCTTCTTACAACATCCTTATCACCAACTCCAAATGATCAAGATGTTCCTCCTTGTTTTGGTTGTAAATTAGTATATCATCCAAAAAAACTACTACAAACTTGCATATGAAATATTTCAAAACCTCATTCATTAATCTCAAAAAATTACTAGGTGCATTAGTCAAACCAAATTGCATGACCAGGCATCCATACAAACCTTCATTCATATTGAAGGCAGTCTTCCACTCATCACCTTGCCTAATCCTTATCTAGTAGTATCCACTCTTGATGTCTATCTTATAAAAATAGCTTGCTCCACTCAGGAAATCCATCAAATCCTCCATCCTGAGAAATGGAAACCTATACCTTATATTGATCTTATTAATCACTTTGGAATCAGTGCACATCCTCCACTCGCCTTCCTTCTTTGGAACCAACATTGTGGGCACTAAACATGGACTCAAACTATCTATAATAATCCTTCTGCTAAGAAACTCCTGCACTTATCTCTTGATCTCAGTATTCTCTTATGGGGTCATCTTATATGCAGCCTTGTTTGGTAAACTAGCTCTAGGTACAAAGTCTATATGGTGTGTTATGGTCCTTAATGGTGGAAATGTATTGGGTAGCTTATCAACAATTATATAATCATACCTCTCCAACATTTCTTGCATCTCTAGGGGTATCTCATTGATCTTAGTGGCTATCATAACATTCCTAAGCTTGATGACCAACACAAAGCCTATATCTTCTTCATGCATGGCATTCAAGAACTCCTTTCCACTTACCATCATCACATGTGAACCAACCTATTGATCATTCTTTTTATCCTTCAAGGGTGGAAAAGTGTAAATAACTCCATTCTTGGTTAAAGAGTACATATTCTTTCTTCCATTAAAATTAGTTTGTCTATCATATTGCCAAGGCCTTTCAAGAAGCACATGACATGCATCCATGGGGATGACATCACAAAGCACCTCATCCTTGTATGTTCTAATTTGAAACTCTACCCAACTTTATTCACTAACCAAGACTTTTTTTCCTTTATTCAACCATGACACTTACATGGAGTGGGGTGAGGTATCTTTTTTAATCCAAGTTTGTTAACCATTTCTACTAAAACAAGATTATCCATACTTCTGAAATCAATGACCATATTGTAAAACTTACCTTGGCATTTGTAGGATGTCTTGAAGAGAGTTTTATTGTTTGTTGGATCCTTCTCCTTTGGTTTCTTTATCTTCACCCTCCTCATGAGCAATGATTCTCCCACTTCAGGCTCTAACATTTGTGATGGAGAGCAAACACTCTCTTCTTCTCCTCCTTATGCAATCTGATTTCTCCCTTCATTTATTGTTTTTCTTATTGGTTGGTCCTCTAGACATTCCCATTGCTTATGGATAACATAATTATTACACTTGAAACATTTGTCTACAAATCCACTTGATCCTCTACCCCTTGATGAATAACCACCTCTATTGTAAAGTCTCATGCCTTTAAATCTACCTCTCGATTAAGTGGACTACTCTTGTGAATTGCTTGATTCACTTTGAAAATTTATTTTTGAGGTATTTATACCCCCTTACTATTATCTACCTCTAAAATTCCTTCCCCTTTCTCTACTCTATTGATTATGCCTTATATTCAACTTATCTTTAGCCTTGAGTGCAAATTGATAAAACTCCTCTAGTGTTCTTGGGCTCACAAGTGCTAACTCAACTTGGAGATTGTACCTTAAACCATTAAATTACCTTGAAACCTTCTCTTTATCCTCCTCAACATGACCAAACCTAATGGTCAACTTATAAAAAAATTATATGTATACCTTCACACTCATTTCCTTCTAGTTCAAATTGTATAATTGTCTAAACAAATTTATCTCATAATCACTTGGAAAGAATTTGCCTTTGAGCTTGGAAACCATTTTGTCCCAAGAAGTGATTTTTTTCTTCCCCTTCTTTCTTATTTCATCTTGTGTGAATTCCCACCATGATGAAGCATGTCTTATCATCTTGGTTTTTACAAACTTGACCTTCTTATCATCAAGTAGCTCCTCATACTCAAATTATTTATCTAACTCATTCACCCAATCCATGAGTTAATCTCCATCAAGACCTCCTATATAGGTGGGTAATTCCACCTTTGGTTTGGACCTTTGACTTGTGATCACCTTCATGAGTCTCTCTACACCTTGATATTTAGGTCCTTTAACTGTCTCTTCACCTTCTACTACCTCTTGGTCTTGTGGTTTATCTTCCTTGTCACGTAAGTCCCTTGTTAGGACTCCTCTTATTTGGTCTCTTTCTATATTATTTATCCTTGGATCAAATCTGAGTCTAAGGTCTCTTAACTCAGCCAACACAACATCTTGGCTCCTTTGGTTCCTTGTTACACCTCCTCTATTTCTCCTAAGTGGCATTGTGAACCTTTATGTAGGAAATTTGTCAAACGAGTACCTATTATTCTCTTTCCCCAAGAATATTATCTATCCCACTTGTTCTCAGGTATCCAATTTTGTCTTTGATACCAAAATTATGCAGATATACCCTTCAAAAAGTTTCAACTTGTAATTCCTTCTCTAACACACTAGTCCTTTTGTCACTTCCTACTATCCCTTTGGACCTTGTTTCCTATTTAGTATGGAATAATAAAATTGTTTATGGATCTTAAACATAAAAATATCTTTTCCCCTATTCTAATATATTTGTGTGTCAAATTTGTTAGCACAACTCTTTGATTAGGTCCACTTTCTTACTTTTAGGCTTCTCAATTAGCTCTCTCTAGGCCTAATTCCCTTTGGTTCACTTTAAAATTTGTACCACAGAATATGTACACCCCTAAAATCTTTAAAATAATTTATATAATGTGAAAATCTACCAGACTACCAAATTTGGTGATATTTGACCAATTCAATCTGAAGATATGGTAAAAATCCTAATCTAGGGCTTTTTGAAGATTGAGACTACCCAAGAGCATAGATTATTAAACTGGGAATGTTATAAGGGTTATAAAACATCCAAATTAATTTTTTAGGGTCTATCTAATCCCTAATAAAATTTTACAAATGAATGAGTATTATTCAGTCCATTTTCATCTAAACCAAGTCAAATGATGTATGACTGTGCACAAGTTTTAAACTGCTCACAAGTCTATGTAACTATATAGAAAGAAAGAAAGAAAAAATGCAATATTCTATGTCAAATGATTTTATAATACATTAAAAGAGTCTTCCCTAAGCCCAAAATGTTTGAAAAATGACTCAAAGGTCACTTTCACCAAATAACATAGTATTAGTCCAATCCTGCAATTATATTATAGCAAACAGGGTTCCTAACCAATCTCTAAACAATCAACAAATTTATTGATTTATTATTAAAACTTACACATTAATTTTACCATATAAACTAAATATAAATTTATTTCAAATAGAATATAATATTGAACCAATGATAATTCATTCAAGAAGGTTACTTACAGATTGTTTATAACAAAAGGCACCCAAACAAGGTTCTCCTTGATAATGTTATTGAACAATAAGTGAAAGAAGACTTATTCCTAAAGTTTTAAATCATTAAACACATTCAAATATACTTCAAAAATTTAAATATCCACTTCCATATTTTTTTTATTTTCAACATTCAAACATACAGTCTGCCAATTGAACAAAAACACTGAAAATAGGGGTCTCAATGCCAAAATCTTGCTCAGGGTCTGCTTGCTCTCTTTTATTTGAATGTTATTCTTCACAAAACATGAATCAACCTTATCACATTCTAAAAATCTTCCATTTTTATGTTGTAAAATATTTGGTAACTACCTTGAAGAGGTTTACCAATGGTCACATGACTAATTTGAATAAGGTGATCAAACACTAATATTGAACTCTAAGGTTATAACACTTTTTGGTCCTTTTTAATGATTCAAGGCACCTTATAAGACATTTTAAAAATGTTATAAAACTTACTCAAACCTTATCTTACACTTTAAGTCCTAAACAGACACTAGAAATTCAAATTTTTAAACTTTCAAGTTTTGGCAGGAAAAACTATATTTGAAAATTTAAACTAGTTAATTGCACTCCTAAGCTATCAAAATGAAAACTAACCATGTTTGAGGAATTATAATTCCATATAAATCATTACTAAACCTTATTCAATGAAAAATAAGCCAAAATTGATATTAAAAAAATACTCCCTAAGAGTGATGCCCCTACATCAAGAATTTACTATGATAGGGAGAAGTGAGAACTAACTCCATGAGAGGTATTTTTCAAGGCATAGAGTTGAGTTCTTATAATAAATTCCAATGAGTTTTGGAATAATAATAACCATCACAAGGCTTGTGTTGTGCAGACTTATTACCTATTTAATAACAAATTCTTGAGTCTGATTAACATTAAATATCAACCCAGGGTACATGATTTTCAAGGATATCAACACTATATATGCATTATTGATCTATAGATTATTTTGCTTACTAGTTATAGTACAATGAACTTATACTGCATTCACCAAATCGTTATATTATGAAATTACTATAATAAAAATACAAAAATACTTCACACTTATGAATCACACATGCATCACACTTTATATAATCAAACTAATAATGAAATCAACTTACACAAAACACTTAAACTAAAGAGGGTCAGGATCTTCATTGCAACTCCTTTCGAGGGGGCCCTTCCTCATTCAAAATTGAGTTCCAATCCTTCTCTAAGAGACTTTACAAAAGCTTCTTATAGAATCAACCTTCTTATTACTCAGATCTATAGCAATTAAAGATTGCTACAGACTATTATAATATTTAGAATGTAATGACTTATATAGTTCTATTACTCTATTATTATCTATCTCCCAATCTAATCTATATTCTAATATTAAATACATAAGGCAATTTATTAGCTCCAACCAAGAACACTAAACTAGGAAAGGTACAAAACTTTGGGAACTGCCTTAGTCAACCTTCAGGTGGTTAGTAACTGAAGTTACTTTTTTAGGCCTAACTGGGTTAAGGACAATATATACTATTTTGTTGTTTTACTTCTTTTTGTCTCCTTTCCATTGTCCTTATCTTAATCATCTTTAGCAACACATCCAAGACTATTTGCATGTGAGGATTCTATACAATAGCTATGTAGGATCCTCTTCAATCATCCACTTGGTTTTTAAGATAGCTCAATGTGTCCTTAAGAGCTAGTCACATCTTATCACAAAAATAGTTCTATTCTATTTAGTGGTTGTGAGTTCCTATAGGTGAAAGCTTATAATTACTACAAGAAACCTACAGGTGGAAACCAATAGTTTCTATGGACAACTTACATGTGGAAATTAATAGTTTCTATGGGCACCCTATAGGTGAAAGCTAGTAGTTGTTAAGGGAAACCTATAGGTAGGAGCCAGTAGTTGCTACAAGTACCTTACAGGTGGACGCTAGCAATTGCTATGGGTAACTTATAGGTAGGAGCTAGTAGTTGTTGTGGGAAACCTATAGGTAAAATCCCATTTTGTTGTGAGATTTTCTATAAGTGTTGTGCCCAAACAAGATTCATGTAGTGTTATGTTACCCTTCAAATGTTTGTTAAATAAGGTTAAACAAGTATAATCTAATTAAAAAAAACATCATTAATTTATAAAATAAAATGTATATATCAATGCACACGTAAAATCATAAATTCATTCATTCATTTGCATGAGTCATGGATGGTTATGGGGATTTACATATAAAAAGGTATATACTAGGTATGGATGAGGCTATAAAATAAGGCAATTGGTAGCCTCATCAGCTTGGAAGGTAGAATATTTTTAGTATGAAGAGAGGTAGATGGAGGTTCAAATTGATGAAGTAGTTCCTCATTCATTTCTAAAGGTAGGTTAGTTGTAGTAGTATCTTTGAGATGTTGCTCTTTTAGTGATGGTTTCTTTGGTTTTATGATGGGATATTTATGGGTAGATTTGAGTCAATAATTGACCTTAGGTGAATTCATGTATTAGGAATTAGTATAGTATTGATCATAATAAATGCAATAACACAAATATCCTTGTTTGATTATTAAGGGTTGGATGTAGATAAAGTTTTTGGATTGTTAGAAGAAGAAGATTTGAAAGCTTATTTCTTTTGAGAAGCATTATTATAATCATGATGATGGATTTTGATCATGGAATCATGACTGAATGAATCTCCTAGCATAGAATAAATGACAAAGTAATCCCTCAATAGGTTTCATAAGAATGACCTATATCGGCATAGAACTAACAAAATTTGTTAGGATCATAACATTAAGGGGTATTATTGGGATGTAAGAATGGTTTAGAAGGTGCTAAAAGTTGTTTCATTTGTTGAATAGTTAGTGGCATATGAGAAGGTTGGGGATTTTCCTTTGTGGCTACACTTGGTTTTGGTTGAGGAGGATTGATAGTGATTACATTGGTTGAATGTTGAAAATATCCCTTGATGGTTTTAGTGTTAGGTTCAAACTATTTCATTAGAAATTCTTGTCACTTAGCTTGGTCAAGATCATCATTTAAAGTTTGGGGAGAAAAGGTTCAAACCTTGTATTGGAGGGAAGGTGTTAACGAAGTGATGAAAAGTTTGAACAAGTTGTCATCAATCATGTTGCGATTGGATTTGCGAGATAGAGATTTCCATCATTTACTAAAATCATGATTTGATTCAGTAGGTAATTGTTTAGTATTGATGAAATGGCTAAGACAATAATTATGAAGATTATTATGTTGAAATTCCTTGACTAAAGGATTGACTAGATCCTCAAGTTGTCATACAGAATTTTGGGGAAGTTGGTTATACCATTCTAATACATCACATGTGAATGTTTTAACTAAAAGTTTTGTAGTGGCAAAGGTATTAGTTTGTATCCACTCTTTATATTTATTACTAAATTTTTTGAGAAAATATGTGGGGTCTTTAGTCCCATTATATTTAATAGTTAAAGATTTATTACCAGTATCAATAGATATAATGAATGGAGCTAAAGGTTCATTTTAAGTGTGTTAAAGAATTTTATTATTCATAATAGTTTGGGGAATGACATTTCCCATGACATATTTAAGAGGTGGAAGGATAAAATTTTGATTATTTTGGAGAAGAAGGATAGGAGACTAATTAACCATGTTTATTAAATGATGTTGTAATTTCATAATTTGAGAGGTGTTATATGTTTACATGATTTTCATTTGTTGCACTATTTGTGCAAGAATTTTAGTTGTATCAATTGGTGGGTTGGTTTTGGGAGGAGGATTTCCTAAATTGGTATTAGGGAGATGATTTCTAGATGGTGGATTGGTAGGAGGTGGATTATTACTTTTGAGAAGATTTCCTATGGGATTATTTGTTAAGTTTGTGTCAATTGCCCCCACAGTATGGTAAGGTGCTTAAAATTGAGAATTATCTTGATAAGTATGGAATAGATCTGATCCACCTATCTCATATGTGGGAGTGAAATGGACCATATTGCAATCAATGGATAAGGTATGAGAAAAGGTGATAAAAGAGTGAAGATCCTCTTACATAGTGAAGGTAAGAATAAAATAGCATCCCATATAGCCTCTAAATAGATCCAAGTTTTCTAGAAATGTTATGATAAGGGTTTCATGATACTTAAAGGTATAATCAAAAAGTAGGTAGTAAGGAAGAAAAATAGGGATAGATTTAACCTAACAAAAAAAAATATTAGTGAATAGGTATAGAGTTGACTGGGTCAACAAATTCTATGGAAAAGGTCTATAAAATAGGATACAAAAGACATAGCCAAACTACTCGACTATGTTTTGTAGATAGTAAAGTTCAAAATAGGCCAGAAAGACATATAATCGGATAGGTTAACTATTTATTTTGGATAGAGAAACTAAATAGGCTAAAAAGATACACAATCATATAGGTTGACTATGTACCCTAGAAGGAGAAATTGAATAGGTTGAAAAAGATACATAGTTGTATAGGGTGATTGTGTATTTAAGGTAAACAAGGATAAAAGTTTGTAAGAGACTGTATCACTAGAGATGACTATGTTCTAAAAATAGGGAATGAAATTGCAATATAATATCTAAGCAAATATAATAAATCACACAAATAATTAGATCAATGTGATTGATCTAAATATATCACACAACATAAATTTTTCACTAACACTGGCTAGTACAAGTTTTATAATACAAAATACAATGATCAAATAGAAAACAACAAAACTTGAATGTAAATGCTAACTAATTAGTCATTCTTGAATGTTGTTAAGTTATAATAAATTTTGAAATTAATGTGATATAGAGTTTGTTTTAATAAGGAACTAGAAAGCAATCTATGGATAGTTTCAAGGAGTTTAGGTTGAAAGGGATCTATATTGGTGATGGTATTAGCTTGGTATTAAGGCCTACCCCCTCATTTCACAATATCACAATGATAAGGGTGTCGGGTGCTTTGCTAATATATACCATCAACCACATGTTTATACTTGGCTAGAAAACCAAGATGGATTCCCCCCTTGGTGATGAAATCCAAGTAGGTATACTTTAAGAAGACAATGTTTAATTCTTTTTAGTGTTAAGTGAATTGGAACTATGTGTAAAAAATAAAAATGGTGTTACTAAATCAATAAATTAAAAAACCACCTAATTAGTCTATGTTTGTAACTCTAAGCATGCAAGCAAGTGATATAAAAAGTTAATTAAATACTAATGAAATAGGTTAATTTCTTTAATTGTGAAGAGTACAAATTCAATTCAGGTGACATTATATGCAAATAATACAAAATAGAGCTGATAAGGTTATTATTTTGCATAAGTAAGATCCAAAAGAACATAGTTAAATAGGTGGACTATGTCTTCTAAAGAGAAGACAGGATATATAACTATGTCCAGTTAGTCAACCCATTCATTATAGGGTAAAGTTTTATAGATCACAAACTATGAAAAATAAGATTGTAAATGAAGAATAAAAATGATAGATAAGGTAAGAATGAACCTTGTTAATTTTAAATATGCTTAGTTTTTAAATTTTATGTTGTGTTTCTCAAATGTTTTGTTAATAGATTCGATTGGGTCGATGAAATATTCAAAACCTGTGTGCTAAAAAACAATCTACAAATAGAGTCAACTGTCTCAACTATGTCTGCAAACTTGTATGCTAAAAAAGAGAATTAGGAATAGAGTCGACTAGGTCGATGAAGTATGCAATATTATGACTGAAGAATAATATTATATTGAGTTGATTGGTCTAATCACCTACATTTGGAGAAGACCTACAAAAAAATAATAGAGTCATTTTGGAATGATTGTTTATTAAACTTGTGCATAGAATGTTAGACTATATTGATAGATTTTCTATAGTACTATAAAAATAAAAATATATAAGATGGTAATAAAATTAATGCATGAACTAAAAACCACAAGGGTTAGAATCATATCAGGTTCACCAGAATATATATAAGGGAAAATTTAATTGATCTACAAATCAATCCTAGATTAGAGAAGATAAAGCACACTTACACTTCCGCTTGTTGATACATTTAGACATTCAAAGTCATGACCAAGATGGATCTGCTAGACCCAGCCAAGGGGTCCCTTTCCATAATAATATCACTAGAGAAGGTTCCAAATCCTCTAGTCAAGAATCACCTTGTGATAACCCTACCTAGGTTCTATGTTTTCTATTATTCACTAAGTATATGCAAAATAAAGTAAAATCTAACCTAATGCTCACTAAAGCTTGTGGAAAAAAATGGGGGTCATGAACATGAAAGTAAGCATGCATAGAATAATTCTAACTAATCTATGTATAGATATAACCCTAATGCATGGAGAGAGAAATACATTCAAAATCCATTACTTATGCTACTTTTATCTACTAAAATAGAGGAGTAAAGTTAGAGATACTTTAAAGATGAACCTATCGAGACTCAATCTCTCCCTTGGCCAAAGGTACTTCACAATAGGTTGTTTTGTATTGTTGAATAAGCTAAAGATGGACAATGGACTATATCTAATGAACTCCTAATGAATCTCAAGCTTTCACAAGACAAAGTTATTACGTCCAATTTTAAAACCCTAAGCAAATAACTCCTCAAGTAAAATGGTGGAAGAGTATATTATAAAGAAGCATAAATGAATAATTAACCTTGTCTCTATCTAAGAAATGGTGAAATGAATGTGTATATATGGATAAATATAACCTTAAAACTTTATAAAAGTTTAGCTGATAGGGTCCACCCAATTCAACCTTTTATTTTTAATTGATAAAAGCAAGTTAGGTCCTAGCTTGGGTCGGTCAAGGCTGACCTAGACCTATAGCATGCTAATATTAATTTAAATATAGGCTCAGCCCAGACCAATATTATTTGGTAAATATTAAAAAGTTTTTTTGACTTAGGTAAGGGTTAAATAATGTGGTGAATTGTTTGGAAGAGTGCGTAAGGGAGGAGGCATAGCTTAGGGAAGTGTATAAGATAATTTTGTGTAGATTTTAAGTGGTGGTATAAGGGACAACAATCCTATGAAGCACCAATGGTCTGTCCAGCCCTTTCTTAGTGCACCCTTTAAGGCATGTACTCAGAGAGATTGAGAACCGATGGGTTCTTTCAATAGAAAAATATTAATAATTGATAAAGTTTGAAAATATTATGTGTATACACTAGTTATTAGCCAACGAGGTTAGATCAGGAGGCTTAACTATGCAATAATGAACCCAACCCCCAATCAAGTGGGGTTGGGAAGATCATATGCTTGACTTCAAGGTAAGCATCACATAGCTATTGAGAGATTCTTTACTGAGATATCTAAATAGAGATAAAGTATATCATTTCATCCTATATATAGTGGGGGCATGGAGAGATAGAGAATTCTAACCTAGTTATGAATTCCAATGATGAATATGGATAGGGCTTGATCAATCCCCAACCCCATATATAATAAAGATTTGTATACCATATCTATCTAATCATACCATATCTAAACTCTACTCTACTATGGTTGGTCCACCTATAGTTCCTAGACAATAAAGTCATACTCAGGTAATTTAGCTTGGAGATAAGAAAGGGAGATGGACAGTGATCACCTATAGATATAGATTATGAATATAGAATAGAACATAACCAATCACTGAAATATTATCATGATACTAGTCATCAATAGATGTATCCATCCACCTATTTATTAATCGATCCCAAATGGATATAGTTTGGTAGGTAGATATAGTTTCACTCTCTTATTATCGTATCGTCAGTGGTAGAAACTATAACTACCATCACTAGTCGAGAGATCACCGATTGATCAAAACTCATATAGATAGTCTCATCCATGCCCACGAACCTCAACCACTGACCATAGATATGACCCATATCTATCTATAGTTTAAGCAGTCCCAATAATTATATATATAGGGCAAGGCACTCTTGATCCCTATATATAGATGGCCAAACACTACCAACAATTATATATAAGGTCAGGAACTACTCATCCTTTCTGAGCACTCCTCATATAATTAGATAGGGATAGGTCCTCATTCCCCATGGAGTTTAGATGGGGTTGAGGAAAGGAAATTCAGCACTCACTCATTGAGATATGGGATATAGCCACCATTTCCCTCATATAAATTTTAGGCTATCGATCAAGTGCCTAACCTTATCTTCCTATCTAAACTATGGATATGGATATGGGACAAAGGACGATAGGATGGGGTCATAGAAAAAGTGGTGTATTGTATTCCCCATAACATGAACCCTTCTATCTGTATATGGGGTGGTGACCTCCATACTTATATAATTATGATAATTTCTAGAATTTCATTACATTTTACATGATTCAGATATACACTTGGGGTCAAAATATATATATTGCACTTATTTTTACAAATTTAGGATAGAGTTCCTCAAATTTGTGACAGATGTTATACATAGTTACAAAGCATAGGTTATATTTTGATAGACACTTCAACTTGAGACATAATAGAGGTTCGTACACCAATCAAGTACACCACAAATTTCAAATACATGTTGAAACTTATTTACCAAGAAATACTGACACTTTACCAATAAGCACCATTTTCACTAGGAATCACCATTTTGAGCCTTTTCTATCTACAATAGTTTAATCCCTTTAGTATTATGATTGAGATTCAACACCTTTAATAGATTAACACTACTTCCATTTTTTGGGTTGAGTTGGTTGTACCACTTGATTTGTATTTTGTTATACGGTCACTTGAGTTATTTAATTAAGATGTAATGATCTGAATGGTCATGCTAAAACTTACCCTTGCATTGGATTGGAATCATAAATTACTTTCCAATCTTCATATTTAAATCTCTAAGGTTCTGTTTGAACCTATTTTAGCTCCAGTGCTTCATAAGGAATAATATTTACCAAGTCAAAGTACTAAAGGGCAACATGGTTGTATTAACACATAGGTGTACTCCTTCCTTGATCTCTTTATTTTCAATAATTTTAATTAGATCAATTTTCAAATTATATGCACTAATTTATACTATAACATACTCTTTGTTATAGGTCATACATCAAAAAAACACTCAAAGTGGGCTCAAACAAAGGCATGTTATGTTATGCACACCCAAGTATATAATTCTTTTCTTTAATCTAATGATTTCAAATTTATGCATTACTAGATTTGGGGTGATATAGATACTAAAATATTATTTATATAGTATCTTTGTTGTGTATATTTAACAAATACCTATCAGGTCTCTATCCTTTAGTTCTATACCTTCATGATGTTGAAAGGCTATCATTCACCATCTTATTATGCCAAATTATTGATCTTATGCTCTAACATAATCATTTATGATGGCCCAAATCCCTTGCACTATAAAAAAATATTAAAACCTAATATATATCCTTCATTATTAGTTTCATATCCTCATAAGCTTCTTATCATGCTGAAAACTTGTGTCCCACATAAGGACACTTGCATTGACACAAGTGTCTAGATTCTTAGTATGTGTTTATTCCTCAAAAATAATCTAATTTTCAAATATTTTGAATCCTATGGGTTAACTAATTTATATTATTAAACCTTACCATGAGATATTTTCAAAAGGGGTGGTATAAATACAAATATAATCCTACTCATTATTCATCTAGTAAATATCAAGTAAATGCCTATTTAATCTTAATCGATCAATCGTACAATTGAATTATACTTCCTTATTCTTTCTAATTTTTGTATCAGTCATAGGAGCAATCATATCATAGGTTTGAAGCACTCAAATAATAACCCATCTTATCCTTACATGTTTATAACTCTGTATTTCTCAAATATTCCTACACATTTATAGATAATCTAAGTATTCTTTTCTTCATTTTTATGCAATCAAGCTACTATTTTGAGTGTACTTTCTATATTTTTCATAATTCAACACTTTAATTTATAATATTCATCTATTTAAGATTTTAATTAATTGGCCTACTCTAGAATAGTTTTATCCATCCTTGTGTATAGAATATTCTAGCCCCTTAAGATTTAACCCCTAACATACTAAAAATGGGTTAAACATGTAAAGTAAAACACATATTTTCCTTTGACTATGATATTCACCATTATTTATGATACCTAAAATGACTTAATAACTCATTCTTGGGAACTTCCTTTAAACATGTGTGTGCTTAACATGCCACCTTTCCATTTTTTGGATCTATGGTAGTTCTTTGAACAAGACCATATGGTTAAGTTGTCATCATTGGTAATATTTATTCAAAACTCATAAATCATAAAGTTTAAAGGTCTCCAAAATGGGAAATGCATGTAATTAATAAAATTTGTCTAAGGCTCAAAGCCCAAAGTTCTGATTGTATGTGTGGTGGCTATGTTAAGTAAAAAATTATTCTTTACTACGAACTTTCTAGTGATTTAAAATCTATCCAAGAACCATACTTGTCCAGGGGGGTCTAATGTAATAACTCATAGGGGATCCTGGAATCATCACATTCCATGAGACCACAATTTTAGAGGAGTTTTGTCATGTGGTTGAGGTGGGGTGTATGTTTTCAACATCATGCATACATTTATATTAGGGTGCCATGGCTTATTTTGATTGACATTCTTGTGGAGAAGGTGAAATGGATGCAGGATGAGAGTTTTGTATTTTTGTCATTATTTATTAAAATCTCCTAAACTTAAAGATTGAGTTTCTATGTCATTTTGCAGAGGAATAAGTTGAAGTTGAAACCATTTCTATTATTCTTCATTGCTTATAATCTCATACAATACCATACCCAAATAAAATAAAATCAGAGGTCAAGACTAATTATTAAGGACAAACTCTTTTTTTGAGAATGGTAATCATGATTTGTGCCAATAATATTGTTAGATAGTTGCACATATTTTGGTTACAGGACATATATAGAGAATGAGTAGAATATGGCTGGGAAGATTATAGAATCAAATGATGAAAATTGAGACTCATAGTAAATAAATGGGATACAAACAATATTTCATATTTTGATACGATAAAAATTGTTCAGCAAAAATTTAATCTTAAAAATAAATAAATATAATATTAAAACAATGAACCTAAATAAAAATAAAAATAGACATATAATTAAATAAATAGGGATAATCTAAAATTAAACTTAATATTTAAATAAAAACAAATAGAATAACAACTTAACATTAAATAAATATATTATTAAAATAATGAACTAAATAAAAAAAAAACATACATAAATTTAGATAAATAGGGATAACTTAAATTCAAAACTTTACAAAAATTATTATTTCATTACTATAGAAGAAATTGAGAAAATTATGATAATTTTGTTCAAATAAAAATAGATTATTTATAGTTTTTTTTTCCCACTATGTGGTTTTACCTATATAGTCTAATTAGTTTGCTTAGGTTAATGATAAGTCATTAGAGGAAATGTACTTTAAGTCATTTTCTACTTGTGAGTTGAGTCAATTACCTTTTGGGGTGACCTAATTCCTCATTATATAATTTACCTTCCTATGTACTTTTTAGATAATGAATGAATAAATGTTAATTCAACTTTTTATTGTGAAGACAAGCTTCTTCCTTTTTTGAGTTGTTCTTCATATTTCACTACCCTACACAGATTCAATCTCATGTATTCGACCCTATCCAAGTTAATCCTCATTTGTGGCCCACTCTGAAATAATATTAGAGATTTAATTTGACAACCATTTTTCCATTTATGAAATTCTCAGTGATATTTTCTTGCTAGCATTCTTGTTGTTTTTTTTTTAGTAGTTTCACAGGGATGGTACGATTTCATAAAAATATGTGTAAACTATTCAATTGAAGTATCCAATCATAAAATAAATAGCACCATCAAATCCAAAAGGCATCAAAACCTTAAAATTAGATGTAAACATAGCCTAGATTCGTGACAATAATTTTCAACTATTTTTAGAGGGATTTGGGGATTTTTTGGTGATTTCGCACATATCCACAAAGTAGGGTTTTCAAATCAAAAAAATATTTCAAGGTTTTTTGAGTTCTCAAATGGGCCTCTCTTAATTTCTATTTAAGTTATTTTTATTTTTATGAATACAAGGTTTTCCATGTAAAAATCACACCTTAACAGTCCTTCATCAGATTTTACAAGTGGCCCAAACATTTTTAGGTGGAAATACAAAGTGGGGTGGATAATTCACCTTCAACAAAATTTTGGATTTCATCGAATATCTAACCCTCAACAAACATTACACCTCTACCAGACATTGGCTCCTTCTTTGAAGTATTCTTTCCTTCATCAAAACTCTACACCTTAGAAAACATTCTATCCCTCCCAAACATTCCGACCTCAAAAACACATTGAAGGCCTTGTAAAAATTTTCTTGCTTCATAGACATTCTAGGCATTGGGGACATTTCATTGTCCTTGGACCCAAGGCAGATCTTGTCAAGTGCATAAGCACTACCTAGACTCTGACATTATTTTACACATTACCACTACACCTTTATACGATTGCATGTATATCCATAATTACACACAACCATTTGAACCCAAAATATATGCAAGCACTACCACTAGAACCTAAGACTCCTACAAGCACTACTGTTAAACTTTGACCATTGCCCAAACACTCTACAAACTTTGACTACCCTCTTTGCATGTTTTGACATTCAAGAGACCATCAAATTTAATTGTATAGACTTTGATACTATTCATTTAAAAAATGGATGTATTTTTTGGGTGATGTCACTCCCACATAAATCACATTAATCAAAAAGGGGAGGGGGATCGCTCACAAAATGTCTTATCCCCTTGGTCATATGGTGTGATCATATGAAGAGGGATTAAGTTTTGATTCCTACTATTAGGGGCTTAACTTTAGCACCCAACACAAACTTTTTCATGCCCAAAAGGTTTCAAATTTTTCAATGTGGAGATTTCCATTACCATCCATAACTTCAAACATGCATAACTTTCATCCTGTTGCTTATTTTGAGGTACCATGCCTTTTTAAAGTGTGAGTTTTTTTAGATCTATGCATTGGTAATATTCTTGTGCTTTGTAAATTTAAACCTATACAAATACATGGGTTTCATATTCATAGTCTTTGATAATATTCATGTGATTTTTAAATTTAAACCTATACAAATACATGGGTTACATATTCCTAGTCTTTCGATGCATGTAGTTCAACACACACTTCCTTTATACACCATGGATCAGAGTTCAGTTCAAATTCTTACACTTAAATATCATGAGTGAAAAGTCAAAGTGAAAATCCTCTTAAGGATCAAAGGCTTACACCAAATCATGACGGGTATAAAAAAATAACTGACACTTAAGGAAGAGAAGGTGAAGTGGTTTAACATAAGTGATTAAGCCTACAGTTTATGATGCATGTCTATGTGTCCCAACCTATTCTTTCATATTGAATCTTTTAATACTCCTAATGAAGTCTATAAGATATTGAAAAAACTCTATAAGAAGCAAGACATAATGAGGGATCATGAGTTGGAGAATGATCTCATCATTTTGAGCCTAGGTGATTTTGATATGATACAAGACTTCTTCATAAAGTTTAAATCACTTAGGTTACAGTTGAAATTATGTGTCATTGACAAAAAAAGATGATCAATTGATTATTTCCATCCTTGCCAAATTGGGATCTTACCCTTCTATCTTCATTTATACCTTTCATGCTACCAAGTGTGTTATTGGAGCTACATGGACCATGTCATCTTTGGATGAATTTTCAATGAAATGACTCGAAAACAAGATAGAATCATTTAAATGGGTATAATGAATTCATCTAAATCACATGCCTTAATTATGAGTCATGGAAAATAGAAGGCTTTTATTAGCAAGGAGAAAAAACAAAATAAGGACACATAGAAAATAAAGGATCAAGAATCTAATGCTAAGTCCAAAGCATCAAAAGAGTCCTCTTCAGTTGGAAAACCCAAGAAAGAGTGACACACATATAGATATTGCATGAAATCTAGACATGATGAATCATAATGCATGAAGAAGTAGATTAACCAACTAACTAAGATGCTCGAGAAGCATAATATTAGTGCCCTTTATTTTTCTAATCAGAGTTCATCATCATAGGAATATTCTAAGTCCAAACATAGTAAAAATGGCAAAGATTAGGGTAAATCATTTATTGTAATTGCTTCCTAGCCTTCCACACGGGTTATTGATTCTGGTGAATCGCACCACATGGCCTCATCAGAGGATATGTTCTCATATTTGGAGATTTATTTTATGCCTTCCATCTTGTTGGTTGATTATACTTCTATATATGTTATTGGGAGAGAATATTTTGAAGTGAATGATGGAACATTTCATGATGTTTTATGTTTTCCCTCTTTATCCACCAATCTCCTATCTATTTATCATCCCACTCACATCAGTTTAGGTAAGAGAATTAAGTTCACACCTAATTAATTAGTTATTAGGGAAGAAAATAGTGAATCCATTATTGCATTTGGAAAATTACATCACTAGTCATGATTATATACTTTCTCACATTTTTTTCTGATCAACTAACCCTCGACTACACTACTCACTCATTCAGATAAGGTGATTAAATTATGGCATGAACGATTCGACCATCTTAACTATCACTACTTATAAATTTTCATCAATACATGATTTTAGGGTTGCCATGAGTCAAGTTTTTTGATGGAATTTTCTAGAGTTGCATAATTGGTAAGCATCTTGAGGAGAAGTGTGACAAGGGAAAATCATGGAGAGATGAACAGATATTGGAGCTTCTCTATAATGGCATTGTTAGTCCATTTACAAAATTTTAATTCAACAAGACTATATACATAATTTTATATATGAATTTTTGAGGTATAGTTGGGTGTATTTTATTAAGCAAAAATCAAAGGTATTTGATCATTTTCAAGACTTCAAGGTGCTTTTATAAAACTAGTCAAGTAATGTCATCAATATTTTATGCACTAATAATGGTAGTGATTATATTAGTAACCATTTTAAGAAATTATATACATAAGAAAGGATTGAACTAAAATTTTAGTTCTATATAGTCATAATTAGAATGGTGTTACAAAGCATAAGAACAAATCCTTGAAGGAAATGGCCAATTATATGACACTCCAAGTCTCTTGCACCTCAATGTTGGGCCAATGCCATCAACTATGCTTGGTATATCTAGAACCAAGTTCTTCACAAATAATTGAAGGGAGTCACTCCTTTTGAAGATTGGTGTAGTCAAAAACCCATAGTGGATCACTTTTGAGTGTTTGGATCCCCTATTATGGCCCACATTCTAAAGAAAAAACACAAGACAATGTAACCTAAGAGTCATCCTTGCATCTTCATTGGATATCCTAAGAGTGTTAAGGGATACATGCTTCTCCATTCCACCACTCATGATTTATTAATTTAGAGGAGGATTAAATTTCAATAGAGTCCTTAGGACCCCACACATGACACTCCTCACTCTTTCTTAGATGTATTGGGATTTGATGATGGTTATGATGATTTAGATCCACTTGAGAAACTTCTTGATGATCCATGTTCTTCTTCTAGTTATAATGATGAGAGTAGTGATGAGGATTCATTTCCTCCTTCTCCTAAAATATATTTAGAGGATGATTAATCTAATATTTAATCTATGAGCACTAGTCCTCTTTGGGCCAGATATCCATCAGACACTAGGTAAACACATTCACAACTTTAGGATACCCCACATTCTTTCATTGCATCTACACTTTTAAACCATAGTTGTTTCATGAGGCATCAAACACTCTTGAGTGGGATACTACTATGGAAGAGGAGTATGGTTCCTTACTGAGGAACAACACTTTGTATTTAATCCTACTTCCTAAGGGAAGAAAAATTATTCAATGTAGGTGGATCTACCAAACAAAATTTATAGTAAATGGGTTTATAGACAAGTTCAAATAAAGTTTCATAGCAAAGGGTTTTTCTCAAGTATCTAGCATGGAGTATATCAAGACATTCACCTCAATTGCCAAAATAATCTCAATCAACTCACTCTCACCATTGTCATAACACATCATTGGGATATTCATGAAATGGATGTTATCAAAGGTTCCTAAAGCATCAAAACATGCTAAGGATAAGGATAGCTAAGTTTATAGTTTAGTGTGCAGGATAGTCCATAATACTAATACATAGGGTTAGAAAAAGAGCATAGCAAGGGTGATTTATTGTGTGATTAGGTATGAATTAGGATTAACAAGAATTTAATTAGCATTTACAAAGCATTTAGATTAAATTAGATAGAAAATAAGTAGAATATTAAACATGAGAATACATGTAAGGAACAAAGTAAGAAACACAATAGGTAACCATAATCAAAATAGTCTCTATTGATTTATTCAAAGGTAGAACTATATTCTTCATACAAACATACATATATAGTCATTTTTAGTTTATGACTATTCACATTTTTCTCATACTTGGTGCCAAAAGAGGAGTCTGTTCATATTCTAACCTATTACAAGTCATGGAGATAAAACAAAATATACATGTATCCAACAAATTGAATGCATAATGCATGAATATCAGGGGAATATCCTATGCAACTTTACTATCCATTTTTTCTCCCAATACTTTCTGAAACTTAAATTTTTTTCTCATCCTAAGACAACATCACATGATCTTCTGAATGTGCATAAAGGAAAAATTTTGAAGAAGTGGTTATACTAGTAAGAGTCACAATAATCACTCAAGGAACCATTTTTAGTTTTCACCTCTTGCACACTACTTATCCACCTTTTGGGTTTTTAACTAAGTAACATACCAACCCACCATCCTTTCAAGTTTTTAATAAGCTGGTATAACTAGATGGTTGACCTTTATAGGTTTTCAACCATCCTAGCCCCGCTTGTCTTACTAATGATCTCCAATACAAAATTAGTACTCTATGCAGTGCTTAGCTTGATAGAGGTGGCATGGATGTAGATGATGATTTATTAGAGGAGTATATGGCCTTGGATTACATATCCTTGCACTGGATGATGACCTAATAGAGCTCAGACAATTTCTTATACATTAGAGTGTCGAGGAACTAGGAAACCTCACTACAACATAGAGATAGGTCGGTCTTTTATGCATGTCAATTGAGCATGAATTCTTAAACCATGTGTAATAGGGTGTATAGTGGTGTATGATATTTGATGAGCTAATTTAGATCCAAGTCATTAATAATGCTCATGGATATCTTAGTGTTATTCACTCTCATCTGAATCTCACCACTTAGCTACTCTAGTTTCTCTACATGGAATTGCGGTTGAATATCTATGAATAAACTACACAACATCTCACTCTACCAGTTAAGAAGTTTATCATGCATGTTGTCTTGAGCATTGAATAAGTCCTAGAGGGCTTTTTTATTCTCATCTATAGAAGTGGTGTGACTTCCCATAATTATTTTGATGACAGTAGATATGATGAAGTCTACACTGGAACTATCCAAAGAAGTATCCAATTGTTACTTCTATTCTATCAAAGTACATTTGACTTGTTGTGTTTGTAGTATGGTGATGTCAAGCATGCCCCAATACTCTTCCAATAAGGTGATCAATGTGGCTACCTTGATTTTCATATCATGGCCTAATGTACTAACTACACATAGTTTCTAAGTTGTGAACTAGTCCTTAGTTAGCTTAAAGACTAACATCTTAAGTCTGCACTGGTTGGACATGACTTGGTCCCTAATTATTCGAGGGACCAATTTTGGGTAGGTGTCCTAGATCATCTTCATAGCTTCATGAAGGTGAGCCTTCAACTCTATGTTCTCCACTTTGGATTGATCCATCCCTATCTCTAAGGAGGTGGCCTTATGAATAATTGATTCTTGAAATACATATATGCCCTTTAATTGCTTCTTTAATAAAATATTGGAGGTGTCTAAGGAAGCCTTCTGCTTGAGAGGGAATGCAACTAATGTGCTCATAAGTGTTTAAGGGTCTAGTCATGGCATTGTGGCAAGTGGGAGTGAAAAAGAGGTCCATCAAGCACCAAATTTTGGGACATCCCAGAGCTAAATGTCTCCCAATGGTAACTCCAAGAGTTGAAGACCTGTCAGAGCTACAACTAGTGCTTCTTATTGTGATGGTTGCTTTATTTCTGCCTAAGGTTAATTACATTCATGTTTCTATTATGTTGTGGCATATTAAACTATCTTGAATTATTTTACATAATCTTTAGCTTGCTTTCTTTTTGTTTCCTCTTACTTTTTCTTCTTCATCTCTTCTTGCACAACTTGCATCTTTGCTTGTTCTTCCTTGGCCTTCAAATTATGTGCATGTTCTTCTTATTTTTTCTTCTTTTATTTTACCTGGGTCATAGCCTTGGTTTGTTGATATGCATCCTAGGCCTATGATTTTAATTATGCTTATTGTTTTTCCTATGCCTATTATTGGCACAAGGATTCATCTTCTTCTTCATACTTTTTCTTTCCAGCTTCCTTTGATTGTTTCTGTGTACGCTTTGTAGCTTCTATGGTCTGTTGTGTTTGAGTCATTACATCCTATTTTTATTTCTCTACTTCCTCTATCTTAGCCTTGGTAGCGATCTCAAATTTTTTTTCTTTCCTCACTTGTTTCTCTTATGCTTTATGGGCTATGTCGACAACTTCCTAGGCCTTCTTAACCACATCCATGGCCTTTTGTCTATCAGCCTTTGTATCCTTGGCCTTCTGTACAACCTCAATTTATTTATCTTGTTGAGTGGCCTATTGTTGCTAAGCTTGTTCCTTTTGTCTCTTATTCTTCTCCTCCTTCCTTACCTACCATTTTATTGCATGAGTTATTTCCTCTCCTAAGGCATGTTGTTCTTTTATGGTGATTTTATTGGGTGTGAGATATTCAACCTCTTGTGCATGTGGTGATAGTGGTGAATCACTTAGTTTGACTTTAGAGCTAGAAAATTGTGCCTTTTTATGCCTAAGGGTGACTAGCCTATGTTTGGGTGGTGATGAAGTAGAGGAAGGGGTAGGTTGTTCTTCCTACATAGTGGTTGGTCATCCAAAGGTGTGCTCTTCAAGTGTAGGGGAGACCCTAGCATCCTACCTTGTTTGGGGTCTGCACACAAGTGATTATGGTAGGCTTTCTAGAAGACACACAAATATATCTTCAGCTTCAAATGTAGGAGTAGGTTATGGTTGGAAAAAAGTTGATCCTTCATTTTAGTTACTCCATTTCTTTGTGCATGATATCAACAACAATAGATAGTAGACAAGATGGAAGGTTAACCCATAGTTCTGGAGGGACCTACTTCCACACTTTAACTATGTGCACAACCTTCCAGAAGAAGAATTCATTCTACTCTTCCTTGTCATAGAAATATCCATCCATGTCTACAATCATGACTTGGTAGACTTCGTATCCATCAGTGTCCATCAATGGAAGGTCACATGAGCTCATGATCTAAGGCACCTTCAAATCATCCAACCAAGTTGTTGTGTTATGTTTCTTGCACTTCAAGATAAAGGACATTGATTGATGCTATACATAAATCTTACACTTTCCCTTTTATTACTGTGAATTGGTAGCTTCTTCAGGTTACCATGTTGTAAGAATAGTTGTACCAGGTGGTATGGCCTAAAGTGGAGTCACATGTTGGGCTATGAAAGCCTTTTATTTAGTGACTTCTACATGCACCATGTCCATGGTGATAAATAATGGAAGTGGTGTGAAGGTTGATGACAACAACTCTTGAATGTGGATAAATACACCCTTCATTAGTAAAGTGATAGCTACATGTTGGCCCAAATGTTAAATGACATCTGGTGGCACCTAGGGATGTGTTGTGATCAGTTCTAGACACTCCTCCCACTATGAATTATATTTTACCTCATGTGTTAGGGATCTATGCTCCTATGTCTATATGAGATTACAAAATTACTGCATCAACTAATAATCTATGTCAGGGTGTACTTATCCCTCATAGGACTTCTATTACGTGAAGCAGAGTAAGAAGATGAGGAACTAGTATTGAAATGTCTATCTCTGAAAGGTGTAATGCTTATCAATATTAGTAACTCTTAAATAAATTACTTCATCTAGTTTAATTATTCATTTCTATGGATCATGTGACGGGTGATGTCTGTGACCTCTTTTGGTATTTATTTCATAGATTTGGTCATCTACCAAAACCTCCTAGTGATTTATTCAATGAGGATACACACTAGTTCATCAGGAATGTCCTCAATTGGGATTATTTTAGAGATATGAATGTACGATTCTTTAACTTCTTGTAGGATATGGGGTTTTCTCATCTTGTATGGAATAGGGAGTCTCCTCATGCCAACATGCCCAAAGCTCAAGCCATGGCTTTTGTGTTGATTACAATGGTGACATCCAAGCTGAGGTAGATATTACCATCATTGTATTAACCTATAAAAACTTGTATAATCTCCCCCAAATTTCCAAAATTAGGCATTTGGAAAAGTGCTCAACATCTATGTTGTGGAAGCAGTGGGGAGCTATGAGGGTGAATGATTGTACAACATTGATGGGGTCTAGGTGAAATAAATTTTGTTCTTCTTATCAAATAAAGTTTCATGGCTCTAGATCATTAAGCATTTTTTGCTTGAGAGCTATGTCGATGCCCTTTGATTCTTTTTGTATGTCAATCAATCCCCTTATGAGTTAGAAAGTATCCATGTCCACTAAAGTGATGAAATTATAATGTTATCTACTCTTTGTGCAAGAAAACTAGTTTGGCTCTTTACAATTGCAGGTCACAAAAATATGTTCAAGAAAGAAATGCCAACTTAGTTCTTAAACTTGGTCTTTATATATTTTGTGCCTATTGGATTCTACATAAGTGTCACACTTAATTGTCCACTCATAATGAATGTAATGGTTGATGTGGTAAATCTGATCCAATGTAGGGATTAAGGCAGTTAGTCATTGACACATGTGTATAGATATTCCATTATGATATTTGTTGTTCATATGGGGGTACGATCAGATGATGTTGACGGGTCATCAATTTGTTGAAGATCAAGTCAATTAAACCTTAGATCTAGCATTTACTTCTAATGGATGACCATCATATGATGTAAATCTTGTTGATGTGACTTGTTCATACCTTTCCCAAACTTAATTGCTTTCATTCAGTCCTACTTACATCCACAATGGTGCATGTGGATTCTCCTACACATGGATGTTGTACACTATGCTTGGTATCTTAGTTCTTAGAATGGTAGAGAAGATGTCATCTATAAACACATAGAGATAGAAAAAGAAACACATAAAAAACATGCAAAAATGAGAAATCCTAATCTACTTGGTGCTTCTCAACACCCGCTCACTTATTATAATGAGATCAATTTGATTATTGGTGGTAGAGCTTAAGCCTACAACCATTCATTCATCTTGGTAAAATGGTTCCCTGAATATCTCTTACAACTATGGTTCCTTGTTGTGATAATTCATGTATAACATAAGGCCCTTTCCATCGAATATGTAACTTGCCCAAAAATGCTCTAAAATAACTATCATATAATAAGACTGGTTGATCTTTATGAAATTATTTATGGTGCAAATTCTTATCATGCCATGATTTTTGGCTTTTCTTGTGAACTTCATGCATCCACATTATCTACATCTATACTCATCCATATTATTCAGTTCGAGTAGTCTATTGGTTAGAGAGTCATGATCCCCTATCCTAATGACCATGGTAATGCATATACTAGGTACTAAGTATTCCATTGGTATAACTACTTCAAGACTATACACCAACTAAAATGTCATAAAACCCATGGCTCTCTTATATTGCATGTGATATTCCCATATAATCATAGGAATGTGATCTTCCCAATCATCCCTTTTGATGTCATAGATCTTTGTCAACATTTTACCCAACACTTTGTTAAAAGCTTCAACTTGACCATTGGCTTGTGGAAGGTATACAGTGCTTTTATGATGAAAAATCATAAATTCATCAGTATGATCCTTGATGGTGTCATTTAAGAAGTGTGTGCCTTGATTGCTGACAAGTTTGATAGAGCATTTGAACCTTGTAATAATGTTTTCATAGATAAACTTTATTGTACCTTTCACACCAAAGCTAGGTGTCATATCAGCTTCAACCCATTTTGTAAACTAGTTGATCACAATGATAATTTACCTTTCTATACTATGTTTTATTGGTGGATTGATAGGTCTAAAAAGACAGTGTCCCATTTTTCAAAAGGTTTCTCAACTAACAGAGGCTGCAAAGGCATTTCATATTTTTATAGTGGTTTACCCATGCATTGGTAGACATTATGGTGTTGCACTACTCTATGTACATCCTAGAAAATATTTGGCCATTATAACCCACTATGTAATAGCTTCCTGGCAATAAATTCTCTATAAAAATGTCCCCCTATGACTCCTTGATGTGCCTCCTACAATATTTGAGGTCATTCATGTCCCAGAATAACCTTGTGCAGTATTTCAGACTTACCCAAATGATATAGAAGCTCATTGATGACAGTGTATGGTAAATCTCTAGTGATAAATTGCTTCTTGTCTCATTCTTGATAGTGCATAGGGAATACTCCTTGTTTGAGGAAGTTGGAAATTACTTCAAAAAAATTAGGAATTGTAAAAATGTGAAAGTGATGAGCATCAGGATAGTCATCATGCAATTATTCTAGTTCTTCACCATTAGGAATGTGGTTGAGATGATCTAGTCCCACATTTTATCTACTTGCTTTGACATTAATGTGAAATTAGAACTCCTGAAATAACATCAACCACCTAGATATGTGTCCTCCTAACATGGGCTTATTTACAAGGTATCATAAAGCTTGATGATCAGTAAAAACTTTAAAGGTATCACAAATAGATAGTGTGAAAATTTATATAGTGTAAACATGATAGTCAATGCTTCTCATTCAATGGTTGTGTAATTCTTCTCTACGTCAGACAATTTTCACTTGGAGAAATAAATGGGATGGTTGAGTCCAACATATCTTGGTTGCACAAGCACAACACTAGCTGTGATACCCAAAGCATCGACATGCACATGAAAGGGCTTGCTCCAGTCTAGAAAGATGAGGATGGGCACAATAACTAATCTCTATTTTAGATTGATGAAGGCTGCTTGGCATTTTGAAGTCTAGACAAATTTTACATTTTTACATAGTAAAGATTCTAGCAGAGATGAAATGGCTATGTATCCTTTAATAAACTTTCAATAATAGCCTGTATGGTCAAGAAAAGATCACACTTCCATGGAACTAATTAGTGGAGGGATACTCAAAATGACTATAATTTTAGCTTGGTCTACCAAAATGCCTTCACTACATACTATATGGCCTAGCAAGATGCCAAAAGGTGTAAAGAAGAAACATTTATTTAAATTCAAAGTAATGTGCATATTTTGACATCATTCTAACATTAGGCACAACTTAGACAAATGTTATTTAAACAAGGAAAAGATTGCCCAATCATCAAGGTAGACTTCTAGGACGTCATGAATGAAGTCCTTGAATGCAGTCACCACTATGTGAGAGAACATCATAGGTGCATTTTTAAGGCCAAAAGGCATTGCTTTGTATGTAAAATATCCCCATTCTATGGAAAAAGTCATTTTGGCTCTATCTTCTTCTGTGATGGGTATTTGATGATAGCCACTAAAATAATTCGTGAAAGAGTATACTTCATGTCCTATGATAAATTCGTGAAGGGAATTGGGAATGGGTCATTTACACATGCATCATTCAAAAATCAATCATCCCCACATACTCTAATTTCCCCTATTTTCTTGGGTTGAACTAACACAATAACCCAATCTGCTTTTCCTATAGGATAAATTATACCTACTTCAAATTGAGATCACCATCAGAATCAAAGTCTTTAATTTCCTCTTATTCATATTGTATTTGATGGCATGGTTGCATATGAAATTATTTTTCTTTCTTGGCAGCTTTATATATTTGTAATGTTGAATTGAGATTAGAAGCTACGTTCTTCTATGAAGTGCATTTCATCATGGTGCTTGTATCTTCTACGCACCTATGACATAGGAAATGTTTGATTTTCAAGAGTTCATTGTGAACTAGAGGGTTCTCATTTTTTAAAAAAATGTCTGTATGAAGTCACTTTGAACTTGTGCCCAATGCTTTGTCTCTCTCCTTCACTCTTGATGTATATACCATGTTGATGGTAATGGAGCAAGTGTATAATGAAAAATGTGAACCCAGTACTTAGGTGCCATCCTTAGTCTAGACTTCAAAACATTTATGAATATGAATTTTAGGACATTCGCCTTCTTGAAATAAAGGAAAATTGCTTTAGATGATCTATGGTAACTAGACCCTGCTAATCATGAGCTCACAGACATCATCCCACTCAAGCTGATCATTTCTATGAATTATCCATCATACTGTTACAACTCCTTTTAGAGTATAATTCAGAGAACTAACCCAATAGATGATGGTAGGTATATGAAATTATAATCATATAATGAAATCATTGATATCCTTAGTTTTATAGTCTATATGAAGTTATCTCTCATGCACAAAGACCATTCTCATAGGTTGGAGTTCATGATCGCCTCAGGCCCAGTTGAGTAGGTGTGTGTTTGATTATCCACTGTTAGATGAAGCTATTTCCTAGGTCAAAATACCGTATCTGGTTGGCTCTATATAGTCCTTCATATGATCATCTACTTGATTAAAAAATTCAACTAATGAATGAGTAGGGGATTTTCCAGATATGGACACACAATCTTCTATGACAAATTAGGTTGCCAATGATTGTGTAACTACTAGTTTGGGCCTCCATTGTTTTGATGTCTTAAACTATTGAGTGAGTAATGATTGAACCTAAGGTTTAATATTCTCATACAGTAAGTTTCACTCAATTACACATAGAAATTTTGAGTTTTCCTCAAAATTTACCTTCATCTATCTAGTTTTTTGTGCTATATATGGAGAATCTAGTTCAGCTAGAATGATATAAGGTTTGTGTGCTCTATTCAAAAAAATGATGATCACATTATCTCCCTTGTGTTTCTAATTGATTTTTCACCATTTTGATAGTCATCTAACCATCATATGCCCATTTCTTACCAATCAATGCAGGGTAATGTGTTACTATTGTCTTCATATCAATGACTTCAAAGTCACCTCATAGGGTTAGTTTTATGAATTTGATCTCAATATCTTCTAATCTACCAATAACTTCAACTCTTCCATAGTCATCTAAGCTTAGAGTTACTGGGTTATAACATAGAACCGGTCATCTAATGCTCTCCCATGTAGACCTAAGAATCATATTAACTATGCTACTAAAATCAAAGATAACATTTGAAATCTCATAGCCTACAACTTCAATGTCGATTCATGTATCTACATCCCATGGATTCTTTGTTTTAACATACCAGATAAGGTTTTATGTCTTATGTTGTCCATGTTGTGCATACTCTAATAAATTATGTAGCAAGTTTGTAATATTTTGTAAGATGTATTCATTATGCAATATGATTAAAAGTTTTATAAGATCTATGATCACAATGAAAAATCAATCTTGATGCATAATGCACATGATTTAGCCATACATTTGATCACCTATTGATGTAACATCTACTTAAGTAGTGTCTTGATGTTGAATGTTTTTTAACACATGCACAACTTCATACATGAGCCCCTTTTCTGTAGCTAAGTCTAGGTATTTGTCTCATTTTTTTTTTTAGATTCCCTAATCTTGAGGCATTTCAAGAGGAGGCAAAACTCTTTCTACGTGTTTATGTCATGTAATAGCGTTCAAGAAGGCATCCTTCTTAGGATGCACATTTACCATATTCACATTTTTGACAACATTATCCTTTCTTTGATTTTCCAATATAGGATAATCTTCTATCTTATGATGATCATATACTCTATAGTATGTGAATTAAGATTGTTTTTTAGGATTCAACAATCATTTTTATTGTACATGATTGCAATCTCCACACAGGTGGTATTGAAAATAAGGTTGTTGATAGTTATTTCCTCTATCACTCTGGTAACCTCCTTTGTATCCACCTCTAAAACCTCCTCTATTAGATTGATAACCTCCTCTATACCCTCCTTGTTGCTACATAGTGTTCTAATGCTGATGCTACTAGGTATTATCTCTAATTTTGAATTATTGTTGTGTAACTAGTGGGGTTTAACTCATTTATTGTTGTTACATTATGGTTGACCTCAAGGGTATTACATAGATGGTGGTGTCCAAATCAATGGATGGGTCCAACCGGACATACCTTAAGGTTAGTATTGTGGTGAACTAAGAATCCATTATGGACCTACTTGGGTTGCACAACCTTTATCAACCTCTGAGCTTGGAATCATTTTATTCACTAAGGACATTTGTTGTGCAGTGATGACAAATACATTTTTGGTGATGCCTTCCTTGCGCTCCTGTAAATCCCTATAGTTCATTTCATCATGATTTTTTGACTTACAAAAATTATAATACAAATTTTGTAGGTTCTTGACATACTATTTTAGGAGATGGAACTGCATTGTTGCATTCCCTATTAATCAATAGATTTCAAAAAACTCTATCTTGATCTTAGGATAATCATTCATGTGATATCCTTCTTTCCTGTACTCCATACACCATGAAATTAAATTAGGTTTATCTTCATCATGGTATTGCTCCATCCTCTTCATAAAATATTGCAGTGTGTTTTCAATCTTAGAGTTTATGATAGGATCTTATCTATAGTCTTCTATTTGCTTTACTTATATAACAACACCTCTAGCATCTATTTTAGTAGCATATTGAGTTTTTGCAATGGAAAACCTGATTCTAGTGCACAGTCTTTTAACAAACCATGTAACTTTTTCTTTATTTGTTAAGTCAAATTCTACCTTACTCATAACATCAAAGAATCTATGATCATAGTTATAGACTGATTCTCCTAACTTCTACCTTGTTTCCTTCAAGTCCTAAAAAGTCTAACTAGTACATTTCTTTATCTTGAATTTTGTGACACTAGCCCTTAACATCTTTTAGATTTGCCTGTTAAATGTCTCTTTGGTATATTAACTTAATCACTCTTTCGGTTAGTGCCCCTACTAACTCACACTTTTTGGCAGCTTCATTAGTAATGCCTTTAGCTTACCATCTCATTTCATAAGTTAGCAAGTACTACTCAGAGTCTATATACCCATCATACATTTCTAGGTTTATAAATCCTCTTATATGATCCATTGTGTAAACTGGTGATGGAATATGTTAAATAGTTGTTATAAGAGGAGGCTACATTTTAGGTGATCCTGCCTACGTACTACTTTGTGCACTAGGAGAGTCAATGTGCATACTTTTTTTTTTAGTTTCTTTCTTTTCTTTGCTTGGTTTCAACAATCCCTATGGCCTCTAAAGTCTTTAAAATTGATGTTGTTTCAATTTTAGCACCCTAAATACGTAATTGATCTAAAAATGGACCTTCCCAACTATTATCTTCCTATCCACCTATCTAAAGACTTCGACTAGAATATAAGAGATTGGGCTGCGAGGATGTGTGCTCTTTTGGTGAATGATTCTTTCCTATGACTTATTATTCTTCTATGCTTTAACTTGTGATTAATCTATGACTATGATTTGTTTCTTTGCTTAATTTCTTCTTCTGAGAATACCCTTTCTTGTAGTTGTGCACTACATCTATCATTTAACTACTCTATGTCTACTCTATTCTCACTTTCTTCTTTAAACTTCTCTTCTTCATTTGATTATTCATCACTTCTTTCTATCTGTTGGTATTCATCATCTTCTTTTATTATCCTTCATTCTTCTTCTCTTTCATCTCACTCATCACATCTTCTTATTCATTCATCATCTAGATTACCACTACCCTTACCTCTACTTGTAGCTACCTAGGTATTCTTTTGTTTATTCCATCTATTATATTATCATAGTTCATGATCTAAATCCAGACTTTTATTTTGATTCTTATTCACTCATGTCTCCATTCTAGATTCAGGGTCAAGCCTTACCTACTCATCTAATCATCATTCACCATCATGTTACACACACCCCCATAATCCTGAAGCAACTACTCCATATTGGCTGGAGTAGGCACCATAGCCTTGTCCACAACCAAAATCTTCATAAGGAGAGGCAATCACTGCAAAAATTTCCCTCTAGTTCCTCTGACAAAAAAATAATGTGAAGATTTGAAAGTTATGTATCCTTATAATGCAAACTTGGTGATGTATCCATCTATGGTGGTAGCAATCTAATAATATATTGCTCTCATCCAGTCAGTTGCTAGTTTTTGCAATTGATTTATCTTCTCTTCAGTCTAGATAATTATTATTTCCTTTCTTGAGTTAAAATAGTAGTATTCCAACTATGCTAACCAATTAGTTATCAATTCAGATAACTCGTACCAAAATATTTTGTAAATGTCTCCATAGATATGGTTTCAAATGATTTTGTATGTTGTAAGACCAATCCATTTGGATTCTTCTTCTATGAAATTACATACTTTTTGGTCTAACCATGTCTCAATGCCTCTCTACCTTGGTAACCATCTTAACATAGTTTCCTCTGGAAGGATTGGCATCCATGCTTACCATACCATTATTAGTAGAGGTTCTTGAAGCATCATAACATACTAAGGACAAGGATAATTAAGTTTATACTTTAGTGTGTCAGATAGTGCATAATACTTGTACATAGAGTTGGAAAACATAGCATAGTGAGGGTGAATTATTACATGATTAGGTAGGAATTACGATTAATGAGTATTTCATTAACTTTGATAGAGCATTTGGATTAAATTAGATAGAATGTAAGTATAATATTAAACATGAGAATGCATGAAAGGAGCAACGTAAGAAACACAAGAAGTAACCATTACCAGAATAGTCTCTATTGATCTCTTCAAAGGTATAACTTTATTCTTCATACAAACACACACACACACACACACACATATATATATAGTCATTTGCAGTCTATGACTATTCACATTCTTCTCATACTTGGTGCCAAAAGAGGAGTTTGTTCATATTCTAAACTATTAAAGTCATGCAGATAGGATATATATATATATATATATATATATATATATATATATATATATATATATATATATATATATATATATATATATATATATATATATATATATATATATATATATATATATATATATATATATCTAACAAACTAAATACATAATTCACAAATATCAAGGAAATATCATGCACAACTTTACTATCCATTTTCTTCTCCCAACAATGGATGTGAATAGTGTCTCTCTTCATAGTGACCTCAAAGAGGAAATACACATGGAGTAACCACAAAAATTTATGAAAGATTCCTCCTTAGTTTTTAAAGATCATAAATCTATCTATGGCCTCAAACCCACTCCTCAAGCTTGATATGCCATGATGGAATCCTTTATTCTTTCAGTTGGGTTTGCCAAATGCCATTATAATCTTAATGTCTACATTTTATGATAGGATGATTCACCATTGATTTTGGTTCTCTACATGGATGACCTATTGATCACAGGGAGCTCTTCATCCACCATCGCAATAGTGAAAACTACTTCATCTGATAGGTTCTCAATGATTGAATTGGGATTGTTGCATTACTTTCTTGGGATTATTATTTCTCAGTTTAACTCCAAGATCACTATTGTATAATCAAAGTATGATCTTGATTTAATTGAATGGTTTAATATGACTAACAATAAGCAAGCTCTAACTCCTTTTCTATCCAGTGTGATGCTTAAGGTTGATTTTATGTATCCTTTAGTTAATGTGACTTCATATTAATAACTTATTGGAAATCTCATCTACCTTACACATACTAGCCTGGCATTCCATATGCAGTAGGCATGGTCTTTAGATTTATGTAGGAACCACATGAGTTTCACTGAAAAATAGCTAAGTAGATTATCCATGACATTTAGGGTACTCATAGTTTCATGATTCACTATGGATCAGGCATCAACATTGACTTGATTAGTTGTATACATTCAGATTAGGCTAGAGATATTCAGAATTGTAAGTCTACTTCAGAGTATAATTTCTCCCTTATTTTAGGTTTGATTAATTGGTCAAGTAAGAAGTAGAATTTTATTACTTTATCTTCTACTGAGGTAGAATATAAATGAGCTATTAATGCTTCCATTGAGGCTATTTGGATTTAGAGGATTCTCACTGAGATTGGCATCTAGTTTCAATGACCAACAATAATATTCTATAACAAAAAAAGCACAATCCATATGTGTAGGAATCTGGTCCTTCATCAATGGACCAAACATATTGAGATTCACATCCATTTCATTTGGGAGCTCATCTATGAACAAGTCATTGATCTCCACTACATCTAGATAATGGAGAAAATTATTGATATATTCACTAAACCCTTCACTAAGAGTAAGTATCTTCATTTATGTGCTCTTCTTGGGGTTTGGGTAGCTCTATCTTATTTCTCTTTTGTGAGATCATATTTATGTACTTGGGTACCTCATTAGGGCTTTGTGTTGAGACCTAATTATTCTATCCACATAAACACGCTTAAGGGGGGTGTTAGTGATGGTTTTTCCCATGATGTAATTTTACCTATACAGTCTAATTATCATGCTTAAGTTAATAATAAGTCATTGGGAGAAATATATTTTAAGTCATTTTCTAATTGTGAGTTGAGTTAATTACATTTTTGGGTGACCTAATTCCTCACTATATAATTTACCTTCTCATGTACTTTTTAGCTAATGAATGAATGTTAATGCATTTTTTTGTTGTTAAGATAAGCTTCTTAATTTTTTGAGTTCTTCAAATTTCACTACTCCATACAAATTCAACATCATGCATTTGACCCTACCCAATTTGATCCTCGATTGTGGCCCACTCTAAAAATTTCATTATTAGAGAGAAAATTTTATGAAATTTGGAAGAAGAAAGGACCAAAAAATACAAATGGAAGAGAATGGAAATATGCAAATTATTGAAGTGGGGAACCAAAATATAAAAAATAAGAAAATGAGCAGTGATGGCGACATGTATGAGAACCTCTTACCTCTAAAAATCAATAGTTTATTTTTCCTTTGAGCCTATTTTTTGGTTATGTTAAACACTTGTTGTTAAGTTTTGAATCTATCATCACATGGTAATTACAACATCTAACAAAAATATACTTTATAGGAAAAATTCTTAGGAATGTTGGTAAAAAACTCCTAATGCCTATAAAATTTGTGCACCAATAAAAAAACATTTGCATTTTGTTGAAAATAATAAAAAAATTGAACATAATGCTCAAAATGTAGGGGACGATCTTGAAAAGAAATATAATTATGATTATTTATAATTATGTAGAGGAGGATCTTGAAAAATGAAGGGTTTTGATAAATTATATTTTTATGAAAATTATAGTTTTTTAAAGGTGATAAAGAAAGTAAGTGTTGATGCTTTACAATTTAATTTATGCATTAGTTTTAAGTTTAACTTTTGTTTATATGTTGCATCTAAGACAAATAATTTGTTGTTTTTGCTTTAAGAATTTTTGTTTGTCATGCTAAACTTTACTCCTAAGTTTTGAGTATGCCGTTACACATGGTAGTTTCAACATCAAACATAAATCCTTTTTTATAAATAAATACTAGGAACGCTACTAAAAACTAATAGGAATGAAAGTAAAAACCCCTAGAAATGATAATAAAAACTATAGCACTATTTAAAAACCCCAATGGCAGTCAATTTTATTGAATTTGGTTTAAAATAAGAAAGGAAAACTGAATTTCACACAACACAACCAAATTCACAAATCAAAGCTACTTTTTTTATACACCTCTAACCAAGTTTCAAAACTCTTTCGCTCTAAATTTCCATTTAAGTAGTAGGGACTAAATATCTATCACCACTCTTATTTTATAAGTTATCCTTATCTAAAATTCTTACCAATATAAGATTACATCAATTATAACCTAATCATATAAAATTTCCATAAAAATCAATAATAATTCAAATTGCTCATGAAAATCTTCCTAGTACCTAAACTTTTCTATTTTGATTGAAAAGCATACTTTTATTGATATAAAAAACTATAGTACAATGTTATTCATACAAAAAATATGGGTGGAAGAGTCGTACCCTAAAATCCAAGCCACACTAGGTAAAAAATGCCAATTTAACAAAAGGTTAGCAAGATTTTTTTATAAAAAAAGGATCAGAAATGGTTATATCCTGTATCCATAAGATGACCTTTTTTTCTCTTTTTCTTTTGAACCTTATTCCAAACCTCTAGATGACCAATATCCATCGAGCTAGCAATAACCATCAGAAGCATATGATTGTGTTGGAGTTTAAATAAGGACTAATCCTTATCAGATCTATAAGTTTTGGATTCATGTGATCTCTTGATACCACCCCTATATATCATTATCTACATATGTCATTTGGAAAGATGAATTTGCCACCATTAGTTCTCCACAAAACTCTAAACCTTCTTTCTTCCTAGTGACATCTTTAGATTTTTTTGTGAGCTTCATTGGATTAGAGTGTTCATATGGTTACCATCATTTCTGGTGAGAAGATTGATCCTTTTTCTTTTTTGGCTTACTTACATGAGGACAAACCCCTAGAGATGGTTAGTTTGGTGGCATAAACAACATCTAAAGGTAGTTTTTTCATAATCTAAGATTTTGAACCAAAGGGAATTATCATGTTTTAGTTAGATTATATTTGGGAGACATTTGCTAAGGTCCACCTCCACACAAATATGAGCATAGGTATATAATGTTTGTCTAACCCACTCAAAATCCATCTTGATGAATCTCCCTAGTGTGTTACCAATAGCTTCACATACTGAGGGGTGTAAGAAGGGAAGGAGATTTGGAAAGTGAACCCAAACTAGCATTTTAAACAACACCATAGTCAAACACTCAAAATCAAAGAACCAGGGGAAAACATAGAACCCAACTCTTCCCCAAAACCAAAGTCCCTCCTTAAAATCTCTCTCATAATCTTTAGGTTCAAAAAATTAGACTACGAAAAACCATTTAGAGAAAATATGTATTACATATTCTTTGGTCTAAGTAGCCTCAACCCATTAAGTCGAATCTTCTGACTGAGGCCAAAATCCATTACACATACAAATAACTATGTAATATTAAATTTATAAATTAATCTAGTTATCTCAGAAAGATAAATATTCACTTCAGGCACTTCATTTGATTTCTCCACGATGTATGGAGTGGGATAAGCCAAAGGTGAAGTCAATGGGGTCTTGGGGTGAGCAACATACCTATAATAAAAACTAGAGCCTTGATTGCTTGAACCACCGGCTTCAAATTATTCTGGTACCATACTATGGGCAAGGGGGTGGAAGAAAAATGTAGGTTTTTTGTAGACCCATCCACCATTACAGACACTTATCGTATATTCTAGATAGACCTATTCACTTCTTATCATAGGATGTACATCCTATTCAAATGAGGAGTATCTTAGACCAAACAATTAAGATTATATATAATTGGGCATATCACTAAGCCCTACTTATTGCTTAGGGTTTCCTTGGCCATTCATTGCTCTGTATTTTCCAAACACTCTTCCTCAATTCATAGAGAATTGTTGCTTAATCATAAATAATATTAGATTTAAGATGGCCAAATAAAAAGAATATCATGGACACTACCTTTTACATTTACATTACAAATTAATAGCCTACACCATATAGCGCTACTAATCAAAATTTTAATATAATTTTTAAAGATTACTCATCATATTGCGTCACCATATAACGTCAACCATCAAAAATTTTGAGGGAAAAATATTTAATGGGAAAATATATGTGGTGTTTAAGCGGTCAAATATTCAAATGTGCAAACTTATTTGAAATGTCATGCACATGGGAAAAAAATGGCCAACAACACACTTGAAAGCACCTTGGGCCTCCTTGTACCAAGCATTATAGCAGGTTTTTGTTGCTGCCTAGGCCAACCTAGGGCCTCTATGTGCTTGACACAATATTCTATAATGAAAATATAATTAATAACTAATTAAATCACAAATTTAGTATTGTTTCCTATCAAAACTGACTGAAGTTATTGCTATGCCATAAAGACCATACATAGAACATAAGTAAATAGAAAAATATATCAAGAACAAAATACAACAGGGAAGTAAATATAATAGTCAGGCAGAGGTAAGTAGTGTATTTTTCAATTAATTTTTTTAAATAAATTTTATTTTTTCAAATAAAATTAATAACAAATTGGTATATATATATATATATATATATATATATATATATATATATATATATATATATATATATATATATATATATTCATACTAGGTTTACAAATTATCAATGGATAGAGAACCATTATATAAAGGATATTCAAGTTCATATTCACCTTTTCAATCACGGGGTCCTAAATCTATTCCAAAAAAAATTTATACCTATGCAAGTTCCTCAAATGAAGATAAAAATTATTTCCTGAAATATCAAAGATAAAATAGAATTTGGAGAATATCTTTTACAGTCAAAGATAAATATAAATGTTACCCCTGATGTTGTTCATGATGTGGAGGACAATTACACTAGCTCTGGTCATGGTATTGATTTGAACGATGGGATTAATAGTTTTATTGAAGAAGATTTTGAAGTTGAGGAAATTGTCCCAACAACAAGTATTTGAGAATGATATTAATGGCAACAAAGATATAACCAAGGAACACATAGAGGATCTTTGGCCGAAAACTGCTATGTAAGCTTCGGTTCTAAAATTTGAAGAAGTGTATACAGATTTAAATCAAGGAAATATTGGTAAGAAACATTGGGATAAAGTGGTAGATATTGTAAACATACAATCTGGAACATATTTTATGGGTATTCAATGTAAGTACAAGTGAAACATATTGAAAAAGACATTCAAGAAAGAGAAACAAATGGAAAATATTACAGGGAGAAAACCATCATCATGGAGTTTCTATGAAGATATGGATCATATTATAAACAACACTCCTAAGGTGACTGGTCTTATGAATGGTTTTAGTGGAAATGAATGGGTCAATACTTCCAATACACCAAAAAAATTACGAAAGAAAAATCTCTTGAAGAAAATCCATATATAAATATTGAAGAAAAAATAGAAAAAGAAGAAACCCATTTGAACAAGATTGGAATTGAAGGCAAGCATACAAAAATAAAAAGAGCTTCTCATGAAGATTTTGGAGAGAGGATGGAAAAAAGTTTGTTGTATTTTAGTCAAACAATGAAATAAATTGAGCAAGGACGAGTACAACTTGAGCATGCAAAAATGGAGTAAGAGAGCAAGTGGATGGAAAGAATATTAAATGTGCAACACCAAATTGCAAAGCTTTTTTCTCACGTAAGTCCTAATATTTTACTTCTTGACATAAAAATACTTGTACATAAGGAATTAACATCAAAATATTAATTATTTCATGGAAAGAAAGACAAATTTAGTTTCCCAAACTAGCATTATATTATTTTTCTCATTCATGGTAAAAAATATCTCTTTATGCCTTAACTTTATCTCTCTCCATAGCTTGATTGTGAATCTCAAACTCAAAATTTGGATGTGAAATCTTCTTGGATCTCTGGTTCACTTTCATTATTTATTTGTAAGAAATTATTTAGTATGCAACATCTCACAATAATATTGGGCACTTTGTCCAACTCCACACTTACATCATGAAGAAATCTCCATCTAATTTTGAGTAAGCCAAATACATTCTCAATTTTCACATGTCTTTTAGATAAGTATCTATCAAACAAAATGTTTAATGGAAAGGAATTGCTTTTAATTGGCTTCAATAAGTATGGGTATATTGGGTAGGTAGAATTTCCAATTACTTGTGAATAGATAATACTTCTTTCAATCTGAATTGTTGGTGCTACTAATACTTCTCTTTTTTAAATATATTTTTGTATTGCAGAACAATTACATTGATGAGCATCATGAGCACTACCAAGAGCATTGACACAGAGATTCCAAAATATTTTTGGAGCATCACATATTTTTTATAGCAAAACACTATAGAAATGATGCCTATTTACATAGTTCGTAAGAGTATGATTTTTTTGTGGACGATATAACAATTTAATATGAGTACCATCTATTGCACTACATATTCTAGGAAGGAGAGTCAAAATATGAAAATCACTTCTAATATTTTGCAATCTATTCCCTGATGGAACAATTATATATTGATTTTGTAAATTTTGGATGATTATATTAACAATAATCATAGTGTATTTTTTCAGTGTTGATTCTCCCACACAATACAATTCTACCATTTCTTGTGTAGGGGTTCCTTGCGCAAGATGATGCAAAACTACACAGTGTGTTATTTTTTGGTATTGATTCTTTAATAAATTGAATTGTGTTGTGCTTGGCATATGTGGTTGTATTTTATAGAAAAACAAATCAAAAAGAGGATAAAAGATTTTATAATAGTGGCGGTATAAATATCACGATAACAGGACTGTTCTTCCAATATTTCTTATTGAATTAAATTCTAAAATGTGCTCTATCTTGAAAATTTCTATCATTTTATATATGATTGTATGAATAAATATTTTCTTTTTATATATATCAACATCATTTGTATAAAATACTAGAAAAAAATGTTCCATAAATATGAAATATTTGAAAAAAAAAGAGTATATCAATATTTTTCTATTTTTTAAATCACAATACAATAAATATGTTTAATTATTGATATGAAATATTATTTTATTTTCAAAATAAAATTAGAGTATATTTATAACATAAATATAAATAAAATAAATTAACACTGCTGAAACTTGTTTATGTAATGCTTGTATTTAAAAATTTATGTGACTAGAAATTTTCCAAAACAGAACGAAATATTATATACTAATTACACGAAGCAGCAGTCTTGAATCTCCATCTATGCAGAATATATATATAAATTGTCAACTCTATGTGTGTTTTTAAAAGGATTGGAACTTATATTTATTGCAGTTTGTTTTTAAAAGGTATTTGTGGAACTATTTTAACGCTAAAATTTAAAGAATCCACTTACCTGCACAATTTCATGTGCGCACTCATTAAGAGAAAGGCCTGCTGATGTAACAGCTGTGCGCAGCATACGAAGTCGTTGGATGGGCTTAAATCACAACTTGCCATTTTAAGTGCTTTTTTTTCATCGGACGGTCAAAATATCAAGGAAAGCGTGGCACCAGAGGACATGATTATTAGGGCAGACGACGTGGTTGGTTTGATCAGTTAAATTTATACGTTTATGCTACGGTGGACCGTGGTTATAGAACATAAAAGTCTGGTTAAATTCCGGGCTTGGCATCCGGAAGAGAAACTATAAGCTAGGAGGACCTCATTTGTTCCCCCTTCTCTTTTTTCGCAGCACCACTCTGGCCGAGTATGCTCTGAGGTTTGCACTTAACAAAAAGTGATCCTACCCATCAGAAAAGTGTCCATTCTCCTGCAAAAAGATTGAAGTATTTCCAGTGAAGAAGAAATTTCTGTAGCACAAAGATCTGAACCGGACTTCCATATTACACGTAAGTACTGCAATCTTTTCTGTGAAATTATGAACGCAAGAAGTCCAGATTAGTGAAATTTAGTATTCTATAGCCATAAAATATCTTCTTCCAGATAAATCATGAAACTCTGATTGCTGCAACTGCAAATGTATGGGCGTTGACTTTTGTTTTAGATAAGTAGTCTTAAATGGTTCAGTGGATGAGGAATAGTTATTTCAAGTCGTGTGTTAGGCACCATTAGACTGATTACTGTTATAACTGTAGCTTGAAAGGCAAAAGATCCAAGATTAACATTTAACAGCTAGCTATCACTGTGTTTTATGGAGTTTAACACATGAGATAGAATTATAACTAACGCTTGGCATCAGGAGTTAAATTTGATGGCTTTATGGGCGTATTAATTGTTTAGAAATTAAATAGAGAATGACATTTTTATGGAGATACATAAAGGGGGTATGTGATATAAATTTAATTAAATAAATATAAAAAGTAAATATTATATATGTTTAGAAAAAAAAAAAAAAAATTAATAAACTAGATTTATATTATATTATTTTTTAAGTATGTTTATAGTTTTTTTTCATACATAATTTATAAAGGATTAATAGAAATATTGATGAATTTGAAATAGAATAATAATTATACTTTGAATTTCTACTAATTAATTATATAACTGAATATTAATATCTTAATTATATTTTAATATACAAATGATTTAAGAATAATTGACATTTAATTTTTTTAAAATAATTAATAATTTTTATTTTTTTTAATACACAATTTATAAAGGGTTAACAAAAATATTGAAATTTTTGTTAACATTTATATGATATTATGAAGTAGTTCTTCTTACATTATTATTTTATATATATTGTATCTATATCATTTTTAATTGTCAACAAAAAAAAAGTTAATTGAATCATTTTAATTTCATTTAGTAGATAAGTGTAATAATAAACATAAAATAATTCATTGAATATTAGAAAGATATAAATAGAAATATGTACAAAAATTATTGTAAAAAATTAGATAACTAAAATATAATTTAAAAATAGACTTTTTAAATTAAAATGGTATTAAAAAAAACATTAAAGTTTAATATTGAAATTGACAATTAAAATAAGAATAACAAGTAGCTAGTCTTTATTTTTGGAATTGAAAATTATTTATGGTTGAGTATTTATCCATAAATATAATGATCACAATGTGATTAGTCTTACCTCAAATATTTTACATCAAATTGAATATAATTTAATCAATTAAATCATGTTTGTGGACATGTACTTAATATGTGGTAGTTTTCTTACCAAAACATTGATCAAGTTACAAAATACTAATAATATTTATTCATAACTAATAAATGTTATTTATTATATTTCATAATAAACAATCATAAATATACATTAGCTTCATAAAATTTGAAATGCCCTGTCCCGCTCCTCTTCCCACCCATGTGCCTTGTTTGCAATGTTCAACTATTATTGTTGGTGTATTTGGGTTTGTTGTTATTGAGATTGATGCAGGGTCTTCTATTGTTTTTGGTGTGTTTTCTGGTGTTGTTGTTGGTGGGTCATTCATGCAAGGGGCATTTGATTTTGTTAGAGCATCATCTGGGGGTTTGCAAGGATCTCTAGTTGCTAGGATGTTCCTTGTTGTTGGGGTGGTTGTTGGTGCGATGCCCTTGTTTGGGGTTGCTATTGCTAGAATTTATACTGTTAATGGCATGTTGTCTGGACCTACTATTGGTACGCCATCTGCATCAAGGGGTTTTGCTACAGTCGGGGCATCGTTTGGGGGATGGCAGGGTTCTTCTATTGTTGAAATGTTCCATGTCACTGGGGTTGCTATTGATGGTACACCCCTATGTCTAGGGCTTCTATTACTGGTACACCACGTGTGTCTATTATTGCTATGGTGCATCCTACTACTTTGGATTCGTCCTCTGTTGATCCAGTCTTCTTTGCAAACATGGTTCGCATTGGAGTCTCATTTATTCAGGAGAAGATAGTCCATACTACTGCTTGTGTTACTCCTGGGATTGGGGGTAAGATGAAACCTTTTGCTCTACCCCCTCATGTTCTGATTTAAGGGGATAAAGTGTTAAAAAATGAGAAGTTTTTTTCTTAGAAGGGTTTGATATGCATATTTGATAGATTTTGGCCATGGCTCTAGGATCTAAACACTTGGATCATTGAGTAGTGGTGCCCTCTTACAGAGGGGAAAATATAAATTTACCCCTGTGCTAAAGGATTCCTTGTTGTTACATTTGATTCAATCTCTAATTGAAATGTTATTTTTGATCGTTGATCTTGGTTTTGGGGACAACATGCACTGCTGCTAAAGCCTTGGATTTTGACTTTTAACCCTATCATAGAATATTTCTATCAACTACCGTTATGGATTCGTCTACCAAATCTATCTCTTCATTTTTGGTGTGAATTTTACTATAAAGGCATTGGTAACTCAGTGGGTCACTTTCTCATGGTGGATCATGTTGCTAATTTTTTCTCCCACACCACATATGCTCGTATTTTAGTAGAATTGGATTTGTCTATGTATGCCTCTCCTGACAGAAGTTGTTTTATAAGTTGATGATCACTCTTGGTGTCAACGCTTGGACTATGAAGGTATCCCATTTTGTTACTGAAGATGCTTTAATACAAGTCATTTGGCATCCGAATGCTCCAACTTGAAGGTTTCTCGATCTTCATCTTGGTGGAAGGATGCTCTACATGAACATCTTACGGTAGATGTTGATGATGATTCTGACTCAGATGCATCTGAGCCTTCTTCTGATGATGGGAAGGATTCCCTTCCTACACTACTTGGCTCTTCTACTTCTGGGACTGCTGCAAGGACCTCCCTTGCTATTGCTGCTACTTTTGAGACTATTGTAGGAACCTCCCATGTTGTTTCTATTGCTAGGATTGCTATAGTGCCATTAAATTTACATGGTTCTATCATTGAAATTGTTACAGGGACCTCCCCTACTGTCTCCCCTGATGTTGTTGTTACTGCTAGGACTACCATAAGGATCTCACCTGTTGTTACTGCTGAGACTTAGACTGCTATTGTAGATGCACAGTTTGATGTTCGGGCTAATGTTATTGTGTCCTCTCCTCAGGCTCCACCCCTTTCTGAGGATTTCGTGTGTTTTTCACCTCCTACATCTCCTAATTCTATGAATGGAGTTAATGATGTTTGTTTCACTATTGTCCAAAGGAGTAAGTGTGGTCTTCCTAAGCATGTTTCTCAGACCCGCACTTGGGCCAAGGGTGTTCGACCTGCTAGGTCAGGGTCTATTATTATTTACTCAGTTTTTACTTGCAGTCTTGCTACATTTTTGTAGCTTAGCCTTTTGAGCTTCATTGTCCATTTGGTGTTCTTGTGCTATTAATGCATTGTTTTCGGCTCGTTTGTGGTCTTCTTGCCTTGGGGTCTACTTTGTATAGGGTTCAAGACCCTTTTTTAATGCTTAACTAATCAAAAACTAATAAATGTTACTTAATATTAGTAGTATTTATTCATAATTGAACATAAAATTAGTGTTATATTGATATTAAGTTGTATAAAAATTAATATGTGAATATATTTATATTTTAGAGAATTTAATTAATAAAATTTATAATATTGTTATTATTAGGATTTTTATAATATGATTTAATAATTCATTTCATTAGCATATAAATATGGAAATTTAAAATTTAATTAATGAAATATTTTTATTGTATTATAGAGAATTGAATTATTCTTGAATTAATAATTTTAGTTTGAAATGAGAAACAAATAGAATTATAGAGATTTAAATTATTATAATTAATAAGAGTCGTAAAGAAAATGAATAGTTTTATAAAATAATTTCTAAATTGTGCTTTAATAAATAATTTATTTATGAAAATAAGTAGTATTTATGATAAGATATTGTCCAAGTAACATTATGATAAGATTTGACATGCTCAATAATTAATTAATGTTTTGAAATGTTTAGAATTTTTTAAAATGGAATACATTGAATTAAATATTATTGAAAAAAAATAATTAATGACATGGATAGTTATAAGAAAAAAATAATATAATAATTAATAATGATATGAGTTGTCATAGTAATTGATTATTATGATGTCATATAAAAAAATTCTCAAATAACACCTTTGCAAATATTATATTTATATTAAAAAAATTACAAAAACTTTATAAATATTAAAATAATATGCATTTTAAAAAAAAACGGATTAGTTGAACAAATATAGATTATTTGCCCAAGTGAAACCATTAGTACCTTGGTAGGGACTAATAAGATATATTTTTTAAGACACAAACATCGGTGTTGTAATATAATTTGAAAAACATCTTGAATCATTTATGATTGCTAAACAAGTGATGACTAGTAAATTCAAATTGAAATCCCTTACTTGTTTGCTGCATAACGATTCTTTACATAATTTTTTTGGTTTGAAAGCCTTTGTGTTTTCCTTAGTTGACTCAGTGTTCGACAAGCTAAATGTACTGGATGTTCTTAAGGATGGGGGTTGTGAGCGCTCTAAACTTGTCTCAATGTCTAAGAGCATCCTCTCTTCAGTAACCAATAAATCTAGTGGAGGGGACTGTAAATTTTCAAATGGATTGGAATTTACTCTATTTAAGGGTTTTTAAATCCCCTCAATTCCAAATCACCTATGTATTCTAGTTCTCCTTCAGGGGTTGCCATTCTTGTTGGTCACTCTATGACGACTAGTTCAAAGAAGGCCCTTGCACATAATGTTGACCCTTTGAGGTAGAAAAGACTCTTGCTCAGAGCTGAATCCAAACTGGTGAAGCATCGATAAAGCGTTGGATGTACGTTGGATGTAGGGTTGCCTCGACTCCTTACCATAATTTCTCTGAATTTTCTTATCCTTGCTTTCTTCCTCACCTCTCAACACTTTGTCCTTAGTTTGTGTGCTAAGTAATCAGGGGTCTCTTCTTCACCTCCAAAGGTTTCGACGCAATTTTGCACTGCATCTATCCAAACATAGCCCCATTTTAGCCAATCTTTCTTGGTAAGTGATATCCCAATCTCTTTCTCTGCTAACACTCCTGTTCTATCTCTCCCTACTTTGAAATACATCGATAACATATCATTATTTGTCAAATGTGTGGACATTTTTCTCTCAAAAATCAAACTTTTTAATTGAGAATCTTTTGAATAGAAGTTTATAACTTTCCCATCCTTCTCCTTGTTTGGTAGTCTTTCATATAACTTTTAATTTTTCTATTGATTATAACTTTGATAGAACGTTTGAACCATACTTTAATCACAATTGTAAGATTATTTTTCTACCTTGGTCCCCCTTCTTGAATCTGAAGAAGATAGACATTTCAATTGTCCCTTTCTACAATACTGCTATTACACTTTCCAATAAAATCATAATAAATGATATGACAAATGATAAATTTATTAAATTTATTTTTATTTTAAGTAAACACGTGCACAAATTAATTTATAAATATTTTTATTTTATTTTTTATTTTTTAATTAATAAATGGTTCATTGTAGTGTATTATTTTTCAATGTTAAGCATTTAATTGAAGATTATTATTTTTGCAAATATACAATAAAAGATTTATAAAATATTTATGAAATTTTTTAAATTGATTTTCGATATGTTTATATTATTTATTTTATTTTTTAAATATAATAATATAATTTACAATAATTGTTTCATATTAAAAAATAGATTTATTATAAAACAAATTTTTAAAATTCAATCTATTTATTTTGATATTGAAGAGGGAGGTTGTATGTGTATTATACTCTCTTTCAATTTTCATGTTATTTGTTTGATAAATTTTCCTAATACCATGTTTTACTTATAAAATTATTAGAATTTTATTTATTTTAATTTTTAAATTCAATATCTTATTTAAATATTATTGTATATTCAAAGAACTTATATGCATAAATTTTCTATGAATTTTAATTATATTTATGTATATAAATATTCATTGATTTAACCATTTTTATTTATATAAATTATTTATTAATTTAATCACAGTTATTATTTATGAATAGATTTTTCATTGATTTAATTATAATTATTTGTATATTTTTTTAAAAAAATTATTATATCTATATTATTAATTTAATTATTCGACATTATCTCCACTTTTAAATGAAAGTACTTTTTCATAATTTTCTTAATATAAATCATTTTTATATTTAAATATTTTGTTTATAAGTCATCTCTATCCTCTTTTTTACAAGGTTGTGAATGTTTCTTTTTATATGGTATATATAAAAAAGTTTTATATTTATCATTAGTTATTTTAAAGGTGCTTAAATATTATTAGTCATTTTAGATATGAAAATAGGTTATTTATAAAATTTAATTGTTATAATTAATAGATTAAAATATTTTATATAGATCAAATATAAATATTATATCTAATAAATATTATAATAATAAAAATATAGAATATAAATCTTATAAACATTTTAGATTAGAGATTAATATCTATATTAAAATATAATTAATATTTTTGGAGACTATATTAAATTATGAAGATTTCTCAACATTGCTAAAAACTTTAAAGAATTTCAATAAATAAATAGATTATTTTAATAGTTATTTCTTTTATTATAAATAAAAATTATTAAAAAATTATGATAAATATATTGTGATTCAGGCGACAATTTGGGTGGTATAACGAGCGCTAAGATGCGGCAGTACAATGGACCGCAGCTGCCGAAGCGGTTGTTGTAAGACCTCAGAGCGGGCGACTGGTAGACCGAGTAGGGCTGTGCGTAGCTTTGTATTGTTTTAAATCTTGGATGCCGAATTTTTGGGTGACAGTTAATTCCTCAAATTTTGTATTGTTTTCATTCTTGGAAGTCACATTGTCGGTGACAGTTATTTCCTCGAGCCATTATGTCCTCGAGCGTTGTATTGTTTTAATTCAGGGACGTCAATTTATCGGTGATAGTTATTTCTCTCAAGCCACTCAGTCTTAAATCGTCACCTGTTAATTCCTCGAGCCACTTAATTCCCCAATGTTTTCAAAATATGTATAAATGCATTATAACTGGAAAAGGGAAGGAGACATCTCTTCTCAGAGATAAGCGTATGTTTTGTATCTGCTATTTATTTGATTCAATAAAACATCTCTTTTCAAAGATAAGCCTATATTTGTATTATGATTTTTAAGTAATACGACGTCTCTTCTCAGAGAATTCATTGTTATTGTGTTATTTCTATGCTATTGAAATATTCATCAACTAGAACTTCTGAGTTCTAGATCAGTGGTATCAGAGCGGTTGGTCTTGAGAGTGTATGATCCCGAGGACGAGGTCAGGATATAGGAAACTTGTGTGGGAAGTGACAGAGCTTCCAAACGTTCCACCTGTGCTCCCCAAACAACTTTAAATGGCAGACGACATCGAGACATCCGATCCTTTCAAGGAAATGGTGAATGAAGCCCTCCAATGGCAACAAGTGTAGATGCTCCAACAATTTGCTCAAATTCTTCAAACACTTTCGATTGGAAATTCTGGCTCCATGGCTACACATCCTGGCTCCTCATCAGGGGAACTTCCTTTCAGTGCCCCAACACCCTTCAAGGTTTAGGTAAATTATGATATTCCCACATTTGAAGGCAAAGTCAACGCTGATGTAGTGGAAATTTGGTTGGATCAACTGTCTTCCTACTTCTCTGTAAATAAGTTCACCGATGGAGAAAAGATCACTTTTGCTCTTTTGAAATCATCATTGCCTGTGAAAAACTAGTGGGAAGTGTACAAAAAGAGGTTCAGTATGGATATCATTGGCCTTGGGGTGGAACCTACCTGGGATGACTTTATGGAAGCAGTAAAAGAAGAATACTATCCCATCAGAGCGTATGATGATCTGTACATACAGTGGCAGCAACTTCGCCAAGGTAAGGAACAATCTGTCCAAGATTACACTGACATTTTTCATTCTCTATTTGCGAGACTGGGCATCCAAGAAAGTGAGAAACACAAGGTTCTCAAATATTGTGGTGGATTACAATGGTACATATGGGGAGAAATGGAGCTCTTCAATTTGGAAACCATCGGTGAGGCATACAAGTTCACAGTAAAGATTGAGTAGAAGCATGGAAGAATGGATATAAAGAATCAGTCTTCAAAATGGAAAAGTGATAAAGAAGGTCAAATATGAGGCCAAAATTGGAAGCAAAAGGAAGGAAAGACTGGGAAGTGGTGTTGTTATCACAAATCTGGAACTCACTCCAAAGAAGAATGTCGAGCTATCAAATCATTGCTTTCTGAGTCACCATTCTCAACATCTACTGCTCTACCTCATACAGACCCTGCAGTTGAAGAGGTTGAAGAAGAAATTATAGATGTTGATCCTAAAGCCATTGTAGCTTCATCACAGACACACGACGAAATGCTAGATGACAAGGAAAGGTTGTTTCACTCTAAGTTATGGGTGAAAGGTAAGCCTCTGCATTTCATTCTTGATAGCGGAAGTCAAAATAATTTAATCTCTACTAATGTTGTGAAAAGCCTAAATCTGTCCATGAAGCCTCACCCAAAACCATACAGTATTGGATGGTTGAGTCGAAGGAGAAACCTCCGTGTCACCCACCAATGTCTTCTCTCATATGCAATACAACCTTTCCAAGATGAGGTTTTATGTGATGTGGTCAATCTAGATGTTTGTGATGTACTCTTTGGTCAGCCATTCATGTATGATCGACATGGTATATATGAATCAAGAACTAGACGAATCACTCTCACTCTTGGAACATGGTGCTATAGGGTACCAGAAGTACCACCTTCCACATCTGTCTCACTGTTTAGCACCAAGAAATTTGTTTTCATGGTGGTCAAGCCACAAGAATCCAAAAGGGCCGATGTTACAGCCCTGACAACACAACAACAGAAGCAAATAGATACCACATGAAGAAGTTCATAGCCTTCCATCCATAGACTGATGGTCAGACAGAAATGGTGAACAATCAGGCCCCAAACAGTTCCATAAACCATAGTCCCTTCCAAGTGTGCATCGGCAATCAAATCAAGACACAACTACCACACCTAATGGGGAACAATGAGGCAATGGGGACCATTGCTTTTCAAAGAGGGAGGAATGATTCGAGCGACAATTCAGGTGGTATAATGAGCACCAAGATGCGACGGTACAATGGACCAAGCTGTCAAAGCGATTGTTGTAAGACCCCGGAGTGGGTGGCTGGTAGACTAGGTAGGGCTGCGCATAGCTTTGTATTGTTTTAAATCTTGGACGTTGAATTGTCAGGTGACAGTTAATTCCTTGAATTTTGTATTGTTTTCATTTTTGGAAGTCACATTGTCGGTGACAGTTATTTCCTTGAGCCATTATGTCCTCAACGCTGTATTGTTTTAATTCAGGGACGTCAATTTGTCGGTGACAGTTATTTCTCTCGAGCTACTCAGTCTTAAATCGTTACCGTTAATTCCTCGAGCCACTTAATCCCTCGATGTTTTCAAAATATGTATAAATGCATTATAACTCGAAAAGGGAAGGAGACATCTCTTCTCAGAGATAAGCGTATGTTTTGTATCTACAATTTATTTGATTCAACAAAACATCTCTTTTCAGAGATAAGCCTATATTTGTATTATGATTGTTAAGTAATACGACGTCTCTTCTTAGAGAATTCATTGTTATTGTGTTATTTCTGTGGTATTGAAATATTCGTCAACCAGAACTTCTGAGTTCTAGATCATATTGATTATCAGATTTAATTTTTACATATTACTCCTATTCTTTAAGTATATTGTAGAGCTCTTATACTATTTTTATTTACAGTTTTGATAGTACTCAAGAGTATGAAAATAAATTATAAATATTTTTATTTTGTTTTTCTTTTTATTAATGACTTGAGTGATTGTGAGTTAGGATGTCCATTTTAGTGTATATTCCATTAATACTAAACACTCAATTGGTGATTGATAATTTTTTAGACATGCGATAAAAGATCAATAAAGTATTTGTGAGACCTATTAAATTAGTTTTTTTTTTTTTGGTATAGTTACATTATTTATTTTATGATATAATAATATAATTTATAATAGCTATTTGATATTGAGAAAAGAAAGATTTGTTATGAAACAAGAAATCTTAAGTTTTACTCTACTTATCTCGACCTTGAATAAAGAGGTTATATGTATATTATATTCTATTTCAATTCTTTTATTATTGATTAGATGGATTTTTTCTTAACACTATGTTTCATTTATAAAGCTATTATATTTTTTATATATTTTAGTTATTGAATTTAATATCTTATTTAAATATTATTTTATCTTCCAAAAAATTATATGTATGAATTTTTTATTGATTTAATTATATTTATTTATGTGAATTATTATTAATTAATCACTTTATTTGAATAAATTATCCACTGATTTATATATATATATATATATATATATATATATATATATATATATATATATATATATATATATATATCTTTTTTATTGATTTAATCATACTTATTTTATCAATTTAATTATATTTATATTCATTAATTTAACTATTTTATATTATATTATATTTAATTTTTAATTTATATATATATTTATATAACTTTATAATTCAATAAATAATAAAAATATTTTTAAATAAAAATATTTATTTATAATTTTTTTAATACAAATTATTTATATATTTTATTTATAAACCATCTTCATCTTTATTTAAAGTTTTGTTAATATTTTATGCAACTTATGAATATAATAATCATTAGTTTGTTTTTCATTTTTCACTTGTGAACGAGAATATCCATTTTAGGGTATACTCCCTCAATGCTAAGAAACCAATTAATGATTAATGTTTTGTGATATCAATAAAAGATAATTATGTATGCGTATGTGTGAGACCTTTGGAGTTTCGGTTACAAAATTTTCTTTGTATAATAATATAATTTATAAATATTAATATTTTTATTTTTATTTTATTTAATTAAAAATATAAAAAATATTTTATATTGAGAAAATATAGATTTATTATAAAATAAATTTTAAGTTTTATTTTATTTATTTTTATAATTAATTTGGTTTTTATGAAAGGGTTGTATTTGTCTTGTAAATATCATCATATTTCATTTTTAAAATTTATTGAATTTTTTCCTTATTTTTAATTTTTTAATTTAATATTTTATTTAAATATTATAATATATATAAATTTTCTATTAATTTAATCATTTTATTTTTATGAATTCTTTATAAATTTAAACATTTTACATTATTTTTAATTCAAATTTTAATTTTCATTTATATAATAATGTAATTTCCTAATTTAATAAATCACCACTCTTAAATGAAAATGCCCTCCTATGACTTTCTCTATGCGATTTAATTTTATATTTAAATATTTTGTTTACATCCCATTTATATATTTCTTTTTTCATAAGATTTATATCGTGAATATTTCTTGTTAATGTAAAAGTTCCATATTTATAATACACAAGTTTAGAATTTATAAGGTATGTATATGTTATCAGTCATTTTAGATATAAATGATGGTCACTTTTTAAATTAAAATATTTTGTATAATTTTATTTTATATATTATTTATATATAAATACATATATAATATATGAGTCGTGAAGAGGTTTTAATATGTATATGTAGTTAAAGTAGTTGCATGGAGCAGCTAATAAGTGATTGGCATAATGAAAATGAAAAACATAGTAAAAGGAATATTTATAATCTTTTTAAACAAATAAGGAGCTTCTTTTTATTTTTTTAAAGTCATATTTCTATAAGATCACTTTCTAAGTATAAAAGTTATTGGTGGAATTACTGTCGAGTCCAAACAAAAAAAATAGAGAAAAAGAATTGACGACATCATTAATTAAACTATGTATTATTATATTATTATAGCAATCTCGATATTTATATTTTCCGACCCGTGCCCGTTAAAAAAGAAGAATATAAACAAAAAATAACATTAACCAAACGATTTTCATTTCCTTGCCATAACATACGCTGAGTTACAAAAAAATAAAAATGTATTAGTAGGGTGAAAAAAAATAGAAAAGCAGTATCAAATTAAAAAAAAGGACATTCACAAATCTAGTTAATTTGTATGATTTTGATAAACTTGAAAGCATACAAAGGGCTAGAACAAATGATGCTTTTCAGAAGCCAAATCACCAACTACCACATTGGAACTAAGAACCACCGAGGCAGATGGAGTGTCTAACTACTTGGACTTGCATTTGTCTACAACGAAATGTTTATTTGAAGCCATGGTAATTGTTGTCGAAGTTTGTGTGACCAGTCATGTAGGAAAAGGAGAAATGCCATGAAACACCAGCTTGGCCAAGAATTTGATCGATTCAATCATTTGGCAGGAATGGCAAACATCATGGATGTGTTTCAGAGCAGGCAGATGCAACAAATCATTATTTAAAGGTAGAAGGGGAAATAATGAACTAAACAATCTATTTGACTTCATTTTAGAAACCAGGGACTGAATATAATCATGGAGAAGAGAGAATCTCCTTTTGAAGTCCCTGAACGTGGCCATTAGCATTAACTCAAACTTGTCTTTACTAGAGAAAGGCAGAGATTCTCCCTAATCACCATCAAGGGTTGTTATAGCTTCATCCAGGGTGACCCTGAAGATTGGATTAACAAAGAATTCAACCAAGAATTTTACCTTCTCCTTGTCAGAGACAAGGAACATTATGTTGGTAGCAAATACAGAGGCAACCATCGAACTAACTTTGATCATGTCAGTAGTGGAAAGGAATTTTTCCCCAATGATAAAAAGGATAGTATTGAAAACTTGTTCAAAAGGAATCTAGAAGATGTTGTACAGATAATGAGGTGAGACTCTACCAATGACAACCATTTTTGGTTTTTGGCACGAGTACAAAACTAAAGGATGAACTAGAGCTTCTTGCATAGCATGCTCCATTGAACTTTGAGTAGAACTAGATGACAAGAGCAAAGAGTTCAAAGCTAGGTTATGGAAAAAAAAGATATGCTACGAAGGATATAAATAAACACGAACCAATCATAGCCAAAATATGGTAGCGATAGAGGCAAAGAAAGAGAAAAATAAAATTGATTACCAATATCAATGCCCGATCTTGTTAGTGAAGCATAACTATGATTATCAATGATAAAATTTATTGATTGGTCGATTGTAATATTCATCAAAATATTCACCAAAATAATATCAATGCCCTAGAAGAAGAACAACAACAAGATAATCAAAAGGCAAGAACAACCCAAAAGAAGAGGAAGAAAAAGAAACAGAACATAAACAACTACCAAACAACTGAAATATAGTTCCTGAACATCTTAATGATTTGCTTACTCCATACTTCTAGAAATGTCTTCCCATCATGCCTTCATGTTGCTAAGATTCATATCAATTTGTTTAAAATACTTTCATAGTCAATGTTGTGGATGTCATTTCTACTTTGGCCCTTAATATCTTTTCGTTTACCTATATGGCTAGGGTTGAATAAATATCTGACATGGGCCCCCTCTTTACTCAAGGTTTTCATTAGTGTGCTCAAGTAAATCCACCCTAAAACTCAGTATTTGGATATGTACATCCTCTCTTTCAGCCAAGGCGTTAGACATCTTTTCATTTTCTTGCTGAAGGTTATTCATCTTTCTTTTTAAGCTCAATATTTCTCACATGAACCACCTCATAAGGGCTTTTTGAAGCTCCAACTTTTTAGTTATTTTATCAGTGTTTTCCCTTCCTTTGAGGGAATTTGCAATTTGATTATAATCTTTATTTTTATCCTTTTGTGCCTGGGCAATCTCCTCTTTTTCTACAATATCAAACTATTTCTTCTCCTTCTGATGATTAGTCCCTATTTTAGCATTACTCTGTGTTCTAGTATTGTCCTTCTTGATACTACAATCTTCCAACTCTTTGATGTTACTCTTCATGTTGACTATTTTCTTCTCCCCTTTTTTAGAAAGAGAAACCTGTTATCTTTTAAACCCCTTCCTTTTAGGGTTGTCTTTTTTGAAGATAATGTGCTTGGAAGCACCTCTTAGACACTTTTTTATACTCTCCTGATCCTCACTAGTCTCATCTTCTTTCTTGAGATTTTCTTTACTGGCCCTTTCTTCTTACTACCAGCTTCCCTACTCAGACTCCCTGGATATTTGATCCAAATCTTAATTATCTTTCTTATGTCCTTTGACCTTTTTTTGGGTTTCTCTTGCTTTTTTGTGTGTTAAATCCGACATGATTTGGTTCATACCCTTAAAATAGTTTAAAAAGAGGAAAATAACTCCCTCATGTCTTGGGATGAAGTAATTACCACTTTTGAATTTTTGAATGGAGTTTTCGAAGGATTTAAGGATGAAAAAAAAGAAGACTAAAAGCAATTCCATGTCTAAAGTAGTTCAACATTATGAACATGGACCATCTGACTACATTATATCGACCCTTTAAAGTAACACATTGGATAAGGTGGAAAGCTACCTCAACATACGATTTGGGAAGGTACTCCCTATCAAATACATTATGAAGCTAATACAACTATTTTCCATCTTCCAAAAATGCCTCTTTATCAGGTTTGAAGTCTCTGGGTGTATAGTAGCTTTCGGTTTCCTCAATGAACAATCCCATCACATGAGCAATGAGCTTCTCTATAATATCAAGTGTAACCCCATTGATAGTGAATTCCCTCTCCTCCCAGGACCTGACAAATTAGATAGACAAGTGTCTATCAAAACCTTCAACATTCTTTATGAATCTAGTAGACCCCCCACCTACAGAGCGTTCCAAACTCTGCTATTTGTCCTAACCTCTGGTTGTAACTTGGGTTTGATTCTGTTGGGTAAACCAGTGATGTTTCTTATATTTGTGTATAAGTCTGGGTTTCCTTTTCCACCACCTCTATGGATCCACTTCAATCAATTAATGGAATGATTATGAAATGAATTATGTACTTCATTACATTTCCTCACTTTTTCTAGAGGCTTCTCCCTAAAAGCATTGGAAATAAAGGGCCTAATGTCCCAATTTCTAATTGAAAGCTTTACTGCCCCCTAACCAAAAGGGAGAACACTAGGATACTAAGATTTATTAGAAATATTTTTTCCCTTATTAGTAAATCTTAGTAGTAAGTCTTTAGGTAATTCCTCATGGTCCAGCCAAGTTTTGAAGCCAACATTACTAATTCCCCTGTTTGCAAACCAATATGTAATTCTATTTCCTTCCCTGTATGTGTGTTGGATTCACACCTGTTGAAAGGAGTTTAGAATATCCTTAGCTTCATCAATTACATGATTAATGGACCAGCTTGGGGGATAGTTTCTAGTTAAACAATTGATAATGTTCATGGAATCCCCTTCCACCTCTGGATTTTGAACATTGATTTGTTTGGCGAGTCGGATACCCCATCAGGATGTTAAAGCTTCCACCCAGTGATTAGTCTTTATGCCCATTTCTCCTGCATATTCCATAATTAGATTCCTTTTAGAATCTCTAATAATGCCTTCACCTCCTGCAATTCCCAGATTCCCCTTTGAAGCACCATCAAAATTGAGTTTCATCTAACCCTCGAGGGGAGATTTCCACTTAGTTCTCTTTCTAATTTCCTCCTTGGGATCAGATTTCCCTAAGATAGACAGATCTATTTCCTAGTTTTGAGTAGGAATCCATTCAAAAAGATAGAGGTCCTTACTTTTTCTAATTTGGATAGAGTTGTAATTTTCCTTGATTGCCATGAAAATTCTTTCAGAAATCACTTTGCTATTGCTCTTATGTTATTGCAACATGTGTAATGGGATTTATAACATATGTGATGACATTTATTTTATTGATGTAATCAATTTCAAAGTGATAAATTTTGTTTAACACTGATTTATTAGTGCTTAATGCTCTGACAAAGGGTTTTTGTGACATGGATTGAATTTGAACAGACTCACCATGCCATTCGAAGTCAGAGAGGGTAGTCTTCTGAAACTGTCAGAGATTTCAGATCCCAATGGAGCTTATCCTAATGGGAGATCACAACATCATTCAGAGTTAGAAAGATGAGTTCTCGAAGCCTGTCAAAGATGTTAGAGCCTAAGATAGCCTGACCCAATGGGGACTCACCACATCATTCATCGTCAGAAATAGTCCCCCATACCCATCATAAATGTTAGTGCCTAGGAGAGCTCATCCCAATAAAATATCACTGAGTCATTCAGATTTAGAAAGGTGAGATCCTCTAATTTGTCAAAAATATCAAAACCCAGGAGAGGTAGGCCCAACAAAAAAATGCAATGCCATATAATGCGAAGAGGATTTAGTTGCCACTTGTGACCCAAAAAGCTCAGAATGAAGTATGAGTGGTTAACCAGAAGCAATTAGGGTGTGCCAAAAGTCCCTGGATGACACATCATCCTACATAGCATAAAGCCATGGAGCACAGAGCTATGCCTAAATGATGACCGTTAATTAAAAACAATAGAGGGGTGACATGTGTGAAAAAACATGGGTTAGCTAAGGAAACTCTAAAGGATGTGACCATGTGCCTACCATGTGCTTGCCATTAATAGAATGGGAAGGTGGACCCAATTGGACATTTTTTAAAAACATCATATCACCATTGTTATATCCGTCTAGCGACACAAGAACATGGGTTTTCAATCTAATTTTGGATTTGAAAGTAAAAGGAGAAAATCTCAGCACTAACTCAAATTTCAAATTTAGAACAAGTGAGCTGTCAAATGACATTAATGTAGAAAGATGCATGCACACACCTTTAAATCCTAAAGAAGGCCCATTAACATTTACCAATGACAATATAGAAATCCACACAGTCTTTGCCTCATTTTTTTTTGCATGTAGATCTATGCATTGCACAAACAAGTGAGCCAGACACATTTTAACTATTAAAAGAAATAAACTATGTGTGTTGTATAAGCATAATATGCTCTTTAAAAAATTACAATTATAAATTCAAACATTATAATGAGAAAAAAGTGAATAGCCATAAACAAGTCAAATCTATAACTAAAAATATAAATAAAAAATAAAAAAATTAAACTTTGCAATAATGAATATAGTGGGCTGATCAAATTTCAAGTAAGTTATTAAGAGTTGACAAAGTATGGAAACTAAATCAATAAAATAGTTCAAAGACTCAAAAGAATTGTTGATTTTGTATGAGAAATATCTGTTGTGGCTAATATGTTACAACACCTGCTCAAAACTTCAAAATAAACATCACCTTGATTTTTTTTTGAGCAGTAACAAACCATTTTAAATTTTCTAAGAATCACTAAGTAGTATTTGTTCACTTTTAGCATACCATGTCAATAACATTGTAAATTGATTTTCATGAGAAAATATTTCTAGAATTTACTTTCTTTCCTAGATCAAGAAACTCATTATCCTCTGTGGAAAAATTGAGTGCTTTAGTCTGATAGGTGAGCTTTAATGAATGGTTTTCTTTTTTGTTGTTGTTACATCATCATCTTGTGAATCTCGTAAAGCCTGGCCCAATGGGAACTTGCCACATCAATCAGAGTAAGAAAGGCCAGTCTCTCAGACTTGTGAGAAATTTTAGAGCCTAGGAGAGTGCATCCTAATGGAAGATCATGGCATTATTCAAAGTCATAGAGGCTAGTCCCCCAGACTTGTCATATATGTCACAGCCTGAGAGAGCCCAACCCAATGGGAACTTGTTACATCACTCAGAGTCAGAGACGGTAGTTCCAAGGACTTGTCAGAGATGTTAGAGTCTGGGAGAGCCCAGGGCAATGACAAATCACCACATCATTCAGAGTTAGAAAGGAAACTCTCTTAGACTTGTTAGAGATGTCAGAGCCTGAGAGAGCCCACACAATGGGTACTCACTGCGTTATTCAGAGTTAGAGAAGGGAGTGGCTAGGACCTATCAGAGATGTCAAAAATGGGAAGAGTTGAGCTCAATGGGAGATCAATGCATCATTTAGAATCAGGAAGGTGAGTCTCCTAGACCCATCAAAGATGTGAGAGCCTAAGAGAACTTAGCTCGATGGAAAGTTGTCATGTCATATAATGTGAAGATGAACTAGTTACCACTTGTGACTCAAAAAGCTCAGAATAAAGTATGAGCAGTTAACCAAGACCAATCGGGGTATGATATGTGTCCCTGGGTGACACATCATCTTGCTCAAGATAAAGGCATGGAGTGTGAATCCATGCTCAGATGATAATAATTAATAAAAATGCAATAGATCAATGACACATGTCATAAAGTGGGGACTAGCCAATGAAACTCCAAGGTATGTGGTCGCATGCCTACCATGCATCCCAAGTACCAAAAGGTTTAACCAGGTACAAGCATTGTAATGACATATTCAAAGTAACTAAGGAGTTTTATATGTCTGATAGGTAAGTTTTAATGAATGGTTTTCTTTTTTGTCATTGTTACTTTGTCATCTTGTGAATCTCGTAGAGCCTAGCCCAATGGGAAATTGCCACATCAATTGGAGTCAAAAAGACCAATCTTTTACACTTATCAAAAATTTCAAAGCACGAAAGAACATGGCCTAATGCGAGATCACCATGTCATATGGATTCAGAGAGGCAAGTATGTCAAAGCCCAGGAGAGCCCAACATAATGGGAGATCATTGCATCATTCAAAGTCAAAGAGGTAAGTCCCTCAAACCTATCATAGATAAGGGTAGTATTAATGGCTATTTTAATGAATAGTGGTGGATCATCGACACAAAAAAAATATCATCATTAATCATGTCTTCTTCAATAAATTCAATAGACAATTTGGAAGGACACACAGTTTCAGTGGTATGCACATTAGAAGGTTGAGGCTCCATAGGGGGTGGTTCTTCATCTATAGAAGATGGATATTTGATTTCTTGTAATTGATGCATAAGGAAATTGTGATGATAAGGGGAAGTATGAAGTAACTCCATAAGTGAAATCTTGCAAGGCATGGGGTTAAATTCCTTGAAGAAAGTTCCAATGGGATTTAAAAGAAGAATTGGTGCGAGTTTTAGAAGGTAAGGTAGATTTTAAAGGGATGGAATTTGTTAGGGGTTTGGAAGGAGGAGGTGGTTTCTTCTAGGCTTCTGAAGCTAATTGAGTGGTTGTGGCATATTTGATAAGTTGTTATTCCAAAGATGGTTTCTTAGGTTTTGTGACAGGATCTTTGTGAGCTTGTTTACGATAATAATTGACCTTAGCTGTGTTAACACATTGGGAATTGTTGTAATATTGGTCATAGTCAACATCAATAGAAAAAATATCCTTGGTACTTTGTTTTTTATTATCTGTGGAAAAAGATTTTTGGTTATTAGAGGAAGAAGATTTGGAAGTTTGTCATTTTTGAGAAGCTATGTTTTACTCTTGATTATGAAGGTCGATCATGGCTTCGTGATTGAAGGAATCACCAAGCATGTAGGAGACAAAAAATTTAGTAATCCCTCTAAAAGTTTCATGAGAATGACCAATGTCGGCATGAAACCAATAAATTTGATTAGGGTCATACCATTTAGAAGGATTATTAGGATAAGTAAAGGGTTTAGAGGGTGGTAAGAATTATTTCATTTGCTGCACAATTAGTTGTATGTGAGAAGATAGGGGAGTGTCAGCTTTGGAAACTCTTGGTTTGGTTTGAAGAGTATTACCGATGATGGCATTAGTAGATGTTAAAAAATATCCTTTAAGGAATTTGGTATTAGGTTCGAATTTCTTCATGAGAAAGTCTTGACGTTTAGCTTGGTCAAGAACTTCATTAAGTGTTTGAGGAGCAAAAGTGTGAACTTTATATTGAAGTAAAGGAGTTAAAACAATTATAAAGAGTTTTAAAAAATTATCATCATTCATGTTATGGTTGGCTTTATGAACCATAGATTTCCATCATTTGATAAAATCATGACCTGATTTGGTGGGAGATTGTTTAGCATTGATGAAATGGCTAAGACAATTTTTGGGAAGATCATTATGTTGAAACTCTTTGACTAAAGAATTGACTAAATCCTCAAGTTGCCAAATGGAATGTTGGGAAAGTTGGTTGTACCTTTCCAATACATCACCAGTGAAGGTTTTAATTAGAAGTTTAGTTGTGGAAAAAGTATTATTTTGGATCCGTTCTTTGTAAAGATTGCCAAAGGCTTTGAGAAAGGATGCAGGGGCTTTAGTCCCATCATACTTGATAGTTGGAGATATATTACCAATATCAATGGACAGGATGAAAGGATCTAAAGGCTCATTTTGGATGTTTTGAAGCATTTTATTATTCATGATAGGTTGAGGAATAACATTTCCTAGGGCATATCTAAGAGGTGGAGGAATAAAATTTAGATTGGCTTGATGATTGAGAGTTAGAGGTTGATTAGCCATATTGATCAAATGATGTTGTAATTGCATCATTTGAGAGGTGTTAGCAGTTTGCATTATGTTCATTTTTTTGTATTTCTTATGCAAGAAGTTGAGTCATATCAATTAGTGGGTTGGTGTTTGTAGGAGAACTCACCGAATTGGTATTAGGGGAAGGCTTATTGGAAAGTGGATTATTAGTAGGATTGTTGGATAGATTTGTATCAATGGCTCTCACATTATATTGAAAGGTTTGAAGCTAATAATTTTTTTGATAGGTACAAAGAGGATTAGATCCACTTAATTCATCTTGAGGTGTGATTTGAACCATGTTACAATCCAAAAACGAAGGAGGGGAAGAGGTGCTCTAAGAGTGAGGGTTCTCTTGGGACGAAAATAGAGGGAGAAATGAATATCCCATAGTGTCTAAATAGATTCAGGTTGTCCAAGAAGATTCTAATAGGGGAATTCATGATAATTTTAAAAAATGAAAAAAAATGCTAAGGAAAGAGAAACAAAGAACTAGGTCGGATAGAAAAGACATCAGTAAGAGTATAATGTCAACTAGGTCAACCTAGTACTGCAAATTTAAAAAAATATAGTTTGATAAAGATATAGGGTCGATCAGGTCAACCTAGTATTGTAACCTAACTGGTAAGAGGGATAAAAAGTTGACTAACTCAACTTAGTACTGCAAGTAGGAAGAAAAATAATCTACAAGAGATTGTGTCAAGCAATATGATAGTGTACTAGACACAAGGAAAGATTTTACAATGTAATTTCAAACAAGAAGTGAAAGAAAACACACAAATAATAGGATCAATGAGAATGATTCAATTGTCACACAACACAAAACCTTACACCAACACTGACCAATGTAAGTTTTTGCAATACAACATATAATGAGTAGAGAGCAAAAAATCAATTAAAAAGAAAATGTTAGCTAAGTGGTCATCCTGAATGTTGTTCAATTATTATAAAGTATTATTTTAGGTGTGATAAGGAAGTTGACTAAAATTAGGGAACTAAAAAGCAATCTATGGATGGTTTCAAGATGTTTAGTTTGAAAGAGATCTATGTTTTCAATGGTATTAACTTAGTATTGGGGCCTACCCCCTCACTTCACAGTCCCTCAGTGATAAGGGTGTCAGATGCTTTGCCAATATATATTGTTAATCATGTATTTATACTTGGCTATAAAACCAAGTCAACTTCCCTCTTGGTTATGAAATCCAAGTAGGTAGGCCTTGGGTAGTCAAATGTTTAAATGCATTTTGAAATTATGTGATTTGGTAGTGTGTGTAAGAAAGACAAAAATAGTGCAACTAAATAGTAAATTGAAAAAATACCTAATTAGATGATGTGATCTACTCTAAGCATGCAAACACCTGAAAGTGAAATTGTTAATTAGTTATTAGCATATAGTTATTGATTCCCAATTTAAGCCCAATACAGAGTCAGTTCAGATGACAATGTAGGTAAACATTATAAAACAGAGTCGATAGGGTCACTATTGTACTGCAAAAGTAAAAGTTCTTAAGAACTAAGTTGACCAGGTCAACCTAGTCTTTCAGACATAAGACAGACTACAAAATTAGGTCGACTAGGTCAACCTAGTTTGTTGTAGGAGTGCAATTTTGAAGACTGCAAACTTTACAAAATATAAATGTAAAGAAGAACTGAATTGAAAAAGAAAGAAAGAAAGGAACCTTGGTGGGTTGGAAGATGCTAAGAATTGTGAAATTTTTGTTGAAGTGCCTTGAATGTTGCTTTCAAATTCTACCAACTGTGTCGACCTAGTTCTGTAATTCTCTATTTGGTGAAGCCTGTTTAAGATGACTATACCAACTTGGTCGACTTGGTTTGTTATTT
>JARHVA010000874.1:0-210000 GCA_037957365.1 Torreya grandis | reverse complement strand
GCAACGTTGAATTTGATCACCAAAATGGTCAAACATTTTGTCACATCAAAGACAAGTCTAGGCATTTTAAAGTAATTGCCAAGGCTTCCAACATTGGCAAAATGTTTCAGCTTGATTTTGTTCAAAATGATTATCAAGAACTTGTGGTCAAAGATATAGAACTAGGCAATTTATGGCACAAAAGATATGGTCAGTTGAATTATGGTTATTTGGTACAATTGAGCAAACATGATATGGTTCGTGGCCTTCCCAAACTCAAGCAATCTTTTGATATATGTACTAGTTGCTTAGCAAGAAAATAAGAAGAGCTCCCTTTAGGAAGATTGAGTATCGTCACTTGGTAAGTTAGACTTGGTGCACATATATTTATAGATAATTTACTCCCAGTCTTAGAAGGTATAAATACATTCAGCTTTTTATTGATGATTACTCATGAAAAATGTGGGTATATTTATTGAAGACTAAGAATCAAGCTTTTCAAGTCTTCAAAGAATTCAAGGCTACTGTTGAAAATTAAATTGGTAGGAAATGCAAGACCCTACGCTCAGATCATGGGGGGGGGAATACACTAGTAAAGAATTCTCAGCCTATCTTAGTGCGAATGGAATCAATTGGCAATTGACAATGCCAAATTCACCTTAGTAGAATGGAGTTACAAAATGATGTAATAGATCATTGTGGAAATGTTTCACAACATGGTTAAGGATGCAAAATTGCCTAATACATACCAGGCAAAAGCTTGTCACACTGTAGTCTACTTGTTGAACAGGTCACCCACCAAAGCTCTTGATGGAATCACACCTCATGAAGCTTGGACAGGGAATAAACCAAAGGTAAATCACCTTCGATTTTTTGGTTGCAAGGCATATATGCATGTTCCTAAGAAGAAAAGAAAGAAGTTAGATAAGAAAACAAAGGAATACATTTTTGTGGGATACAATGCACAATCAAAGGCATACAAGTTCCTTGATCCAGAAACAAAGAAGGTACTAATAAGCAGAGATGTAGTTTTTGATGAAAAGAGTGGAATCAATCCACCTTCTACATAGGCAAATGATACAAGCAAAAGTCTTGTAATCTTTTTAGATAATGATGGTGAAAGTGAAAAGAAGATAGTCAAACAGGACCTCCAACACCACCACCTATAGTTTAGCATATGCCCAAATGGTATACAATTACTCTACGAGATGCTAATTTGAATGGAGTACCAGATACATCCACGTCAAGACCTAGGACTTGAAGCATGGCTCAAGAAGAGGTTAATATGGCCCTTATGAGTATTGTGCAAGAAACATATGAGCCCTCGACAGTAATAAAAGCCCTACAGTCTAGACCTTAGAAAAATGTAATGGATGTAGAATATTAGTCATTGATGAAAAATAACACTTGGTAGCATGTTGATCTTCCACTAGGGAAGAAGCCTATAGGATGTAAATGGGTCTTTAAGACCAATTACAAAGCAAATAGAAGTATTGATAAGTATAAGGCAAGGCTTGTTGCAAAAGGGTATGCTTAGAAATAAGGCATTGACTGTGAGGAGACTTTTTCTTCCACAACTAAGATAAAGACTATCAGAATGGTTTTTGCTATGGTTGCACAGTTTGGATGGAAAGTTCATCAAATGGACATAAAAAGTGTATTTCTCAATGGAGATTTGAAAGAGGAAGTCTACATGACTCAACCTGAAGGATTTGTGGTACCTAATCAGGTACAAAAAGTGTGTAGGTTTATCAAGTCTCTCTATGGGCTAAAACAAGCTCCCTGAGCTTGGTACAACAAGATTGATGAGCATCTCATACAACATGGATTCAAAAGGAGTCCATATGATACTAACCTCTACCTCAAACAACATGGGGGCGAGGTTGTTATAGTGATTTTTATGTCGATGATCTAGTCATCATTGGTAGCATAGTGAAGACGATCGATGCAACTAAGAATGATCTCAATTGATCATTCGACATGACAAATGTCAGGCTACTACACTATTATCTTGGTTTGGAGGCATGATAGAAGGAACATTACATTTTTATTTCACAGATGAAGTATACGAAGACATTGCTTGAGAAATTTAGGATGATGGACTGCAAGCCTATTGTAACACCTATGGAGACAAGATTTCAATTGTCTCGTATGGATCTATCACCAAAAGTAAATGCAACTCTCTATCGGTAGTTGATTGGAAGTCTCATTTACTTGACATATACTAGGCCAGATATTAGCTATGTTGTCAGCTATCTTTTTTGGTTCATGCAGGAACCAAAGGTGACACATTGGAAAGTAGCAAAGTGGGTATTAAGATACATCAAACATACAGTTGAGTATGGCCTAGAGTACAAGAAGAATGATAAGTTCTTCTTGACATGATACATGGATGCAAATCATGCAGCGTCTATTGATGACAGGAAATCCACTTTTGGATTTATGTTCTTTCTAGGATTTGGTTTGATTTCATGGGGAAGTAAGAAGTAGAATTATATTTCTAGATCTTCCATAAAGGCAGAATATCATGCTACAACAGGGGCTATCTATGAAGTGATATGGATAGATTGAATTATTTCAGGACTTGGAGTTCCACAGACTCAGTCTACAGTTCTAAATTGTGACAATCAAGGTGTTATACATTTGATTCGCAATCCAGTGTTTTATGAGATAACCAAGCACATAAAGGTTCAGATTCATTTCATACATGAACATGTTTAGTAGCACAAGATACAACTCTAGTATTGCCCCACTTAGGATCAGTGTGCAAATGTCTTCACAAAGTCACTTGCATGTGATAAGTTTGAGCCATTTATAAATTATCTCTCTTCTTTTCAGACTATGATCAATTAAGGGGGGAATGTTAGAATAATTAATTTATCTTAGCCTTTTTTAATAAATGTCTCATGATTTACACCTTTGATTGACATAGGTTAGTTAGATAGGGTATTTCCTATGTGTGGTTAGTTATGTTGTGAGTCATAATCTCCTACATATTAGGAGATCTAATCTCAATTAGTGTTGTATAAATAAGCACCTCTTGTAATGATTTTGTTAATTCAATTTCATTTCACCTTTCAGATCTTGTTAGCTAAAAATTGAAAAAATAAAAATCATTAAATTAAACTAGATCAACTAGCTTGATCTAGTTGACTGTAAGTGAAAATTCAAAAAATAGCTAAATAAGACTAGATTGATCAGCTTGATATAGTTTACTGAAATGAAAACCTACAAATAGATGACAAAACAGGTTCAATTAGTGTGATCTAGTTCACTGTGGATCCTAAATCTGTAGAAAAAGATTAAAACTAAATCAACCAACTCAATCTAGTTGAATATAAATGAAAAATACAAAATTAAAAGGTTAGATTCATGTCAGGTTCACCAAAATGTATGCAATGAATTGGGATAGACTTGTAACGTTTTCTACTTAGTAGATTCCAAGCTTTGAGAAGGTAATCTTACAAAAATAATTCATTGCATAATTATTTATATTGGGACATGAGCAATTCAGATTTGCTAACACTAGGGGATCTCTTACGACACAAAACCAAATGAGAGGGTTCCAAAGCCTTTAGGCAAATAACATTACATTTATAATAACCCTAGCTAGGCTTGAAATACATAAAATAAATCTAATCTAGTGCTGACTAAAGCTTGTGGCACAAGGGGATAATTAAACAAGACAAAACATGCAAAGAGAAATATACTCAAGTCAATGTAGATGTAAACTAAGTAAGGAGTACAACATTCATCTGACTACTTTGTGCAATATCTCTCTACCAAATGAAAGAGTAAAAGTTAGGAATACTTACCTTGAATTGAACCTATTGCGTCTTAATCTATTCCTTGGTCGATGGTGCTTTGCAAGAGGTTGTTGTGTCTTTATAAGGATCACAATGTAGAAATCAACTCTATTCTAAAAGACTCATACTTTTCATCCAAGACTTTCCCACAAGATAAACTTCTTTCCCTCCACGGCAAAATCCTAAGCAATGACTCCTCAAGTGTAGAAATAGAAAATTTATGAGTTGTAGTAATGCGAGAATGAATGTTCCTCTCTTTAGAAATGAAGTGAAGGGGGTATTTATAGCCATGGATTTACCTTAAACCCTCCTGAGATTTTATTCGACAAGATTGATAGGGTCAATCTTGTTAGGCAAGAAAGATAGCCATTAGGTCTCGAGCTAGGTTGGGCGAGCCAATGTAGTTATGTAAGGTGCACTTAATTCGGATAAGCTCGATCTTGTTAGGCAAGAAAGATAGCTATTAGGTCTCGAACTAGGTCGGTCGGGCCAATGTAGTTATGTAAGGTGCACTTAATCCTTAACAAGATCGACCTAGTCGCCATAGCAGGAAAATTAATAAAAAGGGGTGTTTACTTAGCTATGGGCTATTTTAGAAGGTGAATTGCTTAGAGGAGTGTATAAATGGATTTTAATTTCTTAGGGAGTTGGATAAAATTGGATTTTAGTGGTTTTAGGTAATGGTACAATCTTACGAAGCATTAAAAGCTTGCCCACCCCTTTCCTGGTGCACCCTTTAAGGTGTGCACTCAAAGAGATTAAAACTCGAAAGGTTATTGTAAGAGAAAAAACATCAGTAAATGATAAAATTTAAAAATATTATGTATATACATGCAGTATCCAAAAAGAATCCACGATGTATCCATGTGGAAGACACAATCACTAATTGAAATATAAGTCCATTTTATCCACATCTAACAAAGCTTCCTTGTATACCACAAGATACCTGTACAATTAGCATCAGCGTGCCAATAGTGGCTAAGGCATTTGACCATCTACAGATTCTAAATATAATTAAACACCGTCTATAGGTTAATGCATATGCAATCCTTGTACCTTTAATCTTATATTAATCAACGTAATGCATGATCATGGAATGCCTATGGTCCCAACCAAAATCTAAGAGTGATTGTAGCTTAACTGAGGTATCACATATATATTGTCTCAATATCCACGTCATGATGGCATCAATGTTACCTAAGTCCCATAGATTTTATAGACTTTAAATGCAATAAAATATAGATTGCATTTCTAACACATCTGCACATAGAAACAAACTTGTTTGAGATCATTATGAGGAGTGACAAAGTGCATGACTCTAGCATTCGAGACACATGTCTCAACCACATGCCACAGAGTCATAGACTCCATGAAGTTCAAGCTCGAGGGAAAGTTTTCCCTAATTTTTCATAGCAATGATTTCTTGCCAAGAGTCACAATCTCCTGCTTCAATGTTAATATAAGACTTACACATTTGTGAACTTGACTAAACATTATGAAGTTCACATAACACAACTAAATTTACAAATCAAACCCACTATTTTGATACACCTCTTTATAAGTTTCAAAACTCTTTTGCTATAAATACTCCTTTAATCAATAGGGACTAAATCCCCATCACAACTTTTGTTTTATAAATTATCCTTGTCTACAATTTCTTTTTGGATTTAGGTAAAGGCGAGGGTTTTGACAGGATCCCACAACCCGACATAAAGAGGATAATAAATCACCAAAACCTATAAACTCTCCACAAACCAAACACTAGTCTGGATGGGCCACAAGATGAAACAACCTCCAAACCATCTACTTAAAGTCGACGAACAGTCAACATAGCATACACCAACAAGTGACCCAACAATCTAAAACCACTTAGCAAAGACAAATATTCATCCTTGTGTACAATTCTTATCAATATAAGATTAAATAACTTACAACCTAATCATATAAAATTTCCACAAAAATCAATAGTAATTCAAATTGCTCGTGAAAATATTCTAGGCACCTATGTTTTTTAATTGTTTTTAGATAAAGAGTAAAAAAGAAGGGTTTTGACGGGTCCCCTCGATCTGATATAAAGACAATTGAAACAACACCTAGCTCAACGAACATAACCAAAATACATAGAGCACCCCAGAATCCACCTAGGCCTAGACAATAAGAGGTTAAAAAACATCAAAAACATGAACAAAATGTCCTCTAAAAGATAGCATAACAACTAGAATCAGCCGAGAACCATCCTAGAGTGAGCAATAGAAAACCTGCACCCAACAATAAACTGAATGCATAACCAACCCAAATAACGGATAATGGAAAGCTAACATTTGTGGAACATGTCATCCACACTCTTATAGAAATGAAATGGAACAACAAATTCCCTGATGGATGGAATTAATCTTCTTTCACATTGGGAGAGAAGGCCTTCTATTGTTTGTTGAGTACCATCCTTCACCATTTGCACCCTCTCTTTTTTACATAAGAATCCAAAACCTCTTTTTAGTTTCACCAAAGTGAAAGGAGGGGGGAAATAGTTGAATCTGGCAGAGTGGTGGGATTCAAAGGCCCAAACTAAACCTCATCCATCTTCTGCCCAACATCCCTCCTAGGGGGAGGAACCCCATCTGAGGAGGGAGGTGCAGGAGCTCTTGACAAATGGTATAAAATGTTGTGATTGCACCATAATAACTCTTGAGCAAAATCCCTAAATTTATTCCTCTAACCCTGTCAGAAGTGTGGGTCCGTATGCTAAAAAATCTTAGAAGAACAGCCAACAACTCTATACCTATTGAGGTTGCAATGGAAACATCTGAATGGTAGGCCTTTAAAATTGAGAAACTGGATCCATGAACCTTGAGATGAGCACAGTGTAACAGAATGATAAAGGGAATTGGAAAGGTTAACAATTGTGCAGGGTCTAACAAATCTTTTCCCTTCGAACCCCTCATCTAGTTTAACAAAAGATCCCACCCAGTTTATCACCCCTACAATGTGTTCTTCATTTCTTAAAATCGATAGAACATTGTATAGTCTGATCCACATAGGAGATGTTGTGACCTACACCTTTTTAGGGTAAAAAAAGGGGTTGTAGGGGCAAAGAAAGATTCTAAAGTTGCATATGACCCAAGGTCCAAAATTCCAAACAAAATTGTGATCAACTGCACAATTGAAAACACTCAAAAGAAGCCATGACTGAGAAGAGTGAAAGACGAAATGTCCATGGATTTTCAAGTTGACTTTCCCCACTCACAACGTTGGGAAGCGAGAATGGAGAGCCTACACATTTGTTGAATAAGCAACACTTGCCAATAGACACGTCCATATCCAAAATGGCCCAATCCGATATTTCTAGACTTAGGATATCAGTTGAAAATGACATTTGCAGGTCTCCCAAGAGAAAATAAGGGGAAATCAATTTCGGGGCAGCATCAGGAGGCATCCTAACTCTAACATCATTCTTCATCATGGGTAAAATTAAACCTCTTTTATCTTGAACCAACCTTAATTTGTAGAACTTAGAACAAATGTGAAGTAGGTTCTCCACATTCCTACATTCATAAAAGACCCATGTATGTTTTGTTTCCTTAGATGAAGACATTGAAAGAGGAACGTTGGTAGAAAATTTGGCCACATGGTTAGCCAAATGAGCGTTGGACACACTCCTTTTGACCTCGTCCCTATTAACAAGGTTTTCAAAAAGAATTGAGCCAACATGATCCACAAGCAAATCTTTATCCTTGCCGTCACTTATTGAGAAGTCGATTGCTTTAGTCTTAATCCCCACAGTGTCCTTCTAAGCCCCCGTGAGAGTGAATGTAGCCTAATGGGCAATGGGTTTAATATTGGTCCCTTTAGTAACTAAAGCTTTGTTGGAAAATTTATCTTTATCCTTGACCTACTGAACAATCACGACGATTTGAGTTGTGCATTCCCACTTGGCAAGCAACACAATCTTATTACTTCCTACAACATCTCCTAGACCTTGAGCAACAACCCTTGACTCCTTTTATACCAATATAACATGATTATGTTTCTTGTAAGAACCTCTGATCCTAACGCTACCCCCCTACTTAAATAATAAATCCCTCTTGAAAATAAAAGCCTTAGGTGGAATAGGGCTCAGGGACCTCTCTACAGCAGTGACAACCTACAAGGAGGATCTTAAATTTAAGATTAGCCAAATAAAAAGAATATTGTGGAGAATAGATTTGTCATTTACATTACAAATTGATAATTGCCCACACCATATAGCGCTATTAAAATCCATTTTGTGCCCCAGCCAAACAGTGAGGGGCACAAATTTTGTTCTGTCTGTTCTAAAAAGTTTTTGAATTTTTTTGATTGATCATATAAACAACACAACTGTCATTGTAACAGAAAAAAATATAAAACTTAAAATAAAAATTAAACTCCTAGAATTCTTCAGCAACCCCTGTTTAAAAATTGTTAACTAGCCCCCAACATAAAACCTGGCTCTAACCATATAACTGTAACCTTAAAAGCCCAAAGATCTGTCCCCGTGTTTTTTGTAGTTTTAATTACAACAAATAGCTGTATCGCTGTAGTTACCTTTTTTAAGCTATAAAATACAATGGATTGTTCTTAGAAGACTCTTAGATGCAAGGGGAAATTTTAGGAAGATATAAAAATAAGGATTACAATTTTATATATATATATATATATATATATATATATATATATATATATATATATATATATATATATATATATATATATATATATATATATATTCAAAAATATATTATAAGATTAAAAAATGAAATATATTTTTTTAAATGTATTTAAATGTTATAATATAATTTTATTTTTATGTTTTATAAATTGATTTTGTTTTATGGATTATAGGATTGTTATTTCTATTTATGGTCTGGGTTAGTATTAGATTATCCAACAAATTTTATACTTTTTCAATTGGATACATATAAAAATTATTAGATTCATATATTTTTGATATTTGTAATGAGAATGTTTAAATTATAAAATAAATCTCATAAAATTTTTAATATTTTTATTTAACTATTAGATACTAAATTTAATAATCTGATGATTAAATTTGAGTTTCTTTTAGCCGCCATTATTATTATTATTATTATTATTATTATTATTATTATTATTATTATTATTATTATTATTATTACTACTACTACTACGTTGTTTTTTGAATTATATTAAATCATGGAGATTGTTTGAACAAATAATCAAATTCTGAAAATTATTTTATATAAATAAGTTATTTTAATAATTATTATTTTTAATATAAATTAATTATCATTTAAAAAAAATCTTGATGAATAGAATTAAGTATCAAATTTAGTCCTTCACGCACTACTCTTATTTAATGAACATATTGTAAAGCACATATATAGTCTTTATTTAAGGGTTTGATAAAATTCTATAATATGAAAATAATTCATAAATATTTTTATTTTTATGAGTTAGGATCTTCATTTTAGTGTATATTGTTGATTAATATTTTGTAAACATAATAAAAAGCAATGAAATATTTTTGAGACTATTTAAATTAATTTTTTGATATGGTTATATAATTTTTTTAGGTATAATAATATAATTTACAAATAATTGTTTGATACTAAGAAAATATAGTTTTCTTACCAAACAAAATTTTTAAGTTTTATTCTATTTATCTTGGCCTTGAAGAGAGAGATTGCATTTGCATTACATTTTTCATGTGTTTCAATCTTCATGTTATTGGTTGGATGGATTATTCCATGACACCATTTTTCATTTATAAAGTTATTGATTTTTAATTTTTTTTTTTTTTCTCAATACTTTAATTAAATATTATAGTATCTTAAAAAAACTTATTTGTATAAATTCTCCATTAATTTAATCATATTTATTTGTATGAATTTATATTGATTTTATTATATTTGTATGGATTCTCTATCCATTCAACTGTATTTAAATGCACACTTTTTTATTGATTTGGTTATATTTATTTGCATAATTTATTAATTTTATCATATTTATTTATATAGATTTTCCATTAATTTTGTCATATTTATAGTAGTCATTGATTTTACCATTTCATATTATCTTTAATTCAATTTTTAATTTATATATATATTTATATAACTTTACAATTTAATAAATATGAAACCCATTTCTAAATAAAACTGTTCTTGTATAACTTTCTCAATATAAATTATATTTTTATATTTAAATATTTTATTTATAAACCATCTCAATCCTCCATTTTACAAGATTTATGTTGTGCATACTTTTATCTTTATATATATAAATTTTTATATTTATTATTAATCATTTGAAAGTGTTTAGATACTATTAGTTATTGAAAGATTTAATTATTTTTATAGTTAACTTGGCTTTTTAGAAAGAGGTTGTATTTGACTATATTTATATAGCGTCATTGGTTAGATGTATCTTTTGGTTAGATATATCCTTTACTTTATAATTTATCTATCATAATATTTCATTTTTAAAGTTATTATTTTATTTTTATTTTTATTTTTTAATAAATTTTTTTGTTTTTAAATAGTTTAATTATTCAATTTTTTTTTCATAAATTTAAATAATTATTATTTTAAATTTTATTTATATAAAAATTGAATTTCATAATTCAATAAATTATAAAGCCACTTTTAAATGAAATGGCTCTTCTATAATTTTTTTAATATAATATAATTTTATATTTAAATATTTATTTTACAAATAATTTATATATTTCTTTTTCATAAAATTTATATTTTGCATGTTATTTTTTTATATACAAAATGTTTTATGTAAAAATTCCATATTTATTGTTCACAAGTTTAAAATTTAAAAAATATTTAAATGTTATTGATCATTTTAAATATTAAAGATGATCACTTTTATGAAATACCAATTAAATATTAAAATATTTTACATAATTTATAAATAAAAATCATATATATAATGCAAATAATAACTATTGTATTAATAAAAATATAAAATATTTATAAATATATATTAAATTAGAAATTAATTTATATATTTTTAATATTATAATTATTTAATTTTTTTTTAATTTAAATTTTTTAAAAGTATTTTCAATTTCATTTACAACTTTATATTAAAATATATAAAAATAATAAAACTTTAATACTAAAAAATTATTATTATTAAAATAAAAATATTTTTAATTTTTTTTCAAAAATTAATACTAAAATTTAATAGATTCTTTACTCTGTATTAAAAAATATAAATTTTTATAAAATAATCAAACCAAAGTTAAAAGGAAACATTATTATCATAAAAAGAACCAAATACACGAAATGACCATAAAAAAATTAAACAGCAGTTCTTTCAAACACTGGAATACCAACAAGAAGAACAAAACCTTTAATTAATAGGACAATAATCAAAAAGATTGACCATTATATTAAAATATAAATAATCGAGATTAACGATCTAGATGCGAGCAATGGCAGAGCAGGGGAGTGATAGCGAAGGCGACGTGCGATTGGAGGTGCGGGATGGGGAGTGGTTTTTGCAGGTCAACTCGTTGATGAGCAGGTCGAGGAGGAGGAATGGGAATGGGAGATAGAGAATGCGATGGAAGAGCTTTTAGAAGAAATTAGGGTTTTGCAAGGCGCTGAAGTGGAGTATAATGGTTGTCCGAGTTTATTTGCAGTGCTCAGAAGGAATGTGGCTCTTGAAATGGTCAAAACCCATAAGCTTCACCCTGAGGTGGCCTTCTTGGCGCAGGGGGTGGGTGGGGAGGGAATTAGGGCAAGAGTTTCTCTCTCCCATTCAGGGGATGCAATCTGGAGCTGTGCTCTCTACTCTTCCGACTAAGCAGTTCCTGTCTATCGGTTCGGACTTGCTGAAGTCTTTCCCGGAGGATCTTGAGTGTTTGGGTGGATCATAAGGCTTGGTGGCGAAGATCTTCCTTTATCCCAGCTCGTCCCTGGTCCCTGTTCTGGATTTGAGGGTCGTGGTTAGTATAGTGGGCGCCGTTTCTCAGCATGGGAACTCGGTGGCGGTTTTGAATGGTCTGGCCGGAATGTGTGGATTTTGGAATCCGTTTTTGGTGGTTCTTTCTGTTTCTTCTGCTGCAAATAGTTTTGGTTCGGACCTCTTTAGCCGACAGAATTCTGTTGGTGGTTCTGTTTTGCCCTTGTGGGGAGTCGGTAATTCTGTGGATTTTTTCCAGTGGGCGGGTTGGGCTTTTGGCAGTTTGGGCTTCTAAGTCTTTGTTTCTGGTTCTTTCAAGGAAGCTGCTTCATTTGGTTCGTTGGCTGTGCAGGGTTAAATGAAGAACGTGTTCTGATGCTTGCCCTGGCTTTCGGGGACATTGTGCCTTTTTACATTGCAACTAGGGTTTGTTCTTTTTGTTGCTGGTGGATTGTAGTTTTTTTTAGGGTAATTGCCTGGGTTTTCTGTGACTTCTCAGTTTGTGTGTTACTCCCAGTAGGAGGTTTTTCTAGTTTCGTGTGGGATTTGGTCAGAATTATGTATATCTTTGGTTTGGCTAATTTAATTTTGTGTTACAGGTACAAAAAATATTTCCAATAATGGCTAATGTAAATGATATGCAAGCGTTGGTTAACAATCCAGAATCCTTTCTAAAGGATAACCGTCTGGCCTACTCCATTGCCAAAGAGGTAGGCGGGAAAAAGGAGGTAGAAATGGTTCGAGTCAGAGAAAAGTCATACAAAATCCAATTGTCCAAGACAGTCTCACAGAACACCATATCGGCCTACGTCCTTGGATACTACGTCAATAAAGAAAACGATGCCTTATATCTGGATATTCCGATCACCGGCGTCGATGAGGGGACATTTTTCTTCACGTCTGGACTGACAGGCTGCTCCATCGTCGTCACACTCTTGAACAAAAATACATACCGTGTCTTTCACGACTATCGTACGAACAGCGCCGTTCTGTATGACAATATTGCAGTGTGTTTAGACTATGACGACTATAAGGTCCAAGGACTTTATTCTGCCGGAGATGCTGTAGTCTGCATGCAGTTCAGAAACAGAGCCTGGAAATTGTATGTTCAACAACAATATCCTCCAACCAATTTCAACATGAACGGACTGTATTTGGATGTAAAGGACACCGTAAATTCATCTACAGTACCCCTGCAAACATCTTTTGCTCATAGGCGCGACTGGATGCAACATAGGATGAAGGATCTCGCAAAGGCATTTAGCATAGGTTCCGCTTTAATTGACAAAGCCAAGGACGGAACATATGCAGGTGGCGGTAAGTATGATGAAAAAGATCCTTCCATTCGTGGATGGAACGAATTACGTAATGCCATCGAGAAAGAGCTGGGGGATAAGCATAAGGAGGCTAAGGCTGCTGATCAATTGAAGAAATCAAGTGATGCTGTGTTTTGGAATTACAAGGAAATGTTGCGAGATTCGGAGAAATTAGACAAGATTTGGCTGTGGTTACAGGTAAACAAGGCTACTGGTAAAAATGGAAATTCAAGCACCAGAAGGGCTGTTGGATAAGAGCTGTTGAGTGCTGTTTCTTTAATCTATAATCAGACAAGAATAAAGCTATACAATGGCAATAGGCTGCCGTAGTTTCTTCTAAACTTAGTAGTTTTATTTTTTATATTTCTAGATAAAGCATGTTTACATATCATTTTATAAATAGACTATGTTGGATCGTTTTTATTGAAGCAGCAACACATCAATTAAAAGACTATTGGTCTGGATTTTCTCGTCTCTCTATGGTGCTTTAATTTAGTCTATAAGTTATTTCTTTAGCAAAAGTTTGTCTTTGTTAAATTATGAAAAGTATTTATTAAAAAAATTAATTGATATATAATTAAGGTTGGTATTTGTTAGAGTAAGTTATTTATTTTAAATCATGTTTATTTATGAGTTTTATTATTTTCTTTTTATTTATTTATTCTCATTATTTATATGTGGATTTTTTATTTATTTTATTTTACATATTATGAGATATTTTATATTTATTTTTAGATATTATGGGGATATTTGTTAATTGTTTCTATTTTTTAGGAATAGTTATCTTTTAGTTTTATTAGGTTTGTTTTCTTGATTACTTAGTTTGATATCTAGTTATGCTTGATCATTTACCTCTTAGTTAAGATTGATTTTTCTTATCTATATATACAAGGTATATGGATTGCTTTGGAAATATAATATATGGTATTGTTGTTCTTTTATTTTTCATTTTTATGTAAGTATATGTTGTCAAAATGCTTTCAAAATATTGTTTTTATGAATTTAATGTTCTATTAAGACCATAGATCTTTGTGACTTTGAAAAATCTGATTATCATTCCTTTGATGTTGTAAGTTTTTATTTTAAATCTATTTAATTAATAATTGATTATGTCAAACTCTCTTCTTATTTTAGAATTTAGTAGAAATGATTATGATTATTAGAGTATTAAGATGATGACTTATTTGATAGGTAAATACTTATGGAAAGTTGTACAACTTGATTATGAAAAACTTGTTCATTGGGTTATTGTTCTAACGAATGACATACAAGCTTTGTTTTATATTCAAACAATTCTAGATAAGAGTTCATTTTTAAAAATTATAGGTGCAAAAACAACCAAGAATGCCTAGATCAAGACTCTATAAGAAGCTTACAAAGGTAGTGAACAAGTCAAAATGGTTAGATGATAGAGTTTGAAAAGAGAATTTGAGAATGTAAGAAGTTAAAAACCCAAGTGATTTTTATGTAAATGGTAAAGGATGTGGTCAATAAGATGGATACTCTTGGAAAAATATTTGAACAAAGGTTATGGAGAAGGTGGAACCGTATTGCCATCATCATTGAAGAAATCAAAGATTTGACTACTTTAGAGTTTGATTACGCGGTTGGATATTTTGTGTCCTATGAAGAAAAAGAAAGAGACACATTTGGAGAAAGTGATGAGAAAGCTTTTGCTTCAAAATTGAAGATCACAAAGAGTGAAGGTGTCAACACTAATGGTAAAACCAATAAAGTACAAGGCAAAGAAAATGGAAAAAACAACAAAGGACAACACAAAAGCATGAATCATAATTATTCAAGAGGAAACAAAGGAAGAAGAGGTAGTTTAGTTGCAAGAGGAATAGGTAGAGGCAAATTTGATAAGAGAATTATTTAATGTTATCACTGTTATAGGTATGATCAATTTGAATGAGAATGGAGATTAAAAGCAACAAATAAAGGCAAAAGTGATAATTATGCTAATAAGGAGTCTTCTCCATGTAATTTAATTTTTCTCATATGATAAAATTTTAAATAGTTTTTAGTACCTAAACTTAGGGAGTTATAATCACATGTTAGGGAGAAATGAGTTGGTTTATACAATAGATAGCAGCTTCAAGACCAAGATCAAACTTAGTGATGCCAAATCTTTGGAGGTTGCCACCAAATAAATTATGGAGGAAAATATTAGAGAAGGTAACAAATGTATTAATGACATTTATTAAACTAAAAAGTTAAAACATAATTTGTTGAGTGTTAGACAACTATGTTAAAATAACTATAAGGTGGTTATTGATGATAAACAACATACAATCTATGACAAGAATCAAGGAAATAAGGTTGTTACAGTTGTACATATGTCTAATAATATTATATTTCCATTGAAGTTTGGAGAGCATAGGAGCAACCTCACTAATATCGTATATGAAGGAAAGAGTTGGTTGAAACATTTTAAGTTTAGACACTTGAATTTTTAAATTTTAAATTTACTAAGATCACAAGATTTGGCTTACGGTTTGCCAAACGCTAGGAAGTTTATGAAGGATGTGCAGAAAGTATTCAAGATAAAAGTTTTCAAAGGTAGTTTATGGAGGACTCATCATCCACTTTAGCTGGTTTAGTCTGGTATTTGTGGCCTTATGCAAATAAATAGTTTGGATAAATCTACATGTTTTATTACATTTATTTATTATACTTACTTAAGTGTTGGGTTTAAGCTTCGAGGTACAAAGGAGAAAAAATTGATATATTTAAGAGGTTTAAAGGCCTTGTAAAGAGTGAAAGTGGCTACAGAATAAAGTGTTTTAAGGATTGATCGTGGATGATAATTTTTTTCAAAATCTTTTATAGATTATTTTGATTTGAATGAATAATTTTACAATGATTGACATTGTAAGAAACATGTTAAAAATAGAGAGATTGAGCAACTCTTTTTGGGCTAATGGTGTTGCTACAACATTATATATTCTCAATTGGAGTCCCACTATTACACTTGAAAAAATGACTCCATATGAAGCATGATATGAAAAGAAGCATATTGTCAAATATTTTCAATTTTTTTGGTTATTTAACGTATATTCATGTTGTTGATTAGAAAAGAAAAAGTAAGATCCAAAGAGCGAGTCATGTATTTTTGTTGGGTACAATAAATAAATCAAATCTTATGGGTTTTATAATCCCCACACTTACAGTTTTTTTTATGTCAATCTAGATATTATTTTTTATGAAGGGGAGTGTATGATAATTGGAAAAATAAAAACCATATTGACAAGTCTAAATCTATCTATAATGATGGTATTATTGATGAGCACCCCACTAGAATTTCAGTTTCAAGTGCTACAAGTCCACCACATAGCCCCTGACCTAATTTTTGTATTCTTGGTACAATTCCAATGTCATGTCCAAGTTATTCAAAGAAGTTAAGAAACTTGGGGTGAAATTAATCTCAATATACAAGAAGTCAAACATATGAATAAGGTCTAATAAGTAAGATGATAAATGATGATTTATTTATATATATGTTGATTTTGAACCATCATGTTTTTAAGATACATGTATTAATCATAATTTGGCTTCTATTTAGCACATTTTAACTCCTTTTTAATTTTATTAAGCAATGAAATGCATTGGTCATAAGGGTATCTAGTGGGTTAAAACAAAATGCATGGCAAATTGCAAAGCTTAATTTTTTTAAACCTAAATTTATATTCCAAAATTTAACACTTATTTCAGATTAAATTTTATAGAGTTTTAAATGTGATTGTTTTCTTTGAATTTTTATGAAGAATGTTTTATATTTTGATTTTCTGCAATATTCTCTAGCCAAATATTTTTACTAGTTGTTATAGATGCATTAGGAATCATGGCTAAAAGCAATTTAATGTGTAATCTTATTTTGATTACTGTTTGGATTACTTGTACACTGTTATTGGCAAAAAATAATTAAGACAAGTTCATGTTCTTTCTTCCATTTTAAATCTATATAAGATGACAATTGTTTTGCAACATGAGATGTGTTTTAACTTTTTTCTTTTAATACATAATATTGAATCATGTTTGACATGCTTATTCACTTTAGTTTGATATTTCTAATGATATGTGAGATCAGATTTGCTATATTGTAGATTCTTTAATAATAGTGTCCTAAATGGATGCCCATCAATAGGGAAGATTATATTGGTAGGCTTTGTTGAGGTCAGGGGATTCCTTTTCAAAATGCTTTTCCACACATGAAAAATAGAGAGATCCATCTCTTTGTGGACTTCCGTAATCTAAACCAAACCTCTGATAAAGACAATTACCCATTGCCTTACTTGGATGAGGTAATTCAAATGGTGAGTGGATCCAAGATGAAATCCTTTTTAGATAGATTCTTAGGATACAACCAGGTCTTTGTCAACCCAAAAGACAAAACCAAGATTATATTTACAACTAAGTGCGTCACTTTTGCATACAATTAGATGCCATTTGGCTTGATCAATGCAAGATCCACTTTTCAAAGAGCCATGGATTTTGCATTTGAAGACTGGATAGGAAAGTGCATTGTTATATACATGGATGATTTGACTATTTCCCCAAATGTAGCTCAGATCACATGCATCCTCGATAAAAGATATTCGAGAGGTGCATGAGGTATGGTATTTATTTGAACCCAAAGAAAAGTGTGTTTGGTGTTATTAAAGGTAAGCTTCTCGTTCACATTATCATGAAGATATTGTTACCCAAATTTGTTACCCTTGTTTTGAAATTTCCCTTGGCTAAGTTCAACATCTCTTGTCTGTTTTCAATTCAATTGTGAAAGACTCGTGAAAGAAGCCAGTTGTTCTCCCTTCTTTGGAGGCTTTGTTTTAGCCTTGTTCAAGTGTTTTCCCCCTTTTTTGCCTAGGTGTTGTCTCTTTTAGAAAGGATATTTCTCTTCCTTTGTCTTTTCCATTCAAAGTTTGCCTTTCAAAAAATTTCCGAAGGGTCTTTCTCTCTCTTTAGATTGCCCTTCGAAACTTTTTCAAAAGGTCTTTTCTCTCTCCAAAATGCCCTTCGAAAAAGCTCTAAAGGGTCACTTTTTCTTCCAAGTGCCCTTTGGAAAAGTTCCAAAGGGCCACTTTGCCTTAAAGTGCCCTTCAAATTTTTTTGAAGGATCACTTTATTCTTCCAAGTGCCCTTCAAAAAAGTTCCATAGGGCCATTTTGCCTTAAAGTGCCCTTCATAATTTTCTGAAGGGTCACTTTATTCTTCCAAGTGCCTTTTGGAAATGTTCTGAAGGGCCACTTTGCCTTAAAGTGCCCTTTGGAATTTTTTGAAGGGTCACTTTGCCTCCAAGTTTCCCTTCAAAAAAGTTTTGAAGGGCCACTTCCCTTCAAAGTGCCCTTCAAAAAAGTTCTGAAGAGGCACTTCCCTTTAAAGTGCCCTTCAAGATTTTTCAAAGGGGCACTTTTCCTTGAAAGTGCCATTCGGAAAAAATTTGAAGGGTCACTTCCTTCCAAAAGTGACCTTCAAAAAAATTCTGAAGGGTCACTTTCCAAGCCCAAAAAAGAGACACAAAAATTCTTTCAGGGAAATTATTTGAAGGAATTCCTTCGAACAATTTGTCTTAAAGAATTCTTTTAGAAAAAGTGCCTATGGAAAATTGCCAAAGAATGCTGCTCGAAGGAAATAGGCAAGAAGTGGCAGACAAAAAGTCTGAAGGAATTCTTTCAGACAAATTGTTCGAAATAATTCCTTTGAGAGAAATGTTGTCGAAGGAAAGTGTCCTTGGTAAAAGCTCAAAGGAAATGCCCCCAAAGGAATTATGCCGGTGGAGTGACGGGCTTGTGAACATCAATTTTAAGGTAATAGACTAGTTGTTGGTGTTCACACAAGAAGAATCCCAGGCATCCAAGGGCTCACATTTTCCATCCAAAGAAGCATACCAAAGAGCCATTCCACCATTGATCAACTAGGATCCGTGCCATTTCATGATAACTAATCAGAGAAGGACAAAGCCAAACAAAATACAACAAGACAAATCTATAACAGGGGTGCAACCATTTTGATGCCATGACTCAGTCGAGAATATCCTTTTTTTGTTGGTACAAATTTTGAGAGAGCGGGCTGGATTCGTAACAACTCGTGATGATATGGATCAATCAAATGGCTTGAGCAAGCATCTATTGTGAAAATGGTTACAACTGAAGATGGTGACTTGAAACAAATTGATTCCTCTCCTTGGCACCAAAGGGTTTCCTCTCTCTCTTCTTTCTTGCTATTTATAAAGCCCCTTAGCTAGTGAAAAAAAACTCACAGAGTATGGTGAAGCCTTGCTAGATTGATGTTATAAATTGCCTTTGAGTACTAGTACAATCCTTTCTATTCAAGTTTTCTAGATAATTATCTGAGTGTGCAAGAGATGTATAGTGTCAACATATGATGATTTTCCATCCTCTTGCCCCTTTATCCCTCATACCTAAACAAGAGTTCTTGGTCTAACTGGTCACATAGTGTGTACCCAAGTGTATTGAATTTTTGCATGTGTATTACTATTTTGGATGTGCAAAGTTTGCCTTTCAGCTCATTTACCTTGTGTTATCTTTCATGTCTCACCTCTATGTTGAAATACTATTGTTAAAGTCTTTAGATCTTGAGGATGGTTTATGCTTCTGCTATATTGTGCACTAGAATCTGACATTCATGTGGAAATATAGTTTTGGTGTATCACCACTCTTAGAATAAGATTTCCTTTTCTACAGTTTTTAACCCTTTTCTTTTTAAATAAGCTGGTTTAGTAGAGATTGTCTTACAAAGACATATTCAAGGAGCTAGCCCATATAATCTATAGGTCCATTTCTTCCATAGGCATACCCACAGCCCTAGAAATGTTTCAACATTACCCAAATATGGGAGAGGACTGAACTCTCTCTTCTAGGGTGCAAGATTTAGAGACAACAATTCTAGCATGCCTAGTGGTATCCCAGTTCCTAGTTATTTGCATGTCAAGGTGAATGTTGGTCTTGACAAACCCAAGTTTGTACTCTTAATACATCCTTTGGTGACTCTAAAAGGGTAAGAATCCCTCGTTGTAGCTCAAGTTTCACACAATTCACTTCATGGTCCTCACTAGGTCATCTAGGATTCTTGACCAAACCCCTTTAGTTGAAATTCTTCTTGAAGAGAAATGCCCTGAACCTTTCTTTCCACTTAGAGATCATGGGCAAGGAGGTTTTGGAGAAGAAGAGGAAGAAGTTTAAGAGATAAGAGATCAAGAGGAAAGAAGAGAAATAGATAGACATAATCCTTTTCCAACCTTTAACACCCAAAATCCAATCAACCTTCCTGCATATGATCCTATTCCTCCCAATGCTACCAAGAGTCTCCTTAGTTTCAATGGTGAAGGTCCTATTACACCTTCTGAGCATATTAGAGACATTTTAAACTTATTTAATTTTCATAATGTCACTTGAGCCAATATAGCCATTAGATTGTTGGCTATGTCTCTGAAAGGCAAGGCACTTGACTGGTACAAAACATTGGAAGGTGGCTGGATTACAAGCTAGGATGGATTTGGGGAATTGCTGGTAACCAGATTTGACAATAAAAGTGACCATACTTCACTGATCCATTAGCTGAATGTGATAAAGAGAGGTCTTAATGAATCCATGGGGGATTTCAATGAAAGGTTTTAGAGGACATGGCATAAGCTGCCACCTATCATGAGACTTCCTTCAAGATTTGTGTTCCCCATGTATCTCAAAGGTATTGGTACTAATGTGTTTATTATGTTACAGTCAATGTGAGGTTTCACTCTACCATGTGCATATGAGCTAACCATTGAAGTTGAGAATAGCTTAATATAGGCTGGAATGCTCCCCCCAAGAGTTTCCATGCCTGTGATGTCTCACAATTTAGTTGAAGCTCTAAGCGTAGCACAAGTTTCTAACACTAATGTGAAGACAAGAGCCTTCCCCAAGAAATTAGATGGTACTGTGGACAAAGATGAAGAAATATGATCATTACGAGGTCAGCTCAAGCAAGCTCAGTTCCAGATAAGTGCTTCACCTAACCATCAATACTATCCTCAATAAGGATATATAACTCCACCCCAATACAACTATTAAGGAAGAGGACAATGTCAACAAGGTTTCAATGGAAACCCATGCCTATAATCCTGGTCTTACACCTTCCACTAAGGCTATTGTTTTAGTGCGTGCTAATCTAGTCCAAGGAGAGGATCATTTGGACCAATGGGGATAGCCTCAAGGTCAGTTCATGCATGACGATGGAGAAGGCAGCCAAACTTTGGTGGCACAAGAGGAAACTACTCCTTATGTAATTTTAGAAGAAGCAGATCTTATGTAGAGAGATATTCATGGAGAAGGTAGTAGCCAAATTATAGGAATGATGAATTTTCAAGCTAAAGATGATTATGTGTTAAATCAAAGTACGTCAGTTACAACCAACACAAGAGCCAAAAAGATAGCTTTGAGAGATGTTCCAAGAGTACATGTGACTCCAAATGGTGCTTCTACAAGGCCATAAGCTATGAATTCTAGTACAACACCTACTACCAGTCATGCTCTTCAACAATTTCAGAATGTAAGTGGGGCTGTCAAGCTTGCAATGCAACAAGCTCAAACTCCCTCACTACCATCAAGAATGCAAGAGAGGGTGAAATCTTCCCCTCTAAACATTTTTGATTCATTAAAGAATGCCAAGACAAGCATATGTCTATGGGAAGTCTTGCATATGCCTGGTCAAAGAGAGCTCTTGTAAGAACAACTTACAAATATTCATGTAGCCCTTCAAGTTTCTAAACACAATGGTGTGGCTCTTACCAATTCTCCAAATCATATCCTAGAGCCCTCCACCAAATTTTAAAAACCTCCACCTTTCTACCTCACACTCATTATGGGAGACAAGTTGGTCCACAATTGTATTGTGGATAATGGAGCAAGTACAACTGTCATGCCTAAAGTGGTGGTTGACAAATTGGGCTTGAAGTATGAACCACATAGAAAATGCATGTTATAACTTGATAGGACTCCAACCAAGATAGTAGGATTGGTCAAGGTTTGAAAGTCTTTCTATATGGCTGCCCAAGTTTCCCCATCATTCAGGATGTTATTGTGGTAGATCTTCTAGTGTATTTTTCTATTTGCTTGTCAAGGGACTTCATGACAAAGATTGGAGAATACCTTTCTACTGACTGGTCTTTTATAGCTTTCAAAATAGGATATGGGACCAAGGTGACTATAAGGACTCAACCCTTAACAAGGTTTCATATTGAGCCATACATGGAGACAAATTCAAATCATAACTGTCTAATCAACAAAGAAGAAGAAACTATCATAAATAGTGAAACATCCTCCCCCCTTGAAGGTATTTATGATATTTTCCTTGATAAATACAACATTTAGACACATGGAATCGATCCTTACACCTTCATAGAAGAGAATGATTTGGGAGTTTACTATATGCTTGAAAAGGATGCTCCAACCCCTTCACTCACTAATGAAGATCATGAGCTTGAAGGGATGTGGGATTTTTTTTTGATGGTTCAAGGAGCAACGCGGGTGTAGGAGCTGGCATCATGATTGTTTCTCCATCAAAGAATCAATACTACTCCTATAGATTCCACTTCAGCTACCCCTGTAATGTGGCAGAATATGAAGGCCTAGTTCATGGCCTCCAATGGGCAAAGAGGAGAGGGATCAAGAATTTGAAGGTCTATGGGGATAGTGAGTTGGTCATTTATCAAGTAATAAATTGAGCTACAACCAATAATCCTTTGCTTAAATCCTACAAGCATAGGGTATGGGACCTACTTGAAGACTTTGATGCCTTCAACATATAACCCATACCAAAGGATTCAATTAAACATGCTGATAGGTTGGCTGCCATAGGGGCATAGTTCAATGCAGCTGTTGATGTGGGAAAAGAGAAAGATCAATCTCACATCAAATTCATTGTGAGGCCTTCTATCCCAAATAATGAAGTTTCATGACAGGTGTTTGAAAGTGATGAACACATTGCACACTTTTTACAAAATGAGGTAGGTTTCTCCTCAAAAAACCAAAAGAGATTGCATGATCATTATGAAGAACAAATTATACAACTGAAGATAAACAAGATACCCAAGGGGATGATTACCTTAGAGAGTATCGTCATTGAATATGATCAAAAGAAGGAAAGAGTAAGCATGTCCATAAAAGAAGAGAATTAGGAGAGAGTCATGATTTACAAGGACAAGCTCATGAAGTTTGGTAAGGTGTGTTCTTGGTCGAAAGGTAGGCCTTTGTTGAACTATGTAAAGAGTTCCATGATATCTTTGCTTGGGAATACAAAAATTTGAAAGGGTTTGATCCAAGTCTAGCTCATCACACCATTGAAATAGAACTTGGAGCTAAACCTGTCAGGCAAAAGTAATGACTTATTAATCTCAAGATAGAAGAACTGATGAAGAAGGAGCTGACCAAGCTGATTGAGTCTAGGATTATCTTTCTTATCAAGTACTCAACTTGGGTGGCTAATCTTGTATCTACCTCAAAAAATAATGGAGAAATCAGGCTTTGTGTGGATTTTTGAGATCTTAATAGAGTGTCTCAAGGATCATTATCCACTGCCTTCCATGGAACAAATTTTGCAAGTAGTTTCAGGTTCTCAACACTTTTCACTTCTTGATGGTTATTCAGGCTACAATAAGATATTAGTCAATGAAGAAGATCAGTTCAAAATAGCCTTCACTACAAAATGGGGGAACTTTGCCTAAAACAAGAGGCTTTTTGGTTTATCAAATGCTAGAGCCATGTTTTAAAGGGCAATAGACATGGATTTTAGAGGTTTGATCAATAATTTCTTACTTGTGTACCTAGATGATGTAATTATCTTTTTAAAGGATGCTACTGATCACACGGGACATCTAAGGTAGGTGTTTGAGAAATGTAGGGAGTATGAAATATCCCTTAATACAAAGAAGTGCATCTTTATTGTCCATGAAGGTAATTTGTTGGGTCATATTATTTCCAAAGAGGACTTATCTATTGATCCTGAGAGGATTGAGGCTATTCTAGGCTTGTCCTTGCCTCAACACAAGAAAGGGATGCAAACCTTCTTAGGTAAAATAAAATTTGTAAGAAAGTTTATTCTAGGCTTTGCAACCGTGGTAAAGCCTATCACAACCATGCTTAAGAAGAACCAAGATTTTACTTGGACAAAGGAAGGAAAGAGTAGTTTTAAGGAAATCAAGCAAGCAATTGCAGAATCTCCTACTCTCTTAAATAGAAACTTTGCCAAGGATTTCATACTCTATACCTTTGCTAACCTTGATACAATCTTATCTATGCTTATGCAAAAGAATGACGAAGAGGTTGAGTAGCCAATTGCATTCTTCAACCAAGGATTGGAGGATTATGAGGTCAGGTATTCTTTTGTTGAGAAGTAGGTTCTAACAGTGATTGGAGGATTGAATAAATTTAGACATATGGTTTCCAACAATAAGATACATGTCATGGTTTCTCATCCTAACACCAAGGAGTTTCTCCTAAGTAAAGACCTCAATGAAAGGAGCACTGGATGCATTACAAAGATGATGGAGTATGACATGGACATTAAAGTGATGAGCTTGGTAAGAGGAAGATGATTGTGTGAGCATTTAGCTTTAAATATTCAAGAGCCAAAAGAGGAAGCTTTGTTAAACTAGGTTTAACCCCAACCGACTGATCAAATGTAAGCTCAAAGTTGGACAAAAGACATCATTGGTTTTCTTCCAAATGGTGAGTGTCCCAATAGCTTGAACAAGTCTCAAAGGAGATATGTTAGACTGCATACCATTTTTTACTGTCTTATAGATTGTGTTTTTTATAGAAAGGATGTGAATACTATGTTGCTAAGATGTGCTAACAATGATCAATTTGATATGCTTCTGGAGAAGTTTCACAATAGTGCAGATGGAGGTAATTTATCTCCTAAGATGACAACTATAAAGATAATGAGGGCTGGTTACTATTGACCTAATCTTTTTAAGGACTATCACCAGTGGGTTAGAAAGTGTCCTCAATGTGCCTTCTTTGTAGGCAAACAAAAACTTGCAACCCTTCCATTAAAACCTATCCAAGTGGACTAGCATTTCATGTAATGGGGTCTTGATTTCATTGGCATGATCAATCCTCCAAGTGCTAGACACAAATGGATATTGACTTCCACTGACTACTTTACAAGGTGGGTAGAGGTTGAAGCATTGAAGGAGGCAAGTGAAATTGCTATCTTGGAGTTATATGACAACATTGTGACAAGGTTTGAAGTTTCCCATGTCATCATTTCTGATAATGCACTTGCTTTCATAAGTTTTAAAACTTCTAATTGGGCAGTAAGGAATGGGGTTCATTTGAGTACCTCATCCAATTTTACCCTCAAGGTAATGTATTGGCTGAGTCTACCAATAAGAACCTAATTAAGATTGTCAAGAGAACCTTGGAAAATAATCAAAAAGCCTGGCATAACAAGTTGAAGACAAATTTATGGGCAGACAAAATTACTCCTATGAAATCAATTGGAAACTCTCCCTTTGTACTTATTTATGGGAAAGAAGCCATGTTGTCTATATCCCAAGAAATCCCTACCCTAGAACTTGCACAATAGATGGAATTACTTGAAAACACTCCAATAGAAGTCAGGTTGATAAAACTAATGCAACTGCAAGAGGCAAGGGATGATGCCCACAAGGCCATGGAACACCATCAAGTACTAATGAAGAGATCCTTTGAAAAAAGGAAAAGTGAAAGAGTATTCAAAGAGGGTGACTTAGTTTTGAAATAGGATGAAGATAGAGAAAAACCAGATAGGCATACCAATTTTGACGCTTTGTGGAGTGGACCCTACATCATCAACAAGTGTAAGTAGAGCAACTCTTTCCAATTGGCCAAAATGAATGGAGAAGAATTGCCTATCCCTATGAATGGGATGCATTTGAAACTCTGCTAGTCCTTGCTCATCCTTTTTATAAATACTAGTTTAGATTTGTGTTTCTTTTTGTTTGTTGTTGTGTTCCCTAAGTGCTTTATAGTATATGTGTGTTTTTTTCATCCTTTTGTTTGGTGTGCATCTCTAACTTATGTGTGTGAATTAACCCAACTAGTGTGTTTTTTGAGCCAAAGCTTGTTCAGTTCTTTTGAGTGGCTTATAAGTGACTCCATGCCCAATGGAAGGATTTAGACGACTGGTCTTTGGCATAGCAGACATGCCTCCCCTGGGAATCACCAAGAATGTTAGTCAAATTTCTTACCCTTATTTAGAAATTTCCCTTGACTAATTTGAACATCTCTTGTCTATTTTGAATTCAATTGTGAAAGACTCGTGAAAGAAGTCAATTGATTTCCCTTCTTTTGAGGCTTTGTTTCAGCCTTGTTCAAGTGTTTTCCCCATTTTTTGCCTAGGTGTTGTCTCTTTTGGAAAGGATATTTCTCTTCCTTTATCTTTTCCCTTCAAAGTTTACCCTTCGAAAAAGGTCCCAAGGGTCTCTCTCTTCAGATTGCCCTTTGGAACTTTTTTGAAGGGTCTTTTCTCTCTCCAAAATGCCATTCAAAAAAGTTCCAAAGCATCACTTTTTCTTCCAAGTGCCCTTGCCCTTCATAGTTTTTTGAAGGGTCACTTTATTCTTCCAAGTGCCCTTTGGAAAACTTTCAAAGGGCCACTTTGCCTTCGAGTTGCCCTTCAAAAAATTTCTGAAGGGCCACTTCCCTTTGAAGTGCCCTTCAGAAAAGTTCTGAAGGGGCACTTAAGTGCCCTTCGAGATTTTTCGAAGGGGAACTTTCCCTTGAAAGTGCCCTTCAAATTTTTTTTGAAGGGTCACTTCCTTCGAAAAGTGTCCTTCAATTTTTTTTTGAAGGGTCACTTTACAAGCCCAAAAAAAAGACATGGGAATTCTTTCAGGGAAATTGTCTAAAAGAATTCCTTTGAACAATTTGTCTAAAAGAATTCCTTCAAAAAAAATGCCTGTGGAAAATCACCAAATAAGGTTGCTTAAAGGAAATAGGCAAGAAGAAGTGGTAGACAAAATCTGAAGGAATTCCTTCAGATAAATTGTCTAAAAAATTTCTTTCAAGAGAAATGCTATCGAAGGAAAGTATCCCTGGCAAAATCCCGAAGGAAACACCCCCAAAGGAATTGTGTCGATGGAGTGATAGGACTATGAACGTCAATTTTGGGGCAATAGACTAGCCATTAGTGTTTAAATAGGAAGAATCCCAGGTGTTGGGTGAATATTTTGTCAATCAGCTAACTAATGAGCAAAATAGGTCTGATCAACCACAGCAAGGAAGATTGGTTGGCCAATTATGTAGGTTTACCACATCAAAAGGGGACAAATCTCTCCTCTCATCAAGGGGAGGTTCCCTCTAAGTATGAATGGGCTATATACTATAAATATATACAAAAAATAACACTCAGAGGTAGGGTAACACCATCCATCTCTCTTTTTTTAGAGATGATGCTCACAGATGAAAGAGAAATCTTAGTAAAGACACTGAAGGCACTTCTCTTTTTTCAGAAGTGGTCTTACAAGAGACAACAAGAGTTCTTTCAGGTAGTGACAAGTGACTGGTAACAAAGGTGAAAGGTGCAGTAACCAGTAGATGAAGTGTAGCAAAAAGTCTCCACTTCAACTGCCCAAAGAATGAGATACAAAGAATAATGAGGGCATAAAGTCATCTCAAGGTCCTTTGCATAGAAACAAAAAAAAGACAAACAAACTAAAGGCAATTTTAGACAGCACAAAGTATTCCTACAGTTGGCTTCAGGACACCTCCCTGATTATTTCCACTAGTTTTACTTATTTCTTTGACTAGATAAGAACACATTTAGAAGGCAGACATAAGAACAATCTCTTAAATGACACAAGCCATGAGAACATAAAGTCTAAAAGTAACTTGCTTTCTCATTCAAATAAAGAAATATGATTAACAACCTGAGCTCAAAGTCTCAGTGATAGCCTCTCAATTTTGGCAGAGTTTTGCTTCTTTTATCAAAAAAATCTCCCTTAAAAAAAAAAGGAATTTACAATATATAGCAGCTCAAAAAACACTGGCACTTTGTTCCATAGAGTGACCCATGTTTCATTTAATGCTTTGAATGCACCTTCAATTTTGTTAAAGGACCATGCTGAAAACATGGCAACTGCCGTAACTGTGGCATGTCATTTCATCTCATATGTCTTCTCCTGGGTCTAAATCATCTGGTTTGTCCCCTCTAATGTCTGCGTAGCTGTCTATTTTGTCTTTACTCTAAGGGAGACCAATAGGCCATGCCTTCAATGTTTACAAGTCAAAATATTTGTTTTGTAGACTGTTCCACCTATTGGAATAACTACTGTGTAGATATTTCCCTATTTGGCTCTCTCTGGTTTTGTCTTTTTTTGGAATTTGAGCTCTCGAGGCTACGTTCCCAACTTTGTTGGCTCTTTTAGCTTCTCCTCTCAGTGGTTCTCCCTTTTGGCCTTGGCCTTAAGGTATTTGAATGCATTTGGGTCTGCACTCAAGCCTACAAAGATCAACGGCTAGTTGGTTGCCTTAATTTTGCCAGCTGCAGGGACGTCACTGGACTTCTAGATCTCAACAACTAGTTCACGATGTTCAATTTTAATGTTTATGGGCTTGTCATCCTCTTTAGCAATTCCTTCGGCTTTGTGGTTTGATCTTTCCTAGAGGGGACTTGCCCTTCAGAGTCTTGAAAGATGGTTCATTTTCTTTAGTGAGAGCCCCCCACAAGGGTACCTGCTTCTCGAAGTGCTTCGAGGGGACTTCAGGCTTTTGATCCTTCAGGCATCATCGGGCTCCAATTTATTTAGATAAAATGTCTGAAGGAAATGTTCCTTCATGTTTTTCCCACTTGCTTCAGTTATTTTTCATCAGGCCTATTCATTCAAACAAAAGTCAGAAGGAATTCCTTTAGAATTTTTGTCCAAAGGAAATGCCTTAATCATTTTTTTGCAAAAAACCTTTTCCAAAGGAATTCCTTTATTTGATCAGCCATTGAAATGGTTCATCTACTCCATGCTTGCCCTCTGAAAGGGTTGTTTGAGCTCCAAGGTTGCCTTTCAGAAAAGTTACAAGGGTCCATTTTGGCTGCTAAGTGCCCTCTGCAAGGGCACTTGTTGGGCTTTCAAAAAAATTGCGAAGGTCTTTTTGGCAGCTAAGTGCCCTCTACAAGGGTACTCTTTGAGATTTTTGAAAAATCCTTTGAAATTCTTGATTGAAATTGCCTAAGTGTTGAGAACTTGTTTCTTTCCTACAGAGTCTGTAAAAACCAACCTGTAGAGTTCATAGATCTGGGGGAGTCCATAGAAATGAGAAACCAACCTACAAAGTTCATAATTTTGGGTTCATAGAATTGGTAGAGTCCATAGAAACTAAGTCTGTAGAGTTCATAGTTTTCAAGCCTTAAAGTCTGTAGAAATTGAGTTCATAGATTTCTTCCTACAGAGTCTGTAGAAATGAACCTGCAGAGTCTGTAGAATCCTTCTTGCAGAGTCCATAAAAACTAAGTCTATAGAGTCCATAAAACTTAGTCCATAGTTTTCTCTTGAAAGAGTCCATAGAAATCTAGCTTGTAGAGTCTGTAGAAACCTATATGTAGAGTTTGTAGTTTCCTACCTATGGAGTCCATAGATATGAGTCCATATAAATCATCTTACAAAGTCCATAGATTTAGTCCTGTGAGTCTATAGAATTCTGCCTGTGGAGTTCGTAGAAATCATCTGCAGGGTCCCTTAGCTAAAAAAGTTTGAAAAATAGAGAATTTGAAAGCTCATAACAATTTTTTAGAAGAGAAGAGAGAATTTTTGGCTTGTAAGACCAAAAATAGTTCATGTGTTGTCCCAAAAAATGAGTGACAGACTTTGGGGAGCTCTAGTTGGGGAACTTCCCTTAGTTAAGATTTTGAAACAACTGAAGGGAGTAAAAACCAGAATCTCTAGTGCCTTAAAGTGTGCCATTGGGTTATGGAGTAGTGCTAACCAATAAGAAAGCAAGATGCCAAAAATGAAAAGGAAAAGTGAAAAACATAACTAAAGACTATACCAATATACATATGTATAGATGATCTTATTTGATACTTCAGGAGTTGAAGTGTTTCAAATGCTGCCCATTATGAGGTAGAGAAAAGAGCGTGCTATCTTGATATTTCAATAGAAAACTATTTTCACCATTGAGCTCATGGATAGTGAACGGGCCTCTCCATAGGGAATCAAATTTTCCATGCATTTCCTTTGGTTCACTTCTCTTGTCCCATAAAAGGACTTGATCTCTAATTTAGAAATCCTAGGTTTTTACTTTCTGGTCAAAGAGTTTCTTCACTAGACTTTGGTGTGCAGAAATTTGGTCCACCACCATAGTTTGTTGCTCATTCAACTCAGTCAAGCACATGATCCTTTTTTCAATAGAGCTTTCATATGTTTGATCTTCAATCGCCTTTGCCAATTTGAGTGCTAGCAATTCCAAGGTGATCGATATTTTTGCATTGAGACCACACAGAAGTTGGAAAGGTGACATACCTATTGCCCTCTTGGATGTAATTCTATCTGCCCATAAAGCATCAACCAATGCTTTATGCCATGTCCATTGGTTATCATCCACTAGCTTCTTGATGATGGTCACCAGGTTCTTATTACTTGATTCAGCTTGGCCATTCTCTTATGGGAAATAATTAGAAGAGTGAGAGAGGGTAATCCCATAGTAAAAACAAAATTGAGTGATCTCATGAGAAGAGAAACATGCTGCATTATCTGTCACAATCTTGGTTGGGACCCCAAACTTAAAAATGATGTTCTCTTTGAGGAAATCACATACTACTTCTGAAGTAACATGCTTGGTTGGAATTGCTTCCACCCAATTAGTGAAATAATTTATTACTGTGAGGACATAATCATGTCCAACACTTGAAGATGGGTTTACATCACCAATGAAATTGATTCCCCATTACTAAAATGGCTCTTCTATCACCACTGGCATGAGAGGTAGAGCAGCTAACTTGGGTCTTCCTATGAACTGTTGGCACAGTTCACACCTTCATACCCATTTGTATGCACCCTTAAACAAAGTAGGCTAGTAATACCTATCTCTAAGAATCTTGTGGGTAGTTATAGGAGTAAAAAAATGTCCTCCACAGGCTAGATTGTGGAAGGATCTCAAAATTTGGTTCTACTGCTCTTTATTCATGCAACGAAGGAACACTCCATCAAGACTCCTCTTGTACAGGCCATTGTCCCACAGAATAAAATTGGTAGCTTTTAGTTTGATAGTCCTCCTTTCTTTACAAGATAGGTGGGCAGGACCCTCACCATAAGTAATAAAATGAGCAATACTTGAATACCACTCATTCATGGTGGAGACAAAGAGGACTATTGGCATGTCTTCTACTTCCTTTTCTTCATGCCCTACTTCTTCGAGTTTGTTGTCAGTAATCAATTGATAAAGGCCCTTTCCCTACACTAGCTTCATTGGTTTGATGACTAGATCAAACTCTTAGATTTTAGCAATCCAATTCTCTCTTTTGGTTTCAAACTCTTGTTGAGTTAGTATGTATTTGACTGTGGTATCAAGAATCAGGGTAGTAGTGTGGAAATTTAGAATGTAAAAGAGAAAATGCTTTACTACCTTGACCACTGCATAAGCATGGTTCTCCATGTTTGAATACTTTAGCTCATGAGATTTGAGAGGATAGCTCATGAAGGATATGGGAGACTCCACACCTTTTTCATTCTGTGAACTAGAATGGCTGAAAGTGTGTGTTCAGAAGCATAACTATATATGATGAAATCTTTGATATAATATGGACAAACTAGAATTGAGGTGTGGGCAATGGCTATCTTGATGTCTCAGAATGCTAATTTGCCTTCTTCAATCTAGTTGAAGATGGCCTTTCCCTTCATCATGTTCACAATGTGACGAGTCTTCTCAACAAACTCGAGAATGAGCCTTCGCAATAAATTCACTTTTTTGAAGAAAGAGTGAATTGCGGTCTTACTCATGGGCAGAGTAAGCTCCTGGATGGACTTGACTCTTTCTAAGTCAATCTTTATGCCTTCTCTAGATATAATGTGTCTGAGAAGCTTCCCTTTTGTCACTCCAAAAATAGACTTCTTGGGGTTAAGAGAAATGCCATTTTGGTGGCAACATTCCAGCACTTGTTGCAAATGGCACACATGGTCAGGGCGATACTTAAAAAAATGGTCAAGTCATCAAGGTATACTACAATAAACTTACCCATTTCATCTTTGAAATCAAGGTCCATTGCTCTCTAGAAGGTGGCACCAGCATTTATCAGGCCAAATGGCATTCTTTGATATGCAAAGGTGTCCCAAAGTGTGGTGAAGACAGTCTTGTGTTGGTCTGCTTACTTCAACTTAATTGTATCTTGAGAAGCTATCTAGCATTGATAACATCTCTGAACTAGTCACTATCTAAAGCACTTGGTCCATGATAGGTAGAGGATAGTTATCCTTTAAGGATGATTAATTCAAATTTTTGAAGTCCACGCAGAGGCAAATTTTGCCATTCTTCTTCCTCACAGGTACTATGTTGGCAATCCATGTGGAATGATAGATTGTGAAGATTATCTTAGCATTCAACATTTTCTATATTTTGGATAGAATAGTACCTGATATCTTTAAATTGTACTACCTAAATTTTTGCTTGTAAGGCATCAAATCATCCTTGAGAGGAATCTCATGGCAAATTTTTTTAGGCCTGAGTGACTTCAGATCATCATAGGAGTATGCTAGGACATATATGTAATAACTGAGCAGAGCAGTGAACTTGAAGTTTTTCTCTTGAGTGTAGCACTTTCTAATGTTCACCATCTTGGGATCTTCTTTGGTACTCAAGTTTACTTGATCAAACCCCTGAGAAGAGCTTGAATCCATTTGCTACTGTTTGAAAAAGTTGTCATGCTTGTCAAAAAACTTCTCAAGGGAAACTAGGCCTTTAGGAATTTTATTCCCTTTAAGTTGCAAGAATTCTTCACTTGTGTCTAAATTTGATTTAGGGGCTAGTTCACTACCTTCAAAGTGGAGTTGTTTGAAGCTATCCTTTTATTCTAGGAAGGCAATGATTTGGTGGTCACCATTAAATACTTGCCAATGATTGGCATTATCAGGTACACTTGGTCAAAAGACCAGTTCTATAGTGTACTTGCCTCCCTTAAAATCAAGGTGAGGAACTAAAAGAGTTATCAAAACAGCCAATGCATTATCTCCATCATTAAACTCCTTGGGTATGGCATAGATGTTGAAAGCATCAAAGTATTCAAGTTGATCCCAGACTAGATTGTGGTAATGGCACAATCTTTCATTCTTGGTTTGATACAGGTTTCTTACCTGACAAACCAACAGTTTAACATATCCTTTGGCATGGAAGAGTTTGATGCCTTTATCACGAGTAGCCTTCAATCCAAGTAAAAAAGATTCATACTCAGATGTGTTGTTGGTGTTGATAAATTGTAACTTATATGAAGAAGGAAAGATATCTCTTTGAGGAGATATCAGCATAATCTCGGCTCCTGAACTGGTAGAGGAATAACTGCCATCAAATTTTAGCATCCATACCTCATTTGAGATTAATTTTTTTTTAGATTTCTCCTTGCTTGGAAAGGAGGATCTTTCTACGTTTGTACCACGATCTATCCAGTCTTCTGCTGTTCCATCTGAACCAATTTTTAGACTGTCATTTTTAGAAGTTTTTTTAGCTAAAACATGAATATCCTCTATGGTCAAGAAATAATTACCCATGCCTGAAGACTCAGATAAAATTTGAGCTTCAGGTGATGATGTTTTAGTGACCACATATTTTGCTTCCTTCATAGGGAGTAATCTCTTCATGATACCTTTGATAGAGATCCTTGCCTCAGATAAGTCCATGATCAACTCACCACCAACATCCTTACATAGATTTTGACAAAGAAGGATGCCGTATGATGCTGGGACACTAGCCACTAGGACAGTCATTTTGATTCTTTTATCTGAGAATGCTGCAAATGCAAATTGAACGTCCTTAATTTGTCTGAGCAGTGGCACTTGTTTATTCTCTATGGAGAAACATCTCTCAAATGTCTTGGTTAGTGTGAGACCAAGGGAGTCTACCAATTTGACTGGCATGACATTATCTAAAGCTCCAAAATCAATGATGCAATTGCTTAGCTTGTGACCATTTATCAATAGGGAAACATAGAAAGGCTCTATTCTCTTGGGAGTAGGAGGAGTAATGACAAGTTTGTTTGGGATAGTCATGTTCCTTGGAGGATCATGAGTTACCTTCTTAGATTCTTATCTTTTAGGGATGTTTTGGTTCTTTACACACTAAACCAACTTATCCAACTGATCAGGGTTGGACTGTAGAAATTCAAATTCAGACATTTGGATCTTAATTTTTTTGACATGGTCAATTATGTCAAATGTCTGAAATAAAATATGAAGAGGGGATGGGAGTTCATCCTTTTAATTTTTGGGAGGGAGAGGATTGATCTATGAAATTAAAGTTGAAGGTGAAGGCATGTTTAGAGTACTTACTTTTTTAGCAATCACCAGGTCCTTAGGCTGGAAAGGCAGAGTGGTTCTCTACTTAGCAATTGAAATTACAGGCTGAGATTGCTCTCCTATTTTGTTCTTGTTAGCTTGTTGGGCTGATTGATTTTTAGACCCTGTGAACATGGCGTATGATCCCTTAGCTGCTTTACTTTCACTTTTGGATTCATCCTGATAATTTAAGAAACTAATGTTGGAGTCGCCAGCTAATTCTTCTTCTCATTTTGTGAAGAGATTAGCATCATATTCTTGATTCAATTTAGAGTGGAAGGAGAAATCTGATTCTACTTCAAGGTATCCCACTGCTGAATTGGTTGGAGGTGCTTTAATGGCCAATTTTTTTTGAGTGCGAGGAAGACGGTTTGGCTGCCCTTGATTCCTGGCAGCATTGCCTTGGTATGCCTGATTAGGGAATGTCCTCCTTGGTATATCTCTATATGGAGTAGATGACATCCCTTGCACCATTTTCTTTCTGAGAGCAAGCAACTCATTCACTAACTTTTGTACCATTAGATTAGTGGTGCCTGTAGGTGAGTATTCTGAAGATGAAGAGAATTTACCTTTATTTAGATCTCTCCTTATCTTTCCTACCAAGATAAGGTCATCTTCCACCTCAGTATCCAAGTCTTAAGAAAAGACAAGGTCTATGTGACCAGCACGTCTCAACAAGAAGCTCACTTTAGGTAGCTGTGAGTTGATGAAGAAGCATGTGAGATTTTCAAGTGTTGGCTGAGTAATGGTAGGAATTTTGTTCCTCAGTTTGTCAAACTTTGCTATGAAATCCCTCATAGGTTCATGAGGTTCTTTCTTCATCAATGTGAGTTGGGATAGCAAGGCATGTGCATCTTTTGTAGGCTTGAACTTTGCTTCAAATTTATCTTTAAGAGTGTTCCAATTAGTTATTGATCTAGCCTGCAGGTGGTAAAACTAGTCTGCAGTAGAACCTTGCAATTTTTCCGTAAACAGCCTGACTGCCACGTCATCAAATTCCATGCCTATCACACCACAGGCTATGCTGAAGGCTACAATGTGTTCATCAGGGTGAACTCTCCCATCACCAAAGAATTTGGGGATTTTTTTTTGAACTGCGTGGAAGCTCATGTAGAGGTGGAGTTAGATTCAGTGGGCCAAAAGAGTTACCCCAGGGGCCTTGAATCACCATGATTGGATTATGGAAAGTAGGGATAACAAATATGGGTGGAGTATGAAGTTAAAGCTTTGGTGACAGTAGAAAAAGAAGCTTTACCTTGTATTGGTGACCTGGTTCAGATGGGAGGAACACTCCTAGATCATTGAACTTGAGGTTGTGAAGGGAATAAATCAAAATTTCCTTACTGTACCAACTCAAAGACCAGGTCAACAACACCTTGGGTTCTCTGACTTCTAGTATAGCATGGAGTTGCCAAATTGTAGAACAAAAATAGAAAAAATTGGTCCTGCTTTAGCTTGAATCTTGAGGCTTCAAACTGCTTATTCTTCCCCAACAGCTCTGGTTTTTTAGACTAGATTATATAATGGAAATAGATGAGGCTATAGGAACTGCTTGTTCTAAATCCCTAGCGGAGTTGCCAAAAAATAGTTGGGTGAATATTTTATCAATTAGCTAATTGATGAGCAAAATAGGTCTGATCAACCATAGCAAGGAAGATTGGTCGGCCAATTGTGTAGGTTTACCACATCAAAAGGGAACAAATCTCTCCTCTCATCAAAGGGAGGTTCCCTATAAGCATGAAGGGGATATATACTATAAATATATGCAGAAAATAACACTCAGAGGTAGGGTAACACCATCCATCTCTCTTTTTTTAGAGATGATGCTCACAGATGAAGGAGAAATCTTGGTGAAGACACTGAAGGCACTTCTCTTTTTTCAGAAGTAGTCTTATAGGAGACATCAAGAGTTCTTTTAGGTAGTGACAAGTGATTGGTAACAAAGGTGCAGTAACCAAAAAAATAAAGTGTACCACAAAGTCTCCACTTCAGCTACCCAAAGAGTGAGATACAAAGAACAATGAGGGCACAAAGTCATCCCAGGGTCCTTTACATAGAAACAAAAAAAAGATAAACACACTAAAGACAATTGTAGACATCACAAAGTCTTCCTACAGTTAGCTTTAGGATGGCTCCCTAATTATTTCTACGAGTTTTACTTATTTGTTTGACTGGATAAAAACACATTTAGAAGGAAGACATAAGAAAAATCTCCTAAATGACACAAGCCATGACATCACAAAGTTTGAAAGTAACTTGCTTTCTCATTCAAACAAAAAAATATGATTAACAACCTGAGCTCAAAGTCTCAGTGATAGCCTCTCAATTTTGGTAGAGTTTTGCTTCTTTTATCAAAATGATCTGTCTTCCAAAAAGAAGGGATTTACAATATATAATAGCCTAGGAAAGACTAGCACTTTGTTCCATGAAGTGACCCATGTTGCATTCAATGCTTTGAATGCACCTTCAATTTTGTTAAAGGACCATGCTAAAAATAGGGTGGCTGCCTTAACTATGGCATGTCATTTCATCTCATATATCTTCTTCTGGGTCTGGATCATCTAGTTTGTCCGCTCTGATGTCTGCATAGCTGCCCATTTTGTTTTTACTCCAAGGGAGACCAACAAGCCGCACCTTTAATGTTTGCAAGCCAAAATATCTATTTTGCAAACTATTCCACCTACTGGAATAACTACTGCATAGATATTTCCCTCTTTGGCTCTCTCTGGTTTTGTCTTTTTCTAGAATCTGAGCTCTCAGGGCTACATTCCCAGCTTTGCTGACTCTTTCAACTTCTCCTCTCAATGGTTCTCCCTTTTGGCCTTGGTCTTAAGGTCTTTGAATGCATTTGAGTCTATGCTCAAGCCTATAATGATTAATGGCTAGTTGGTTGCCCTAATTTTGATGGCTGTGGTGACATCGCTAGACTTATGGATCCTAATGGCTAATTCACGATGTTTGATTTTGACGTTTACGGGCCTGTCATCTTCCTTAGCAATTCCTTTGGCTTTGTGGTTTGATCTTTCTTGGAGGGGACTTGCCCTTCAGGGTCTTGAAAGATGGTTCATTTTCTTCGATGAGAGCCCCTTGCAAGGCTACCTGCCCCTTGGGGTGCTTTGGGGGGACTTCAGGCTTTTGATCATTTGGGCTTCATCGGGCTCCAATTCCTTCAAACAAAATGTCTGAAGGAAATGTTCCTTCATGTTTTTCTCACTTGCTTCAGCTGCTTTTCATCTGGCTTATTCCTTCAAACTTTTTGTCTGAAAGAAATGCCTTAATCATTTTGCCATGGAAAACCTTTTCTGAAGGAATTCCTTTATTCACTCAGCCTTTAAAACAGTTCATCTGCTCCATGCTTGCCCTCTAAAAGGGTTGTTTGAGCTCTAAGGTTGCCTTTTAGAAAAGTTGCAAGGGTCCATTTTGGCTGTTAAGTGCCCTCCGTAAGGGCACTTGTCAGGCTTTCGAAAAAGTTTCAAAGGTCTTTTTGGTAGCTAAGTGCCCTCCACAAGGGTACTCTTTGGGCTTTCAAAAAACTCCTTTGAACTTCCCAATTGAAATCGCCTAAGTGCTGAGAACCTATTTCTTTCCTATAGAGTCCGTAGAAACCAACCTATAGAGTTCATAGATCTGGGGGAGTTTGTGGAAATGAGAAACCATCCTACAGAGTTTGTAGTTTTGGGTCCACAGAACTGGTAGAGTCTGTAGAAACTAAGTCTGTAAAGTCTATAGTTTTCAAGCCTTGAAGTCCATAGAAAATGAGTCCATAGATTTCTTCATGTAGAGTCCATAGAACTGAGTCCATATAAATGAACCTATAGATTATGTAGAATCCTTCCTGTAGAGTCTGTAGAAACTAAGTCTATAGAGTCCGTAGTTTTCTCTAACCTTGAAAGAGTCCGTAGAAATCTAGCTTGCAGAGTCCATATAAACCTATCTACGGAGTCTTTAGTTTCCTTCCTGTGGAGTCCGTAGATATGAGTCCATATAAATCATCCTATAGAGTTCATAGATATAAGCCTATGGATTCCATAGACTTCTACTTGTGGAGTCCATAGAAATCATCTGCAGGGTCCCTTAGCTGAAAAAGTTTGAAAAATAGAGAATTTGAAGGCTCATAACAATTTTTTAGAAGAGAAGAGAGAATTTTTGGCTTGTAATACCAAAAATAGTCCATTTGCTATCCCAAAAAATGAATGACAAACTTTGGGGACAACACCAGGCATCCAAAGGATCACATTCTCCATTCAAAGAAGCATACCAGAGGGCCATTCCACCATTGATCGACCAAGATCTATGCCATTTCATGATAACCAATCAGAGAAGAAGGACAAAGCCAAATAAAATGCAACAAGATAAATCTAAAATAGGTGTGTAACCATTTTGATGCCGTGACTCAACCAAGAATATGTTTTTTCTATTGGCACAAATTTTGAGATAACAACCCAGATGCGTAACAACTCATGATGACATGGATCAATAAAATGGCCCAAGCAAGCATCCTTTGTGAAAATAGTTACAACTAAAGATGGTGACTTGAAATAAATTGATTCCTCTCCTTGGTGCCAAAGGCTTTCATCTCTCTCTTCCTTCTTGCTATTTATACAGCCCCATGTCTAGTAAAAAAAAACACACAGAGTACAGTGAAGCCCTGTTGGATTGATGTTATATTTTGCCTTTGAGCACTAGTATAGTCCTTTCTTTTCAAGTTTTTTGGATAACTGTCTAAGTGTGAAAGAGATGTATAGTGGCATCATATGATGATTTTCCATTTTCTTTCCCCTTTATCCTTCATACATGAACAAGAGTTCTTGGTCTAACTGGTGACACAGTGTGTACCCAAGTGTATTGAATTTATACATGTGTATTATTGTCTTGAATGTGCAAAATTTGCCTTTTAGCTCATTTACCTTGTGTTATCTTGCACGTCTCACCTTTGTGTTGAAATACCATTGTTAGAGTCTTTAGAACTTGAGAATGGTTTGTGCTTTTGCTGTATTGTGCACTAGAATCATTCATTCATGTGGAAAATTAGTTTTGGTTTATCACCACTCTTAGAATAAGATTTCATTTTCTACATTTTCTAACCCTTTTCCTTTGAAATAAACTAGTTTAGTAGAGATTATCTTATAGAGACATATTATGGGAGCTAGCCTCTATAATCTAGAGGTTCATTTCCTCCATAGGCATACCCACAGTCTTGGAAATGTTCCAACATTGCCCAAATCTAGGAGAGGACTGAACACTCTCTTTTAGGGTGTAATATTTGGAGACAACAGGTATCTATATCGACCCTAAACAAGCTAACATTATTTATAAGATACATCTCCCAAACAATAAAAAAATAATTAAAATCCTTCTTTGGGAAAATCAATTTCTTACGTATATTTATTTCTAGATTTGTTAAGATTGTTAAACCTCTGAATGCTATGCTAAAACAAGAAGCCAAGGTGGAATAGAATGATAAATCCAAGAAGGCCTTCTAGGACATTAAATAAGCCATCATGTAGGTCCTTATTTTGACAAGCCCAGACTACATGCAGGACTTATATTATTTTACTTATGAGCACCATTGTTGTAGTCCTCACTCAGAAGCAGAATGGGGAAGAACATCCGATTGCTTTCATAAGCACAAATCTCAAGGATGTAGAGCTCAATTATTCTACCGTGGAAAAACATGCATATGCCTTAGTCAAGGTGATGAAGAGAATCGGTCACTACATTCTTAAGAATAAATTATACCCCATTATTCTAAACCTGATAATAAAGCTTATGTTCAGGCATAATGAATTGGGAGAGTGTAGAGGCCAATGGATGGCCAAATTACAAGAGTATAATTGGAGATCATACTTGATAAGCTCATTTGAGGTCAGGGTCTCATTCAACTAATCACAAAATTTGATCCTTGAATTATGCTACATCATGTGGACCAAGTAGAAGTGCTTCATCAAGATTGGTATACTCCAATCACCCACTACCTTCTCTAAATAAGTCCACCCCAAGACTGAACTAGACTCAAAAAAGGCCCTCAGATTAAAATCAGCTGATTACATGCTCAAAAAAGGGGTCCTTTACATAAATGATTATAAAGGCATCTACCTCAGATGCTTATCTGAAGAAGAAGCCAAGGATGTCATGACCAATTTACATGAGAAACTAGGTAGTGGCCACCCCTCTAGGAATGTAACTACACACATGATCCTATGAGCATGCTATTATTGGCCTACTATCTTCAAGGATGTGCATGCCCATGTGTGCTCATGTCACCAATTCTAAATTTTTTCCAAATGAGAAGTTCATGTTGTAATATCATTATAGCCTGTTATTTAGGGGAAATTACTAAATCCTCTATTCTATTCAAAAACTCATTGTATACTCCTTACATACAATAGTAACTACCTCCTAGATAACTAACTTACTTGGAAACTGCCTTCAAAATGGATATTACATTTAAATTCTTGGTTTGTGACATTATCCTCATGAAAATTACATAACACACCTTATTAAACCTCCCTAGACTTCATTGAGTACCCTTACACCACTTGATAACATGACTTTCTTCGACAACTACCTTAAAACATTCCTAACACACTAACATAATTTCAAATTTTCAAATTGGTGTTTTGGTAGGAAACGCTCTCAAGCTAAAGAACACCCACTATCAAGCTACCGACTGAATCAATCACCCTTTAAAATCCTTATAGGAATTATAACACTCAAATCAAACTAAAATGACCAAAAAATACTGAAAGATAATAACTGGCTTGATGCCCTTGCATCATACTCCTAGGGCAAGAAAGACTGAACTTCTATACTTTTTCTTCCATGTCTTATAATTCATCTCTCTTGGATCATCCTTTCCTAATGTTGTTTCTTCATGCTCCTCACCTATGCTTTCTTGCTTGCCTCTGTCAAAGACTATTCTACCTGCTTGCTTGGATTGTTTGCTTGCATCAATGTGCACTTATTATGCACTCTCTCTTTCTTCTTTACCTCTGTCATATGGGATGTATATGCCCCAATATATTGTTGCTGAAATTGTACTCTCACCTAAATTTATTATCACCTTCATATTTGATGCAACTATAATGACATTATCATGCACAACTACTTCAATTTGTTGCTCTGTTGTCTTCAATGCTCTCTCTGCATGTTTTTTGATCTCCTTCACAAGCTTCTCAACTTCTACAAACTGCATTTTCTCTTCATTATCCATCATCTCACCATGCAAAACTCTCTCCAAGGCTGTCAATTCTGCTTCTACTTGTTCTTGATTTACATAAACAATTGTATAATCATATTGCTTACTTTGGTCAATCAATTGCATCTCATTTTCCAAGCCTTTAATGAAGCCTTCATATTGGTTTGCTACTTTGTCATTCTCATCACATAACTGGCTGAAACTATCTCCTTATTCTTCACTCAAGCTAGTCTCATCCATCTCAAGGCGTTGTTTACCTTCATCTTCTTGCAACCTCATCTTGTACTTCAACATTTCTCTCCTGAGTTGCTTGAAAAATAATTTTTTTCCCTTCTTTCTTGTCTTATGGATTTCATTTGCATTCTCCTTATTTATTACCTTATTGGCCACCTAAATGTGTTCTTTCTCGTGACCTATCCACAACATGGGTTGTCACCTTCCTTCAGTTGCTGGATTATAACCAACAACTAATCTAACTGTTGTTTCACTTCAATCATCTCTTTCTCCATCTCTATTCTCTTCTTGGTGTCATGATGCACCATCTGTTAGATTATTATATTCAGTGATGAATTCACCATAGGCATTTTATTTTTAATTTGTTATGTTGTTATACCCGAAGTCTATCCTAGGTTTATTTATTTGTATTCCTTCTTATTTTCTAAGAAGTTATTTATGCTTGTAATATGGCTATTTAATAGCTCTCTATAATAATTCTTTATTAGATTAATATATTATTATTCAATCTCTTATATTTGGTTTTAGATTAGGAGGAAAATAACACCAATCTTTGATCATGGAAGGAAGAAGTTGTTGAAGTGAGAGGAAAAAGGAGGAGCCTGTGCACTCACTCTCTTATGTGTTTAATACTTGAATAATATCCTGCAAATCTAAGTATAACATAGTTTATGATCAGGGTTGTCTTGTCCACACTCTGTGTTGGAATGCCAACCTATGTCATCGAAATGTCAACCACTGATTTGGTAAAGTGTTGGTATTGTAGAAGTGTTGGAAACATTCAAAGTGGTTATTCATACCTTTGGTTTTAGGACTAGATCAAACCCATGAAGCTCATCTTTTTTCATGAAGCTCCCTCTATTGGACTGTGCAATATGCATTCAAATGTTATATAGGATATAAATTGGCTCGTTAAAGATTGTAGTGCTAAAGATTGGCATCATTCTCTATCAAAAGCATGCATATCAACTTAAATTCTTCTTTGGTACTATGTTTTGAGTAAAGGTTAGTAGTTATTTTGTTATTTGCATTAGATAAACTTTCTAAATCCTTAAAACCACTCATTAAACCTCAAAACCGTCTTGAAAATCACCTTCAAAAACCTTCTTTACTGCAAACTGCCTATTTAAAAAATTTGTGGTATTCCATAGTGAGTGGTTTTGCCTTCAAATCAATAATTTAAAGCCTTTAAATATTAGTTTTGTCTTTTTAAAACTTGATGTGATGCATAGGTGGGTTGTGTTAAGGTGTGGAGCCTAAAAGCTTCACATATGAGTGCATTTAACAGTTTCGGGTCTACACAGTCACCGGCGTCGGTCAGGAGCGACCGACGTCGGTCGGGTGCAGTTGAAGAGACGCTAGCGTCGGCAGTGGATCGGCCGATGCCGGTCACAGGCAAGCAGGCAGGAACAGGCGTCGGTTACCTGTGCGTCTAGAAAGCTATTTCCAAGGACAAAACCGAGTGTTTGCATGATGAGTTTAAGTTGTAGTCTTAAGTTCACGTCTCTATTATTAGTAAGATTATTTTTAGAGCCCTTGTTCAAGAGGCTTAACTATTGGTTGTAAGTGCATGCTCAAGTCTCCTAATTCTATATGTAGAATTAGATCTTCTTAGCTTATTGTATTGGTATGTTGAAGAACAATACAGAGTTGAATCAATCCAGGTTGTTCGAGTTGATTGTTCTTGAGAGAGAGAGCTCTTGAGGGATAGAGATCTAGTGAGAGATCTATACATCTGAGAGAGGTGTGGAAGAAAGAAGTTTCTTCAATTGTATTCCTTTTGTAAAGAGTTTTAATACAAGTTTTCAGGGTGGTTTCTTGTATCTCTTATTCTTGCTATTTATCATTCTAGTTACTTTTTTATCTAATTTAATTCCACGTTTATTGCTTTCACAAGTGTAATCTATTGTTGGTTGATCCCCAACAAGTGGTATCAGAGCTCAGGTTCACTAACAGGTGGTTCAGATCTGTGTAGTGTGTATTGATTACAGGTTCTCACAGGGGTTTTTGCAGGGATTTCTATTTGAGTGGGAAAAGCAATGGCAGATGAAAGTAAGCTAAGAATGGAAAAGTTCAATGGCAAAAATTATCAACATTGGAGAATGTAGATAGAGGACTATCTGTATCAGAAAGATCTCTACTTACCGTTAGGTGGGGTTGCAAAGAAGCCCAAAGACATGGATGATGAAGAATGGGAAGTTCTTGACAGAAAGGCTCTGGGGTCTATAAGACTGAGTCTAGCATCCACTGTGATATCTAATTTATCATAGGCAAAGTCTACGGTAGAGTTGATGACTACTTTAGCAAATTTGTATGAAAAACCCTCAGCTTCCAATAAGGTATATCTTATGAAGCAGTTATTTAATTTGCATATGAATGAAGGTGGATTTGTTTCTACTCATTTGAATGATTTCAATGGAATTGTGAATCAATTAAGTTCAGTCAATATAGTGTTTGATGATGAAATAAAAGCTCTCTTAATATTATGTTCTTTACCTGAAAGCTGGCATGGCTTAGTTATGGCAGTTAGTAATACTGCATCTGCATCAAATATTTTGAAAGTAGAGGATGTTGTTAGTGTTATCTTGAATGAGGAAATACGTAAGAAAAGCACAAAAGAGACATATGGGAACGCTTTAAGTTTTGAGAGCAGGGGAAGGCAGAAAGATAAGAGCAAGAGGAGATCAAGATCTAAGTCTAAGGTGAGAGGAAGATCCAAATCCAGAAATGGCAGGAAGCCACAATGCTGAAATTGTGGAAAGATTGGGCACATAAGCAGAGATTGCTGGTCAAAGCCTAAGGAGGACAATCAACACGAAGGAAAGGAAGAAGCCAAGGTTGCAGGTATTGCACAAGATGCTTTAATATTCTCTCTGCATAATAATATAGAATCTTGGGTGTTAGATTCTGGTGCATCTTTTCATGCTACCCCTAATATGGAATATTTTAGTGACTATATCCATGGAGATTTTGGAATAGTGTATCTAGGGGATGATGAGCCTTGTAAAATAATTGGCAAAGGTAAAGTGCAGCTGCAGATGCAGAATAGCAACACATGGGTGTTGAGAGATGTGATGCATGTTCCTAGCTTGAAGAGAAATTTGATTTTTACAGGAAAGTTAGGGGATGAGGGTTGTACAATAACTCTCACAGCAGAATCTTGGAAGGTGACCAAGGGTGCACTTGTTATGGCCAGAGGTAAGAGATAAGGTACTCTCTATTTGTGTAATTGTGTTACTAACAATTCTCTTTTTGTATTATCTACTTCAGATGTGGATGCAAAATTGTGGCACTGAAGGCTTAGCCACATGAGTGAGAAGGGGATGTCAATTCTTAAGTCCAAAGGTATGCTTTCAGATTTAAAAGGCATAGATCTAGAGTTTTGTGAGCACTGTGTATTTGGAAAATAGAAAAGGGTTAGTTATCTCAAGACTGGGTCTACTAAGAAGAAGCATAAGTTGTAGCTTGTTCACACAGACGTGTGGGGACCAGCTTAGGTTGCTTCCATTAGAGGATCATAGTACTATGTATCTTTCATAGATGATGCTACAAGAAAGGTATGGATCTATTGTATTAGAAGGAAATCTGATGTATTTGAGACTTTTAAGCTTTGGAAAGCTATGGTTGAGAATGAAATAGGTAAAATATTGAAGTGCCTGAGATCTGACAATGGCGGTGAGTTTTGCAGTTATAAGTTCAGAGATTATTGTTATATGCATGGAATATGCAGGCAAAGGACGGTTCCAAGGACACCTTAGCAAAATTGAATTGCTGAAAGGATGAACATGACAATAATGGAGCATGTAAGGTGTATGAGATTGCATGCTGGTTTGCCCTTACAATTTTGGGCACAAGTTGTTGACACTGCAGTGTACCTGATTAACAGAGGACCCTCTACAGCTCTGGATGGTGGAATTCCAGAAGAGGCATGGACAGGTAAAAAGGTAGATCTCTCATATCTCAAAGTTTTTGGTTGTGAAGCCTTTGTGCACATTGATAAAGAAAATAGAAAGAAGCTAGATGCTAAGTCTATGAGGTGCACATTTATTGGCTATGGCTCAGATGATTTTGGTTACAGATTATGGAATCTAGAAACTAACAAGGTAATTAGGAGCCGTGATGTTGTTTTCAATGAAAGAGTGATGTATTGTGATCAACTGAAGAAGCTGAATCAATTTGGGCAGAGCAATGGTGAATTGGATGAGGTGAAGGTCCAAAAAGAGCTCACAAGAAAAAGAAATAATCACTTGCAGGAAAACACAGAGACTGACGTTGACAGGTTAGGAACCGACGTCGACAGAACAGAAACCAGCGTTGGCCATACAGAGACTGACATCGGCAGGACAGGCACTGACATCGGTCAGGAAGAACTGACGTCGGTCAGGAAGAATCGACGTCGGCCAGTAATAGGTCTGGAAGTGACCGAGGTCGGTCACTATCAAAAAATTTGGGTGGACAACATGTTGTGAACGAGTCTCAGACACCCATCAGGAGGTCAGAAAGGGTGAGTAAGCCTCCAATTAGATATTCTCCTTCATTATTTTATTTATTGCTAGCTGATGGTGGAGAACCAGAGAGTTTTGAAGAAGCAATACAGGTGGAGTCCAAGAGTTAGTGGGAGCGTGGCATGGTTGAGGAGATGGAGTCCTTAAGAGAGAACCAAACATGGGATTTGGTTGAGTTGCCAGCAGGTAAGAGGACACTGAAGAACAGATGGACCTACAGGTTGAAAGAAGGTGAGAATGGACAGATGAGATATAAGGCCAGATTGGTAGTAAAAGGATTTGCACAAAAGCTAGGTATTGATTTTGGTGAGATTTTTTCTCCTGTTGTTAAAATGACTTCTATAAGGGTTGTATTGTCTTTGGTTGCTTTTGACGATTTGCATCTTGAGCAGCTAGATGTTAAGACAACGTTTCTTCATGGAGATTTGGATGAAGAAATTTATATGGAATAGTCGGAAGGATTTGAGGTCAAGGGTAAGGAGAAGTTTGTGTGCAGATTGAATAAAAGCTTGTATGGCCTCAAGCAAGCTCCTAGGCAATGGTATTTAAAATTTGATAGGTTTATGACTGATAATGGCTACAGTAGGTGTCAATCTGACCATTGTGTGTATTTCAAGAGATTTGATAATGGTAGATATATTATTCTATTGGTGTATGTAGATGATATGCTGGTTGTAGGATCACACATGTAGGATATCTCTGAGCTTAAGGTGAAATTAGATCAAATGTTTGCTATGAAGGATTTGGGAGCAACAAAGAAAATCCTTGGCATGAGCATTAAGAGAGACAGGAAAAATCACAGGTTGATATTGTCTCAGGAGGATTATGTGGACAAGGTGTTGAAACAGTTCAATATGCAGGATGCTAAACCGGTAAGCACACCTTTGGCTGGACATTTTAAGTTGAGTAAAGAACAATGTCCTAATTCACATGATGAGGTAGAGTACATGAGTAAAGTTCCATATTCTTCCGCAGTAGGGAGTTTGATGTATGCAATGGTGTGTACTAGACCGTATATTGCCCAAGCAGTGGGAGTGGTAAGTAAGTATATGGTCAATCCAGGTAAGGAACATTGGAAAGCAGTTCAGTGGATCCTTAGATATCTGAGAGGAACCAGCAGTAGGCACTTGTGCTATGGAGGTTCAGATACTTCTCTACATAGTTATGTAGATTCATATATGGCAGGTGATTTGGATGGCAAGAGGAGCACTACAGGTTATGTTTTCACTGTAGGTGGAACAACGGTTAACTGGATATCTAAGTTGCAGAAGGTTGTTGCCTTGTCAACTATAGAAGCAAAGTATATTGCAGCCATAGAGGCTAGCAAAGAGATGATATGGATGACACGGTTCATGGATGAGCTTGGTAGGGAGCATGAGAGTTGTAGATTGTATAGTGACAGTCAGAGTGCAATCCATTTGGCTAAGAATTCAGCCTTTCATTCAAGAACAAAGCACATACAGCTAAGTTACCACTTCATATGGCAGGTATTGGAAGATGGTGAGTTGAAGCTGGAGAAGATCCATACAGATAGGAATCCTACTGATATGTTAACCAAGCCGATTACAAAGGAGAAGTTGAATCTTCATTCAACTTCTGTTGGTCTTCATGATTGAGTTGAAGATGGAGGAGCTAGAAGATGTTGCTGTATAAGTACTGGTGCAACTGTTTATCTCCAAGTGGGAGATTGTTAAGGTGTGGAGCTTAAAAGCTTCACATATGAGCGCATTTAATAGTTTTGGGTCTACACAGTCACTGGCATCGGTCAGGACCGACCGACGTCGGTCGGGTGCAGTTGAAGAGACACCAGCGTCGGCAGTGGATCGACCGATGTCGGTCACAGGTAAGCAGGCAGGAACCGACGTCGGTTACCTGTGCGTCCAAAAAGCTATTTCCAAGGACAGAACTGAGTGTTTGCATGATGAGTTTAAGTTGTACTCTTAAGTTCGCGTCTCTATTATTAGTAAGATTATTTTTAGAGCCCTTGTTCAAGAGGCTTAACTGTTGGTTGTAAGTGCATGCTCAAGTCTCCTAATTCTATATGTAGAATTAGATCTTCTTAGCTTATTGTATTGGTATGTTAAAGAACAGTACAGAGTTGAATCAATCTAGGTTGTTGGAGTTGATTGTTCTTGAGAGAGAGAGCTCTTGAGGGATAGAGATCTAGTGAGAGATCTATACATCTGAGAGAGGTGTGGAAGAAAGAAGTTTCTTCAATTGTATTCCTTTTGTAAAGAGTTTTAATACAAGTTTTCAGGGTGGTTTTTTGTATCTCTTGTTTTTGCTATTTATCATTCTAGTTACTTGTCTATCTGATTTAATTCCGCGTTTATTGCTTTCACAAGTGTAATCTATTGTTGGTTGATCCCCAACAGGTTGGTAAGGAGTCTTTTTAACAAAGAATAGGTTGGAGGTTCAAATCCCCCAAAAGTATTTTTTTTAGAAAACAAATATCTTTAACAATTCCTCTAATTTTTGCAATTCTACCATTTTTAGTCGTAACTAGCTAAATTTATCTAAGAATGCCATTATATATATATATATATATATATATATATTTCAAAAGAGGCCAAAGAGCCCAATTTATTTTTTTCTAAAAAAGAGGGGATATTATTTTGAACAACATAATTAGTGTTTTGTTGGAATATTATAATATTTTATTTTTGCAAGTCAATTAAAAAAACACAAAATAGTGTGTTGTTGCACATTTTCAGTGTTCGATCATAGCTATGCCTCTGATTCACATTTATGGGTAATTTCATCATGCTTGAGTTATTACATACATAGTCTAACATAGCCGCAACACTGACATCTAAACATTGACCCTATCAATCATCAGGGAGAAATAAGGTTAAACATTCATTGAGCTATACCTTCATTTTACCCGTTCGATTCAGTCGAAAGGTATAAATCTTGACTGGTGGTTCCAAGTATATAGTGAGGTTACGTGCACGTATGCAAAAATCCATCTAAGCATGTGCTAGTGATTGGATGAACCCTTTTCAGTACTGTCTAAGTACTATGTATCAATTTCTTTCATATATGTTTATGCTTCTTTCATGTACCATAAGGTAAGTAGAAAGGGCTAGCTTATTCCACATACCGATGGTTATATTAGATCGACGTGTATAAAGAAAGGATTGACATCCTGAACTGATAGTATAATGAAAAGGAGACCTTGATACCTAGAGTGATAACGAACAATCCATCACCTTTGGTCAGATTTTACACAATGGTAAAAAATGGTCCAAATTTCTTTTTGCCAGACTCACACCATCTTCATGATGATAACTATGCCTCTTGAAAAACTAAAATAAGGACACATTTTAAATTTAAAGACATTTGTCCTATTATAAATGACACTCTTACTTGACATGCTACTGACGTTGATCATTAAGTAAGTTTGACAAAGCCAATCAAAAAGCAAAGTTGATAATCATGTTTGGAGTATCAGATGAGGTATAACCTCATATCTGTGAGGCCTCAATAATAAAAGATGCTTAGGATAAGCTCCAGATAGTCTATGAAGCCAAAAATAAAAGAACCATTCTTCATTTATAGAGTCAACTTCATTCTCTCAAATTGAAGTCTAGTGAAAAAGTGGAAGCTTTTATATGCTATGTTGCAATGTTGAGGGCCTCACTCCAAGCATTGGGAGAAACATTGTCAGATGCATCTCTTATACCTATTGTCCTGAGAGCACTACCACCCTCCTATAATATATTTGTGACTACTTTGACAATCAAAAAATAAAAACCATCTTTTGACAAGTTGGTAAACATGTTGTAATAGGAAGAGTCTATGCATATAGAAGAAGAAGAATCAAAAGAACATGTTCTTATGTCTAATCAACAGAAATGTAAGAAGCAAATCAAGTCTTCTAAATAAAATCAAGGTCAATAACATCAATCACATGGAGATAAAGAAAAGAAAGTTTGCCTTATATGTGGAAAAATAGGGCACGGGCTAAATAATTATTGGTATAACTCCTTTGCATGGGGATCTTCAAGTAACAAGAAGCCTAGTCACCAAAAATCATCTCATCTACATAAAGGACAAGGATAAAAAAAAGGGCATTGGAAGAAGAAATCCAATCAGCAAGGCAACATTGTTGAACAAGAAGATATCCACTCTGATGAGGACTTCTTATATGCTACATAGTCTCATGATGAATCAACATCACAAATTTCTATCAGGTATGTCAACTCAAGTGCAACTCGACATATGACTAGAAGACAAGATTGGTTCTATAGCATGAATGAGACTTCCCCAAAAAATCATGTCTCTTTGGGTGATGATTCATCGTACCTAGTTAAAGGCATTGGTAATATCTCCTTACCACTTGGATGACATGATTGCAAAATCTTAGATATCTTGTATGTCCCAAGACTCACAAAGAATCTTCTACCAATTAGTCAACTACTTGACCATAACCTCAAGGTTGACTTTGATTGCAAAAGTGGCCAAAAGATGTGTTTGATCAAAGATGAGTCAAAATGCATGAGAATAGTTACATGAGCCTCAAGTGTTGGAAAAATGTTCCAACTTGACTTTGTTCAATCAAACAATCAAGAACTTATAGCTCAAGATTTAGACTTAGCCAATCTGTGGCATTATAGATATGGTCATGTCAGTTTTGGATACCTCAAAGCACTCAAAAATCAAAACATGGTCTGTGAATTTTCTTAGTTGAAGAAAAATATAGATATTTGTACTTATTGTCTAGCAGGAAAATAAAATCATATATATTTTGTTCAAAGTTCCTCAAGAGCATTTGGTAAGCTTGATCTAGTGCATACCGATCTATGTGGCCCCCAGTATGGGTTTCAATATTTCATGCTCTTTATTGATGACTACTCATGCAAGATGTGGGTCTACTATCTAAAGGCCAAAGATCAAGCCTACAATACTTTCAAAGAGTTCAAAGTAGTAGTTGAAACTAAAATTGGTTGTAAAATCAAGGCTCTTCATTCAGATCAAAGAAGAGAATTCACCAGTAAAAGTTTTTTTGCTTATTTGAAAGAACATGACATTCATAAAAAAATGACTCCACCATACACTCCATAGAAAAATGGTGTTCCAAAATGGCAAAAACACACTATCATCATAGAAATAGTTCATAACATGATTGAAGATTTAGGTTTAGCACACACATATTGGGCAGAAGTAGTGAAAATAATAGTTTATTTTTTTAATAGGTCACCCACTACAACTCTTCATAATATGACTCCACATGAAGCCTAGACAAGGCATAAACCTTCCATTGCTCATCTTTGAGTTTTTGGATGTAAGGAAAGTATATGCATGTTCTTAAAATGAAGATAAAGAAACTAGATAATAGATGCATGCCTTATATATTCTTAGGGTACAATGAAGAGTCATTAGCCTATACACTGATGGACCCTAAAACAAAGAAGATCTTCATCAGCAGGGATGTAGAGTTTGATGAGAAAAATAAATCCAATTTGCCTTCCACAAACTCACATGATTCAGTAACTAGACCTCTAAACAATTCATAAGGTCATAACTACACTGAAGGTGACCATGATGATGAGGATGATTAGTTAGTTAATGTATATCATCCCATAAGAACAATGAAATGTATGCTTGAATGGTATACAAGTACATTAAGAGATTCTAAATTAGATGGATCTCCAAACACATCGACTACTGGACTAAGGACTTGCAACATGACTCAAGATGAGATCAATTTGGCCCTAATAAGCATAGTTATAGAATTAGTAGATCCCTTGATAGTTCAAGAAGCCCTAGAGTCTAAACCTTGGAAGGATGCCATGGATTTAGAATATTAATCACTGATGAAACACAAAACATGGCATCTTGAAGATCTTCCACCAGGGAAGAATCCAATTGGTTGTAAATGGGTCTTCAAAATGAAATACAAAGCAAATGGTAATATAAACAAGCACAAGGCTCAACTCATGGCTAAAGGATATGCACTAAAGGAAGGCATAGATTATGAGGAGACATTTGCTCCTATGACCAAGATCAAAATAATTAGAATGATATTTGCTTTCGCTTCATAATTTAAATGGAAGATCCACCAAATAGATGTAAAAAGTGCCTTTCTCAACGAAGATCTACAAGAAAAAGTTTACATGACACAACCAGAAGGTTTTGTCTCACTTGGTAATGAAAGAAAAGTATGTAAACTCATAAAATCTCTGAATGTTTTCAAACAGGCTCCCCGAGCTTGGTACATAAAGATTGATGAACATCTCATCCACCATGGATTCTAGAGGTGTCCCTACGATCCAAATCTCTACCTAAAACAATAAGGGGGAGAGCTTGTAATTATTATAGTATATGTCAATGATCTAGTCATCACTAGTAGTTGAGTGAAGATGATAGATGCAACCAAAAAAGATCTTAATCAATCATTCGACATGACAGATCTTGGGCTTCTACACTATTGTCTTGGATTATAAGTATGGCAAAAATAACACCACATCTTTGTGTCCCAAATGAAATATGCCAAGACAACGCTTGAGAAATTTAAGATCATGGACAATAATCCAATTTATACACCTATGGATATAAGACTTTAGTTGTTTCATAAAAATCCACCACCATAAGTAAAAATAACTCTCTATGAGCAGTTGCTTGGGAGTCCTATTAACTTAACATATACTAGGCCATACATCAGCTATGCAGTTAGCTATCTTTCACGATTCATGCAGGGGCCAAAGATGTCTCATTGGAAAGAAATAAAATGAATACTAAGATATATCAAGGGTACAATGGACTTCAGCTCAGAATATAATAAGAATGACAATTTCTTCTTGACATGATATTTCAACTTAGATCATGTAGGAAATATTAATGATAAAAAATCCACTTTTGGATGTGTTCTTTTTAGGATTTGGTCCTATATCTTGGGGGAGCCATAAACATAACTTTATTTCTCGATCTTCTATTGAAACATAATATCATGCTATAGGAGGAGCTATTTATGAAGTGATATGGTTATGTCACATACTGGAAGGATTGGGAGTACCACAAAAGACACCTACCATCTTGTACTATGACAATGAAGGTGTTTTCAAACTTGTTCACAATTCAGTCTTTCATGAACACACAAAACATATTAAGGTGAAAGCTCATTTCATTCATGAACATGTACAAAAACATAACATCTAGCTCCAATATTGCCTGATATAAGAACATCAGGTAGATGTCTTCACCAAATCACTTGCATGTGACAAATTTAAGGCATTTAGATAATTTCTCTCACGTTTACTTCAAGCTATGCTGAATTAAGGGGGAGAATGCTAGATTATTATATTTGGTGATTAATTCACCATAGGCATTTTATTATTAATTTGTTAGGTTACTATACCCGAATTCTATCCCAAGTCTATTTATTTTTATTCCTTCCTATTTTCTAGGAATTTATTTATGCTTATAATATGGCTATTTAATAGCCCTCTATAATAATTCTTTGTTAGATGAATATATTATTATTCGAGCTCTTATACCATCTTCTCCTTGTGGTATCTTTTCTAAACCTTTTCCTATTTTATCTTTTCTCTCTCTTTCTTCATCTTACCTAAGATGTCTCTCAATCTCCCAGTGTCATATAAACCTATATCTCTTTAACAAGCCTCATCCACTTTCCACCTCATGACCTCTCACTTGGGTCTCTCTCAATCTCTCATGACCTCTCACTGGGTCCATCTTATCCTCTTGTCCTATCACTAGGACTTGTTTTCTCTCTTCAAGCTCACTCTCTTGACATTTCCATTAGCTCTCTCTTTCTATAAATCCTTCACTAGTTTTAGGGCTACCTACCACACTTCACAATCTCATCTTGTACTCCTACCTCAACACTTTGCTTGAACATAACAAAAACTCAAAATGAAAAATAAAATAAACTTGTACCTTTTTTTTTCTCACTGTACTCCACTTCTTGTCCCAATGAACTATTTCTCTGATACCAAATGATGTAGATCAACTCTTGCATACTTTTTTATACCCAAACTCTAATACCTACAATTATAAATTTTTGCATTCAACCTGCATAATCTCCTCTTCTGTCAACTCCTTGATATGGTTATAAACATGGTTCTATGTATTGAGAATATATAAATCCTTATGCTATCTAACTTTAGGATCACGAACATCTCACGTGATTCCATACCTCTCATTCAACTCATCTTCTTACTACTTATCCATGCAACCTCCTTCATTAACCTTTACTAGGCTACATGTTCTTTGACCAAATCACTCAACTTATTATTCTATGTCTTATGTGGGTAGTATTTAACATGGATAAAATATTATAGACACAACAAACTTGACTCAACCCAACTCACACTCTTTCACATGGTCAAGTCCTTACTGCACTCCTCAAACCCACTATTCATTATATTAGCTTGTAGCTTTTTTTAATATCAAATTTGCATTTTATGGATGGTACAAACTAGTTATTGAGAAAAAAATACCTATAAATACCACCATCTATCCTCTTACATTTATCCATGAAATTTTAAGACCTAAATATTTTGTCTTCACCTTTTTCTAGCCCTTCTCTCCAATTAGCCCTTCTAAGCCTAATTAGTCCCTGTTTACAACTCAAACCCAATTTTGCTATATGTAAAATACAATAACATTATAAAAAATTGAAAATATAATTCCTTGATTCAAATGCTCACATACTACCAAATTTCATCAACTTTGACTAGTTAGATTTTTTTTTCCACTTCTAAGATTTCAACCATAAACTTGAGTTTTTGACCTTTGTGCCAGCCCGAGAGGGCACAAATTGGATTTAATGAGTCTTGAAACCATTTTAAATATTAAAATGACATGTATAAGGTCTATTTAGCTTAGATACACATTATCTAAACTTTAAATCTTCACTTTCAATTCCAAATTACTCTCTATACATGAATTTGATAGGGTTTTCATAACATAGTCTGCCTTTGTAGAATTAAAAAAGGGTTTACAATATACATTCACTTAACAGATGTTTTCAATGACTCATACAATATTATCCTTGTCAAATTATCATTATCCACCATCTTTGTGTCACAAATAATTCTATATAACTCCTTTTTCAATCACCTAAACAAGATTTGTTGACTATTTTGCTCTAAACAGAGCCCTCATAGGTTACTAACCTGAACATTTTTCTTTATTGAAAAAAAACAAGGTTTTTGTATGTAAAATGATAAATCAAAATTTTCCACTGATGATACCCTCATAAAAACATGTTCTCATGCTTAGCATATAACTTTGGAATAATCTTTCTTCATTAATTTATAGAATTCCATGGATGCAAACAAACTTCCTATTACAATACTGTATAACACTATTTCTTACAACTTACCTTCCTGAACATTGTTCCCAAAGACTTAAAGTAATCAATGGATTAAATTTTAGTTAAAAAATAGTAACAAGATCACTTTAAACACTATAAATTTATTAACTCTATATATATACATGAAGAACTCTGTTCTTTTGACAGATTACAAAGGTATTAATGTTCTTTCATCTTCCTCCTTTTTGTACCCTTATCTTTCTCCTCCTAACTGACTCTTACCCAACCTACCTACTAACTCTCTATGAGACTAACTCCTCTATTATATTTAAAAACTCATTGTATACTCCCTACATACAATAATAACTACCTCCTAGATAACTTACTTGACAACTGCCTTCAAAATGGATATTACATTCAAATTCTTGGTTTTTGACATTGTCCTCATGACAAGTACATAACACACCTTATTAAACCTCCCTAGAATTCATTTATTATCCTTATATGACTTCTTAACATGACTTTATTTGATAACTACCTCAAAACATTCGTAACACACGAAGACATTTTCAAAATTTCAACTTGGTGTTTTGGTGAGAAACTCTCCCAAGCCAAAGAAAATCCACTATCAAGCTACCAACTGAATCAATCACCCTTTTAAGGTCCTTATAAGACCTATAAGACTCAAATAAAACTAAAATGACCAAAAGACACTAAAATACAATAACTGGCTTGATGCCCCTACGTCAAAACTTCAATCAAATTTGAATTTGGGCTTAAAACAAATGTTAATGGTAGCTTAGGACTCTTAAGAGTCTTTCCTTCTTTATTGTTTAAAATAGTTTCAAAGTTCTTTGACTTGATTTTTATTTTTGTAAAATAAGCTTAGCATGTATGCTTTCCCCTTGTCCCCTTTAGGGAACTCGAGTGACCAAAAGCGATTCACTTATTTCTTTTTTCACTTAGTTAAAACATAAAAGGGATACTAAAAACACACTTACCAAGATTCGAGTGACTTGGGTGATGCCAAAATGACCTTTAAAGTCCTTTTATTTTTTATTTCTTGCATCTTGGCTTGTGGGTGAGATTTCATCACCTCTCCATAAGTTCTTTAGGGAAGCGTTAATCCAAAAATTCATCTCCCGACATTGTTTTAACCCCAATTTGTGATGGAGTATATAAATTGAGTTGATAAATCATTGGGATGTTAGTTTTGCGTATTTAAAACTAATATTGTTAGTGATTGGTACCCTTAGAATAATGGCCTAATTTGTAAATCACACTACATTGATTAATTGATAGATGTAGTGGTTGTAAAAAGGACAAGACCTTTTTATAACAAGATGATTAACTTGGATCCAAATGATGTGTTATACCCTAGTGTTAATGACACATATGGGATCATCTAGATTGATCAAAACTTATAGTTTTTACTTTAACCCCATTTACCATGGAGTACTATTGGTGTAGGGAGAGTAGCCTAAAGTTCCATGTCATTGTATGATCTCTTGAGAGAAGATGGGGCCTAAAAACACTAATTTTCATGTGCATCTAAATTTATTACATTAATAACTTATTTCCTTTCAAAAAGGAGTATATTGACAGAATCCAATGGTACAAAGTAACCTTGTTAGTTTTCTAGGATAAGACGTATACTTCGGTGTTTTCTTGATCTTGTTTACTTACATTATTTTTTAGTCTAAAAATTATTTGTGTGTTTTTACCAAAACCAAACACTTGTTAAACACCATATTTTGAATAAAGAGGCATTACGTTGGTTGAATTAATTCAAAACATTTTAGCCTTGTTCAAACACAAATCAAATCATTTGTGTTTGTAGTTCAAAAAAGTGTCATTACACTATTCATTTGAGTCTAGATTATTCAACACTTGAAAATCTAAAGTCCTTTAGTTCAAATTTGAATTTTTACCTTTCTACTTTTTAAACCAAAACATGATTGGTCTATGCTGGAGTCTTGGATACAACTTGGGATTGGGTGGTTCACCTTAAATGTTTGGTTTGAGTAACTTGTGTGAAATTTTACGTTTAGTTTGAAGGATGTTGTCTAGAATTTTCTCATTCTATTATTATTTTAACTTAGGTTATAATGAATTTTCTCACACTCTAAGTTCTTTGACCATCCAACTTTATTTTCTATGGTGCACCGTTGTGCTGTCCATTTGTTATGGGTTTTATACTTAGGATTTCTTGTGTTAGTTCACATCCTAAGTTTTTTAATTTGCATCCTAAGCTTCTTGATCTAAAAGTCTTATTTTAATTTCTTTGATCACAAACCTCCATAGCTGTGCTTATATTTTTATAGTATTAACATACTTAAAACTTAGGTTTTCTTTTGCTAGCCTGTACCCTAAGCTCCAAGGTTCTTCTACCCACTTCTAAACTGCCAATTTCAACCAACTAAGGCCGATTATTCTCACTTCTTTCTTATAATTGTGTGTCATCATACCATTCCTTTCTAATTATTGATCCAAATTCACCTTGTATTTGTTTGATTGAAAAGTCCAAAAACATATTTTAACATTTGTAAACCAAATTCAAAACACTTTGCAAACATAAAAAACCATCATCAAACATGCAAAGGTATACTCATAGTGGGGTCTCTTACAACCCTAGTTACAAGGAAGAAAATTATTATGATGGGGAAAAAATTATGTTGTGTTTGATGACATCCCAACTATGGTAGGATCTGAACATGGCTATTTTGAATGATAACATATAGAGTGTCAGATTTATCCAAGACTTCTCAACAAGATCAAATGCACACATGAAAGTAGGTGAGAGAGATTACCAAAGAGTAAAGAGCATAAATAATATTCTTCATTAACTTTTGATTATTAATAAAAAGGAGAATATGACATTTATAGGTTGGTTGAGTGGACTGGTGACTCACCAGACAACTTGAGTATGTGGGTTCCACCATTGTGAGTGAAGAAGGGGACCAAGTGGAATAGAGACCCCATCCTCCCACTAAGTGACATCATGTACTCATGTGTACATGATGACATTAGCATAATGTTATAAAGATGTAATAACCAACCCAAATAATTAAATGGCCTCTAGTACCTTGAGCAGATATGATGAACTGTGTAGGCAAAACCCAGTGGAAAAAATGCCTACACCAACACCCCCTTTAAGCATAACTTAGGTGGGATGGAGAATTGGGACCTAGAAATGAGGCATGGTGAGGTACCCAAGTATAAAGTGATGATACCCAATGTCTTACAAAATAGGAAGGATATGTGCCTCGATAAAGAAGAGAGAAAAACTAAGTTCATAATGTCACATGGTATATATTGTAGTAGGTCCCTCTACAAAAAATGTTGCCTTTTCTTTTTAGAATAAGGAAACCCCAAGCTATCAAACTATATAATTCTCACTCAAGTGGAATACAAGTAGGAATCATTATGTAGATCTCTCGATTGTGATAAATTTTGACTAGGTATCACATGACTAACTATAGAAGATGGAAATGAAGAAGCATGTAATGAAGGGGAGAGAACATGAGGGTTTATAAGTACCCTCATTACTCCATAGAAGAAAAATGGCATAGAACATTCATTGAAAGAATGTCCATGGGAAGAGGAGAGCAAGGCTCAACAACTATTGAAGATGAAGACTAGTCTACAAATAAAACACTTAGATCTATAAGATGAATGTCCACAGTAACATATGAGTTATTGATACTCTCAATGTGTATACTATTGTTGAAATCAGTAAATTCCTCTATAATGTAAGTCTATGAAGGCTCTATAAGAGCAATAATATGCATAAGAAAGGATGTCAAATCTATAATGAGACAACTAAGGTTAGGCAAAATTTCATCATATAGTGAGGGTTTGACAAAAGAAAGATCACTATCCATCATGGATGTGTCATCACAAGAAATAGAAGTAGGATGAGAGAGTACAATAGTCTCAAAAGATACAATATGAAGAGGAAGAGGAGGTGTGACATAAAGCATAATAGGATCCCCTAAAAGACTCTGAAGAGTGCTCCAAATAATGAAGGGATAATATATATTCTCCACATAGTGGTGTAGATCCCATGAAATGTGTAACAATAGGTGATCACAAACATAGTCACAAGAGTTAGCCCAATAATCATATTGACCTAGGTCAATAGGATCAAGAATCTATCCAATAAGAATGGAATAAGTTCTCATTCCTTGAGTGAGCATTCCATGTACAACCACCATAAAGCATAATTAGTCTTCCAAAGAAGGACCATTGGCATAGACTCAACATTACTCATATAGAGTCTCTCAAATGGATTTGTCATGGCTAAGATAAGGAATCAAGGAAGTGCAAGACTACATGGTATAAACTTCATTGAACCCTAAAGCACACTCATTAATGGGATGTTGGTCATAGTTGAGAATACATCTGAGTGAGAAATTAGTAATGGAATGATAAGTAATAAAGCATGCTCAGAATGGGGATGTCAAACACAACAAAAAATGCATCCATATGTGAGCAATTGGTGCATGAAGTATAATGTATAAATTAGTAGGACCCATAGCATAGGCAACCCCCTATATATGGAACTTTATATTTTAGTGATTTTTAAAATGTAAATAAAACCAATACATGGGAAATGAAAAATATTAAATTTTTAAAAAGATGATGCTCAATTTTGAGCTATTGATAAAAAGTTATTATAATATTATTTTCCCATAAATAAGGCTTATTTAATAAATTTGGCACTAAAACTTTAAAAATCCCAACCAAACAAAGCGTAAGATAGCCTTTCAAACACTTGTTTGAATTAAAATGGATCCACAATCTTCCTCAAGCTGATTAAAGTAAAAACATGTGCCCCTATACACCATTATAAGCTCTAAAGTGACAAATAGTTCCAATTTAGGGGTAAATACACAACTGATTTAAAAAAAAGGCCTAATGAACAAAAAATCTATTTCAATTTAAATTAAAACCAGATTTAATTATTTTAGGGCTCATTTAATAAAAAAGGTAGCTATTAGGGCAACAAATTATAGGTTTTGACTTAGTTTTATAAGCGTTGGTACTTTTCACACACATAGTATTGAAAAGTATAATCTTTGGGCACCATCATGGGGGAAATGTAGGTTGTAGATTCTATTAGTAGGTCTGGGTGTTTGATTTGAGGTACCATTATGAGGGAAGCAAGGTAGATCTATGTCTTCTAAGAGTTTTTAGTTACTTGAAGAAGATTTAGTTATCCCATTGAGAACAAGGTACAACACATGAGTAACTCAACAAAGGTCTTGACATAAAAAATAGCAGGCTTGGGATAACTTGTAAAAGGACTGTGTATGCTATGGACAGGCTATGATAAGTTCACACCCAATGGTTTTGACCATAAATAAGTTGTTTTGAATATCATTCCCAACCAAAATGTGGGTAGGTCGAGTGAGGGCGATAAGTGGATGGAAGACTATAAGGAGGAAATAGAACCTTTCATGCAACTTGTCCAAGATAAAAAATGCCAAATCAATAGACAATAATAAATATTGTACTTAAAGGCAAAATCATGAACTATTAGGGCATCAAAGGTAGTATATGTAAGAACTAAAAGATCTGCTTCAGTTTGCACCAAAGAAGGTGCCACGAACCATTAAGACTTAGATCACTACATGCCTAACTAACCAAAGGATCTCTCCTTTTCAATCAGGCATATGTCAAAGCATTTTAAAGTTGACAAAGCTTTGATTATAATGATTTTCCATGAGTAGCTGCTTGGGATTTACCAGATTGAAGACTAATTTTAAGATGATACACATGTATAAGATAAATAAGGATTGTTGAATACCCTGTTACAGATATGCAACCAAAAATACTTACATGTAAAATGCCAACATACTAGTAATACCCTAGATTTTGTAGAAAAAGACCCTAAGAAAGCATAATGACTCATGTAGGCAAAACCCAGTGGGAAAAAAGCCTACACCAACATATAGGACAAATATGAATCTTTCCTCAGGTTGATATAATTAAGAGCTCAAATTCCACCTTATTTCCTCATGAAACAATTGCATATGCTTATTTGAGTAGAGGAGAAACAACTAGAGTAACCTTTTACTCATGTCATAAAATCAAAAGTTGCTTCCGTTAGCAAAGGGAAAGAACCACTTATGGAGTCCTCCCTAACTAATCAGGGTTTTACCACTAAGATTCAACAAATTAGTCAATAGTATGTTGATCAACTCATCGTAGACCTGAAAACTTCTTTATTTATGAATTCAATTGATAATACCACTTTTAGGGAGTAAGAACAAATGTTAGACCAAACACAACAAGCCTTAGTTGATCCTACATCTGATGCAGATCTTATGGATTTTTCTAAATAAAATAAATCTATAGATGCTTTGCAACAAGTTACACTTGATATGGAGCATACTTTATTTAACCAAAAGGAGACACTTTCCCATTCATAACAACAAGTTGATAAGGACTCCTCACATATTAGGGGTATTTTACAAAACACTCTACCAAGTTTTTCTCAAATGTAACAAGTTCCCCTTTCAAACCAATAATGACAATACCCTTTGGTAAACTAACAAAAAGTACTCCAAAACCAATAGTCTCAACAACAGATTCCTAGGAATCAGTATCAATCATCTAGGAAACAATAAAAAAATTCGTTGAACTAAAAATGTCAGACCTACTCACATCCAAGGGTGAACCAAAACAAAAAATTTGGGCAAAGGGTTCATATCCCTAATAGGACCATGCAGGGGGGTACATTCCTATCCAAAAAAAATATATTCCACCAAAAAATGCACCGATTATGCAAGAGTGGAATTTGATGAAATAAATAGTCACAAGACTTGAAATAGGTAATAGGATCAAGAAATACAAGTTTGATGAGATATGTCCTTATCGATTCAACTTGAGAATTCTTTAGGTACCCTTTCCACCTCATTTTGAGGCACTCAAATTTGATAAATACAAAGGGAAGGGTAACCCTAGAGAACACATTCAAGACTCTTCATGTTATGCCAAGAGGTAGCCTATAAAAATGTTTATTTGCTTTGCTTGTTTCCACATAGTTTGGCCAAACAAGCATTAGATTGGGTCCTCTAATTTCCTAAGGGATAGGTGACAGATTGGGACAATCTATCAAAAAAAATTGTTAACCATTTCTCTTATAACATTGAGCATGAGTTGACATTATTTGACTTATGCAAATCAAGATAAAGAGATGGAGAAATCTTCATAGCCTAACTACAATGATGGAGAGCCCTAGATGGTCACTTTCAACACAATTTACCAGAAAAGAAACTCACATTTTTGCACAAAAATTACACCTTGAAGTGGCCCACAATTTAAGAATTGATTATGCCAACACATTCGATCAAATTTTTGAGAAGGGTGTGAGGATCAATAAGGCACTTATAACCAAAAGCCTTGTGAAAATCTATTCTCAAGGTCAAACATCTAATCTAACTCAACCACTTGTTTAACTTAATACTATGAAAAAAATAAATTGTTTTAATAAGAATAAGAACATGTTGGGTAATTGAGTAACTAAATCATGACATGTGCAAATAGTGTAGGTTCCACTGAATCTAAATGTAACACATAATCTACCAACCAATTTATAAAAATATCCTCCATATAGAGGGTTCAATAAATATAGACCATTTAACAAGCTGGGAAAACTTATTGAGGTAGTATTCTAGAAGCTAGCAACAACCAATTTAATTATGTGGCCTATACCAAAACCCTTTCCTAAAGATAAACTGAAACTTGACTGGTGCCAAGAAGATGAGTTCTACAATTTTCATCATGTTATTGGCCATTTTTTTAATCTATGTGTACAATTAAGGCATCTCATTAAGGACCCAAGTGAGAGTGAGGAAATTTAAGCGAAACAAGTAACACATAACACTTATTAAGATATGGGCATCTACAAAGACCCTTTTAAAAAACATAATCAATAACAACAAAGGAATAATAAAAAGCAAGGATAGGTCCAATGTTAGCAAGGAAAAGGTCAAAAACTAAATCAACATAATCATAATCAGGATCATAATACCCAAGATAATAACCTGAGATACAATACCATGCCATATTTTTATAATAACACTATGGGGCATATTTATGGTAACCACGTCACCACTATTACAATCAAAACTCTAAACTATCCAATGCTTCTCAAAGCATTGGTCCCTCTATTTTAGGTTTGTCACCCTCTTCTTCAAGTAATGTTGGACCAAGTTCAAGCAATTCTATTACACTTCAGTTTCTATGAGTTGATATCTCTAGACCATTACCCAATTCTTCTAATTATGATAACTCCTTGCTGACTCAAACTTATGCAATTACAAGTAGATGCTCATGAGTTACCCTTCAAGGCCCTTCACCTTCTTCCAATACTAAATTGAACTTGAACCTTATGCCTTTCAACGCTTTTAATTTTATTAACTCCTTATTGACTCAAAATTACACAGTTATAACTAGATGTTCATGAGCTACCCTTCAAGGCCCTTTGACTTCTTCCAATATTGAGACAAATTTGAATCGTATTCCTCCTAATACCAAATTGAACACTTTACCAGCTAAGGCCAAACCTTCTCTTACTATTTTTGAAAAACCATATAGTATTCATGATCAAGTCATCAAAACATTTACACAGATTTATATTCTCGATCTCTTGTGTACATCATAAGTTTACATAAACATACTAAATGAATTCCTCCAATAGTCCATTATTCTTGAAGACATTAACCCCACCTAATTCCAAACACTTGTGGGACATCTATCTCTGAGGCAACAACTTACTTTTGATCAACAAGATATGTCTTCTCTTAGTTATAACCATAATAATCCCTTATATATTGAGGTCATTATTGCCCATCATAAAATCAAGCAGGTTATTATAGACAATGGTTCAAGGTTGAATTTAGTGTTTCTAAAATTGATACAATGGTTAGGATATACTGCCAAGGACATGCAGTGATAAACAATCATGATCAAAGTGTATGACAATGCTTAGAAAGAGTCTTCTGGGACCATTTTCTTGTCTATCATTATTGGGCCCATAACCCATGATATCCTATGAAATGTTGTGTACATTGAATTGAATTATAATGTACTTCTTGGTCATCCTTCGATCCATGAAGTATAGGCCATTCCTTCCACCTTGCATTAGTGCCTTAAGTTCCTCCATTCAAGAATTGGGGTCACTATTTATGTTAATCTATAGCCATACCAATATTTAAAACCCCTAGAGGTTGAATACAAAAATTATAACTATTTCCATGGTTCTAATTTTATATCCAATAACAAAGTGATAGTTTTTAAACCACCTAAATGTAATTATATCAACCCTAGTGATCTTCCTTCCACTTTGGTTGATCTATTTACTACAACCTTTGCAAACCAACTTATTGTTGAGGATGTCAGCATTTACACATACCATCTGAAAGATGCTCTTCATATTAGAAAGTTTCAGAAATCTTCTAAGTCCTATGGCTGACCTAAACCTTCCCAAAACCCTTGTAGTCCCAACATGATTTGGTAGAATAAAACACATAGAAGAAACTAATGGTATTTGTGCTAGCCACTTCACAAATCAAGATCATGAGGTCTTTAATAAAAAAGATTGTTTATATATTGATGGCCTTGTCAATTATTTTTAGAATCCTAAGTACCTTGTCACTAATATAATTATGGAGAGTTTGGATTATGTGTGTAGATTCATAGAACCACATGAATAAGGTGTTCTTTAACCTCTATCTACTGGTAAACCTAATACGAACCAAGGTCTTAGATTTACACTACTTGGGGGTGACCTCATGTATTTTGATAGTGATTCCTCTTTATCTATTGATAAAGATACTCCTAGCAATGACACAACATCCCATTATAGTGCTTATGATGAGCTAGTTGACATCAACCTATTTGATTCCAATTCTATTGTGACCATCACAACTCATTATCCACTTACCCTTTACCATCCTAACCTTATTGATTGGGACCAACAAAATTCTATTATATCTCTAGATGTGTTTTAGAATGAGGAATCTATTGTCGAGTACATGGGCCTTAGAAATGGATTTTCAATTGGTGATCACAAACAAGGCTTCAACTTCTCATTGGACCCTACTACCTAATTTGGATAACAAACAAACTTTTATAGTCATATAAAAGATAAAACATTGAGATCATCAGGTGAAAACCTCTTTGAGGCACTCGTTGGTCAGGGAAATAATAAATATAAAGACAATCCCTTGAGTGAAAACCTATTTTAGACACTCTTAGATGGGGAAGTTTTATCATGTTCATAGGAAGCACAATGCCCATCAAGTCTAAGCTCTATAACTGGTGTTAGTATTACTTCTGAATAACATAAAGCCTTTGAGTGCCTTATTCTTAACTTTCTTGAGAAATTTGTCAATTGGCCATTACCAAAACTAGAAAAGTTGGACTCGTCTCATTATGATGAGCTTTGGGACTCATAACCAATGACTGAAGAAGAGAATCCATATCAAACATTGCCTACTATTCTATAGGACAGTTCCACACTCTTTATGGAGAATAAAAATAGAGTGAACCATGAAACCTATGAAGATCCTAACTTTATTTTATCTAGAAACATACCTCACCAACTAAGAACATGACTATATTATCACTATTGTGATGGATTTCATTGATATATTTGCATGGGCTTATTTAGACATGCTAGGACTGGACCTACCTTCATCATGCATCAAATTATAGTACATCTAAATGCAAAGCTGGTCAAGCAAAAATTATGGAAAATGTATCCACGCATTGCTATATTAGTGAAAAAGAAACTAAATAAATTATTAGGAGCTAGCTTTATAAGACCACTAGACTATTCTGAATGGATATCAAATATAGTCTTAGTTAGCAAAAATCCACAAGACATACATGTTTATACTAATTTTTGAGATATCAATAAAGCATATCCTAAAGATGATTTCCCTCTACCCAACATGAACATGATTTTTTACTCAACTGTAGTGTACAATATGTTGTCACTCATGGATGGTTTCTTAGGGTACAATCAGATCAAGATAGCCCCAAAAGACAAGTACATAACTACGTTCACCACACCATGGGGAACATTATGTTACCAAGTCATGCCTTTTGGTTTGAAGAAAAATGGTGCCCCTTATCAACATGCCATGAATATCATCTTCTATGACATGATGCATGATATAGTTCAAGATTATTTTGATGATATCCTAAATAAATTAAGAACCTATGATGGACATCCTGACATTTGGCAAATAATATTTGAGAGATTTTGTGAATATAAGGTTCGTCCCAATCCTAAAAAGTGCATATTTGGTGTTACTTTAGGAAAAATGATAGGATTCATTGTATCATATAAAGGGATTGTCATGGAAATGTCTCCACCTTCCAATATGAAATGATTCCACAGCCTACAAGGCAAAATATAATCTATTCGTAGGTTCATAGCATAGCTGGTAGACAAGTGTCATAATTTTATGCACCTCTTAGATAAAAGTGTTTCATTTTAGTGGGATATTGAATGTCAGCAAGTAGTTGTGAAACTAAAGACATACTTGTCAACTTATGAATATTGATACTGCGAAAACTTGGCCAACCATTACTTCTTTATATATTGCCAATAAAACATGCTATTTCCAAACAAGATTCACTTTTCACATTCAAGAAAGGGAAAATGAGAAACTAAAAGAAAGGATGAGGGTTTATATGTACTCAGATTGTAGACGTTGTGCATCAGAATCAGATGATAGCAGGAACTCCTCTTTGGTTGTGGAGGATGACACCTGAAAGAGAAAGAGACTAAAAACATGAAAAATGTTATATGACAAGAAAGTGGATTGCTAAGCAAGAGCTTGGTCCTAAAAGCGCAAAGGCTTCTTAGAGGATGACAGTCTACTGTTAAAAATAGAATATGATAGAAATAGAAAGTGATAAAAGATAGAAAGAAAGTACTGAAAGCAAATGCATACCTGTTTAGCAGCAATCTGCTTTGCATAGTTGCCGACGTCGGTGGTTCTGTCGGCGTTGGTCAAGAAGTTTGCCGATGTCAGTTAGGCTACTGACGTCGGTAGGGGAAATGGTTGAGGTCAGTCAGGGTAATGGCCAAGGACAAGTTTAGGTTTGGGTTTTTAGTCGGTAGGGTGGACTGTGGTTTTGTCTGAGGGTCAGGGAGTCTATTTGAGGGTCAAAGGGATTGTTTGGGGGTCTGAGGGACTGTTTTGGGGTCTGAAGGACTGAGAATATTATCTGGGAATGGACTGAATGGATGATATAGGAAAAAAGGAGGATGAACGAGAGACAGGGATCTAAGAAGGCTTTTCAGCCTCTCAAGGAAGGATAGGAAAGGTTGTGGGCAGTAGTTTGGATTAGCAGATAAATTCAAATAAAAAATGAAATGAAAAACAAAGAAGACTTACCTCCTGCTTGCTAATTGAATAATGGAGGAGACCTATTGTTGGAGCTGTTGAAGGACTTATAAATGCTAAAAGCTTGGAGCTGTCTCTGTAGAGTGCATGTAGCTACTGATACCTGCTGTGCAAGAGGGAGTGAGAGAGAAATAGAATGCCAAGTGCCAAAGAAAGTTCACGTTTGCTGGCAGCAACAATAGATGAAAAAATGCACTTTTGAAGGCTGTCGACACCGATAGAACCACCGACGTTGGCCGCATAATGATCGATGTCGGTAGCCAAAGAATGGGGACAGAGGCTAAAATTAGCCTCTGTCCATTCTTGCACGCTGCCGGGTCAAAGGGCTGTGGGAAAACGGTCGAGGAAGGCATAAATGGATGTGGATAAAAGGGAGATTTGGGCAATAAAAGCTAGGAGAGAAGTGGGGGCATCCGAGGAGGGGATCCAAGGTGGCATGGGTGAGGTGGAAGGAGGGAAATAAATTAAAATATTGGTTTATTTTAATTTAATAATGGAGGGGACTAGGACAAGGGCTAGGACATGAGTCAAGGGGGGCCAAGGGGAAAGGACGACCAAGGTGTAGACACGATTTCGGTGTCTACATTTGCCCATTTTTGTCTTGTTGGTTGTTCTTGATGAACTGCAAGACAAAAATAGGAGTTGGTTGCCCCAAGTATGGGATGAGGTGTTCCCCCCTCAAAGTGAGAGTCGAGGGAAGGGAACCTGAGATCGAGTGTTGATTTGATAGAGAGATGGATGGAGAGGGTGAAGATTGAGTGTGAACGCTGCAAAGGGCAAGATTGCACATATACCACACCACATGGTAGGCAGGTTAAATTATCATGGTCAAAGGGTCAAGGAGTGCCAGAATTGAAATAACTAGGCCCCAACATTTAGTCGTAGCTGATTGGGTTTATTCGATCCAAGCTGTAGCTCTAAAGGATCATCTTGTTCTAGGTATCTTGGGCTCAGGAAGTGCTCCTAGAAAACACGAAAAAAGCACAAGCATGAGGGATCAACTTGCTCACGATCCGATACTTGTGAGGGTCAGGTGACAATTTGCTAACTAGACATGAGGTAACAAAGGTAAGCAAAACAACCAAGGTAGAGTTGTCTCGAAAGGGGACAGAGGAGATAGTCACAATCTCCAAGGTCTGGCAGTCGAGGTAGGTAGAGGCAAAAGTGATCTCAAGGGTGCCCTAGGGGGCTAAGATGACTTGGTCTAGACAACTGACTGATTGGGGGCTTGATTTTGCGGGAATGGGATGGAAAAAGAGGTTTGAAGGCCGCCAACATTGGTGATAAAAACTAACGTCGGTGGCCTAAAGGGACCGACATCGATAGAAATTAGCTGATGTCAGTGGCCTAGGGCACGCCGATGCCGACGTCAGTGGCCTGTCAAATCTGACAAAATTAGATTGGCACCCCACCAAAAGTCATTTTCTATTTGTTGACTGAGAGAAAAGTGCTCTAGAGCTAAGTGATTAAAAGTGACATGAGGTTGACCAAAGAGCAGTGCGAGGTGGTAGAGAAACATTAGTAGAGAGAGAGAGGTGCTTGGAGAGAGATTGGAGGCTGTAGAGACGTTTGTGGGCCAGGAGGAGCTTGCAAATACATAGACACAATGGATATGGTAGAGGGGAGTAGAGGACCCATGGGAGGTCCACCACCAGCAGCACCGATTGTGCCACCATGCCGGTGATGCCGGGATGAGGTAGGAGGGTCTCTGAACCCTATTTGATTGATTTTTGATTTGATTGGATTTTTGAATTTTGGATTGTTTTAGGCAGAAATCAATGGGGGGTAGTTAGGAAGGTGGTTAGGGGGTCTAGGATAGATTAAGAGTAAATTAGGAGGGTCTTGGGGGTTGGGGGAGTCAAAATGGGGAAGCCCTAATTTTAGAGCTCGCCCCATTCGGCCCTAGGACCGAACCAGTCATCGACGTCAACGGTCTTCACTGACATCAGCTGACCAGTGACTGGCATTGGCCAACCAGTGATCGACGTCGATCACTCACCTGTCGATGTCAGTCACTAAGTGATCAACATCAGTTAGGTGAGTGCCGTTGCTAGCATGCTAATCGATGTCAGTGGCTGCCTGGTTAAAAAGAGTGAGAAAAAATGGTCATGTCGATGGGTCAGAGCTATGCCAAGGGCTTCCTGGGGGTCGGGTTAGGCATAGATGGTCAAATAGGTTGGTCAAATAGGAATAAAATAAAAATTGTAGGCATGAGATTGACTTAGGTTTGGTTGCAGGTGAGGCAGACTTTGATGCTATGGGATCACGTCTTGACCTTGCTGACGCAGATGCACGGAGGTGTGACAGTCAAGGAGTGGGTGCAGATGAGCATAGTTGGGCTAGGTGAGCTGAGACACTACTACAGAGTGGAGAGAGACATGAGTCTCATGGTGGCATTGATCAAGTGGTGGGACCATGCCACCAACACCTTCCACCTACCCACAAGAGAGCTGATGGTCATAGTCGAGGATGTGTATCAGATACTACAGCTATCGGTACACGGGGTAGACATACATGCATGCTCGAGAGAGGCACATGATATACATATGGTCATGCTATTTGGGGAGCATGTCACTGAGATGAGCTACCATTCAGTGAGTTTTGCTTATGAGCCTATATACGTGGCAGATGGGGATGAACATTGGCTAGCAGTCCTGATGATGATCAGGATTACAGTGAATGCACTCCCAGATGCGGAGGGAGGCAGGTTCCCAATCGCCATGACCGAGGTTTTGATGGACATGCTAGAGCAGTAGATAGTGTTTGCCTGGGTGCCCATATTTTTAGCCTAGGTATACAGAGAGTTATGGGGCATCAGTCGATGGTGATGGTATAGTCTGTGTGTAGGCCACCTTCTGCACTACTGGGCATACAAGCATATCACAGTTATATGACCTCTCGGCCTCCTAGTGGCTATCCAGGCTAACTTCAGGGTTAGCTTCAGGTGATGGCATAGACGTGGGTGGATGGGGTGGTCAGAGATATTGACCACTACAGAGGGGTACTGGAGGCCCTTATCCCAATAGACATCATCTGGAGACTGTACCTGGGGTATCCAACATTCTAAAACTAGGCAGAGCAGATGGTTAGGGCCCAAAGCTTGAGATGGGTCAGGGGTAGATGAGCCAGTGAGCTCGAGCGAATACTAGCAGAGTGAGTGCAGTTCTAGTATGGGCTACTATAGGATGTACCACCTGCATTCTTGTAGTATAGGTGGGATGATATTGAGGTGCCGCTCCCACTGTTAGAGGAGATAGAGGGCCCAAATTTTGAGGAGTTACCGACAGGACCTAGGGTAGCTGACCCAGGGTGGTCAGAGGCCTACTCGACATGGTGGATAGGCTAGTATACAGGGGTATAGGTGGGTCCTCAGCCAAATCTGTAAGCTATGACCAGGGAGTGGGATACAGCCTGCGAGGAGAGGGACACATCACGATAGGAGAGGGACGTGGCACACGCTGAGGTGACCATTTTGTGGGGACAGGTCATGGTTTTACAGGGGTAGCTAGCAGGGTTGATAGGGTAGGTGACCATTTTGATAGGGTAGGTCACCATATTATAGGGACAGCTAGCTGCAGCCCAGGCATAGGCAGGATAGGTAAGGCAGGGTTTTGGGGGGTAGGGCCCACTACAGTAGCCAGCTTAGCAGCTGACATTTTCACAAGGGCCAGGACAGTCAGTGTCAGTGCAGCTGGCATTTTCATAGCCACAAGGGTCAGTGTAGGGGACAATAGAAGGGTGGATGGGTCCACTACAGACTGTACTGATTGCTAGGTATAGGACTGTGATGGATGAGATCAAATATTATGAGGGAGCTATCAGAGAGTTCCCTCAGATATAACAATACTTTGAGATGTGGGATGAGCAGAGCCGACAGAGATCTGCATTGTGAGTGACGACTTTGGGCGCATGCAGATGGCGTAGATCAGAGAGCGGCGATGACACAGCCTCATCCAAGCCACCACCACCACTGCCACAGCCATAGTTATGAGGCCTGATTTTGACATTATTTTATTTTGATGTATATATACCGGCCTACGAGCCGATGACGAGAGATGTATCATACTTTTGAGAGAGACAGACAGACATAGATTTTGTCCATTGTATAAAACTTATTTTGATATATATGATGAGATGATTTTGGACCATTGAGATGTGTTATGAGAATTTGTTGTTATGGATGTGTTTAATGTTTATTGCATTTTGATTTGATGGATGATGTTTATGATATGATGTTTATGATGATGGATGTTATGATGCTGATATTGTTGTTTTATGTTTATGATGAGGATTAATGATATTGATGATAATGATGTTTAATGAAATGGTTATATGATGACGATCAATGATATTGATGTTGATGTAAATGTTATTGATGTGAATGGTTATGATTTTGAGATTAGATGGCGATGCTTAATGATTATGGATGTTTAATGTTTATGTTTTGTAGATTATATGATGTGGATATTTAATGGTTATGAGAGTGATGGTCATGATTAATGACTATGCTAGACATGACGAAAATGATTATGCTAATGATTATGAGAATATGTGATTGACTGTGATGTGATTGACAGGTGACGAGTGAATGGGATGGGAGAAAGTGATGAAGAGGATGGCTGAGCTAACCCCAGAAGACCCCATGTCAACTAAGTGCTGCCTACATAATCCTTGTCCTAAGGGCCTCAGGCTAATGTAGTTCTCCCTAAGAGGGAGGAAGAGTCAAAGTGATTGATTGCTTGTGGTCTAGATTAAGCCATGGTTAGAAGAGGATAGGTTTTGTCCATTATGTAGATGATCAAATGGGGGTGGTCGAGCTAACCCCAAAAGATAGTCATGTCATCTGGGTGCTGCCTACATACCCCCGGTTGTTAGGCGGGCCTCAGACCAATGTAGTTTAGACTAGGAGACCAAGAGGTCAAGAGTTGGTCTTAGTCATGAGAATGGTCTAGCATGTCCCATATGTCTAAGAGAACATGCTTAAAATGATGAGGAAAAGTCAAAGGTTGTTCACCCTTAGCACTTGCCCATATTAGGTGATGGATAGATGCTAAAAATGAAATGAGTCTATTTATGATTTAGCAAGTAATGGTTTACGCTTAACATAAATTGAGTAGTCCATAGTTTCCATGTGTATTGGTGTCCATAGAAACTAGTGTAAATAGGCTAAGGTGAGTGGTATGAAAAGAGAGTCGAGCTGATTTGACAAATGATTAGATGTGACCAAAGTGTAAAGGAAGTGAAAGGCATAATCACCCTTTCATTGAAAAGGACTAGAATGACAACATAGATAGGGGTTGTTAGAACTAAGAGCCCCTTTCATGTGTTACATCGTTGACCAGAGGTTGTGTTAGAGTGGTAATCGAATCACTTTGACATTAAAGTGAGCTCGAAGTCCCTTGAGCAGGTGTTATGATAGGAGGAGGATAGGGTAACCTGTTTTAGAGCAGAGATATCCTTGCCCCTTTTTATAGGAGACCCTAAGACAACTACAAGCCAAGTCCATGACCCTTTTTTTTTTGCGCATACTGATCAATGCGGGAAGCCTGCATAGAGATGTCATTTTGCTTAGTGGTTATTTGTGAAGCTGATCGATGCAGGAAGCTTCTAGAAAAGTGCTATTTGTAGCAAGATTTAGGCATAGCCATCCTTCGAGGGAGTGGTCTATATTTTTGCTTTATATAGGGCTTTTGAATAACTGTCCTTTGAGGGAGTAGTCTATTTAGCTACAACAATGATAGTACATCTGTCCTTTGAGGGAGCATTCTGCCTTTTTAATTTGATTTGGTGACCTTGGATATTTTGACATCTCAATTTATATTTGATAGAATTGTGAGTCATGGACAGGACTGTAGAAGTTCAAGGGCTCCCTTTTATTAGGACAAAGCATCCGTACGTCATAAAAGGGTTATATAGGATTTGTTAAGGGGAATAGGGTTGAAAGGAATGAGGATTAAGAAGATGGGGATTGCTCAAGGGATGAGCTCAAGTTAAATGTCAAGTGGACGAGTACTCAACTAACAATAGAATGGTCGTAGATGCAATGCATTAAGAGGCTCAAGTTCTGGCCGTCTATCGAGAGAGGACAGATGATAAGTCCCTGATCCATACTTATGCATGATAATGAAAGGTCTGAGCTAATTAGGGGTAAACTTGCCTCGTTTACTTCACTCCATATTGGTCACATGCTGATTCTCTTTGAGGACGAGGTTTTCGATGTTGAAATCTCATTCTCACAAATTTTTGTCATAGGCTCGCTTCATGCGATTTTGATAGACATGGAGATGATTGAGGGCAGCAAGATGACGCTTGTCAAGTAACTCAAGTTGAGTTAAGCGATCTTGATGAAAGTCATCATTGGAGAGAATATCATGGAGAGAAATGCGGAGAGATGAGATCTATATTTTGAGAGGTAGGACAGCCTCTATTCCGTACATGAGAGAGAAAGGGGTAGCACCCATAGAGGTTTAGATGCTAGTGTGGTAGGCCCACAAGATAAAGGGAACGTGAATGTGCCAGTCCCTTCCTATGTCATTGACCACCTTCATGAGAATTTTAGTCAAAATTTTGTTGGAAGCCTCAGCCTGCCCATTTGCTTGTGGGTAGTAAGGTGAAGAAAAGCTGAGTTTGATGCTGAATGAGTCGCATAGCTTTTGGATGGTTTTGTTTTTGAAGGACTTGCCATTGTCAGTGATGATTTTATGAGGGACATGAAAATGACAGATGATGTGGGTGCTGATGAAGTCGACAATTTTGTCAGCTTTTGTGGAGACGAGAGGAATGGCTTCCACCCACTTGGTGAAATACTCAGTGGCGGTGATGATGGACTGATGACAAAGAGATGAGTGAGGGTTAATCTCACTGATGAAATCTAAGCCCCACTGAAAAAAAGGCCAAAAATCCTGAGTGACTTGTAAGGCATAGCTGGGGAGATGAAACAAGTTAGAGTACTACTGACACTTGATGTAATGCCGAACATAGTCGCTACAGTCTTGATGAAGGGTGGGCCAATAATAGCCTAGATGAAGGATGCGCTTGGCAACTGAATTCCCATTGAAGTGTCTACCACAAATCCCGTCATGGACTTGCTTAATGGCATGAGAGGCTTTAGTGGAGGTGAGACAGCAAAGAAGGAGGCCATCAAAGACTCGCTTATAAAGAAGACCCCATAGCATGGTATAGCGAGCCGTGTGCTTGATGAAAGCTCGCTATGCATTGCTAGAGAGGTTGGGAGGAATGACAGAAAGAGATAAGTAGTCCACAAGTTACTTGTACCAATCATCTCATGGACTAGAGTTTATGGTGTTGACATGATTGATGTTGGAAGAGATGTATGAAGGCAACAGTACACGATGCACCGTGACAAAAAGTCTGGATGAAGATGGGATATGCAAAGCAAGAGAAGCCATGGTGTCAGCAAACTTGTTCTTGGATTGAGGAACAGTCTGCAGGAGGTAATGGTCGAAAGATGCCAAAAGAATGTCAGCATAGTTTTTGTACCTTTGCAAAATTTCATTTTTGTAGAGGTATGAACCATTGACCTAATTGACGACAAGCTACGAGTCACCAAAGATGTTGATGGACTTGATGCTGAGAGAAAGGGCAATCTGAAGTCCCAAAATTAGGGCCTCATATTTGGCCATATTATTAGTACAATCAAAGTCGAGCTTGAAAGATAGAGGCATGGACTCCCCTTTGAGTGGGATGAGAATAACACTCGCACCCCCATCGAGTTGACATTTGGAGCCATCGAAGAACATGGTCATTTGATAGATGGTGTCATCGGTGGAAAGCGCGGTGATAGATTTATCAGGGAACTCACACTACGAAGGTTGATTTTTAGGAAGAGGGGCATCTGCCAGTTGGTCAGTGATGGTTTGCCCCTTGATAGATTTCTATTGGATGAATTTGAGGTCGAACTCAGCAAGCAACATGAGCCACTGAGCCATACGTTGATTTTGATATGGCTTGGAATGCATGTACTTAAGGGGGTCAGTGTGAGTGATGATAAAGGTTTTGTGATTGAGAAGATAATGGCAGAGCTTGGTAGCGGCAAAGACTAATGCCAAACAAAGTTTCTCGGTATGAGTATACCAAGTTTCATAGTCGACTAGTGTTCGACTGATATAGTAGACCGCTTGCTCACGGTGATACTCATCTCGGTGTGCGATCATGGCACCTAACAAATGATTGGTGGCTGAGATATAAAGGTAGAAGGGTTGGTCATCTTTAGGTGGAATGAGAACTGGTGGAGAGACCAGATAGCGTTTGAGGGCTTCAAAAGCCTCTGATAGTCCTTATCCCATTTAAAGGAGATGTCTTTCTTAAAGAGATGATGAAAAAGTTGGCAGCAGTCAAAAAGCTACGAGATGAAATGACAAATGGATTGGAGCTTCCCTTGTAGACTGTGAAGCTACTTAAGATTGGTCAGGGGTGGCATCTCGAGGATAGCGCAGATCTTGGTGGGATCTATCTCGATGCCATGGAAAGAAACAATGAAGCCCAAGAGTTTGCCTGAGAAGACCCCAAAGATGCATTTCTTGGGGTTAAGGCAGACATTGTATTGAAGAAGGCAAGAGAAGATGATTTTGAGAATGGTCAAATGGTCATGGCGAAGCTTGGACTTGCTAAGCAGGTCATCCACATAATCCTCCATGATTTTATGGAGGAGATCATGGAAAATGTAGGTCATGGCACGCTGATATGTGGCACCTACATTCTTCAAGCTGAAAGGCATGACCCAATAGTAGAAAGTCCCCCATGGGGTAATGAAGGTAGTCTTGTGCTGATCTTCTAATGTAATTAGGATCTAATTTTATCCTGAAAACCCATCCATGAGAGATAACATGTCATGGCCGGCCATGAGATCAACAAGCTGGTCAATGTTGGGAAGAGGAAAGTCATCTTTGGGATAGACTAGGTTAAGGTCGCGATAGTCCGTGTAGATCCGGATCCCCCCAGTCACTTTGGTGATTGGGATGATGTTAGAGACCCACTGCAGATAATCGATGGATTAGATGAAGGAGATGAAAAGAAGGCATTGAAGCTCCTCTTTGACAAGGAGCGCAACACGAGGATGCATCTTTCAAAGCATATGCCTGACAGGCTTAGCCTCTAGTTTGGTGATGATGTTATGGGTAGTAATGGTGGGGTCAATGCTGGGCATGTCACTATAGGTCCAGGCAAAGGCATTGCTATGGTCTGAGAGGAACTGGGTGTAGTCAAGCTGCTCTTGAGCATCCAAAGATTGGCCAATATTTAAGATGTGAGGAACATTGGAAGAAGGGAGGTTGATGTCAATGGTTGATTCATTTAACATAACTTGGGTCTCAGAAGGGAGGGAGCGTTGGATGAAAGAGTCATCGGCACCCATGTAAGAAAGAATGGCATCGTCATCTACACAGCAGACAGTGTGAATGGTCGTCGACTCATCTTCTATCATGCTGAGATAAATGAGAGGGAGAGACCTAGACACCCCATTTAGCTGATAGGTCAGGGGTTCCAGGTGGATGGTGTTTATACAAAAAAAAACTAGGAGGGATGGAAACCACCAACTCCGTAGGTGAAGGGGGAGAAATGGGAAAGCTTGGAAGAGATTAGTCAATGGTGGGCTTGGGACAGAGGTCTGCGGAGGCCTGAGTGGGGTCTTGGTATCCTAGGCCATACCGTTTCTTGGCATCTTCATCATTGAGCGGCTCGATGGGCTGATGGGAGCCCTGCTCATAACGTCCAAAACCAAAACCCTTCCATGCACACCTATAAAGGTAAGTGTGTGTAAAGGCAGGGTTGTCAAGAAATGAGAAGTCTGATGTGAACGGTTGGGGTGAAGAGAGAGGATTGCCATTAGTGGGAGCTTGATTAAGCCCCCCATAGACAAGATTGCTTCAGAGGTGAGGGGGACCATAAGGCACGACCATCTTGATTCGATGGTCGTAACTGGGGCTGTGGTGAAGGCGTCCATACTCTTGCGGAGTTTGGAACATGTCTAAGGCGAGCAAGTGATATTCTCTGAGTGAAAGTCATTAGAAGATGTCTTCCATGGAGTCTTTAGTTGTCACTTGAATAGGAGGGGTGAGGGCGACTGCCAGTTGTAAACTGGTCGAAGCTTCCACAGATGGAGGTAGTGCTGAGGTTGATGGCTTAATAGGAATGAGGACGTCATTTGGATGGTAGGTTGTGTTACAAGTTTTGAAGGGTGATGGGTCAGCAAGAATGGTGTGGACTTGCCCATCGTGCTCAAATTTCACACAATAGTGCAGGGTGGAGGGAACACAAGCCATGGCACAGATCCAGGGTCAACCCAGTAACATGTTATATTGAAACTCTCCTTTAATGATATAAAAGAGCTCTAAGACTGTGCATGGACCAATGTGAATGTGAAGGATGACTGTGCCAATGGTTGTGGCAGTGGTGTCATTGAAGGAGTGCAAGTTTGCATCAGTTTTGGACACGTAATTCTTGGGAAGAGCCAATTGATCAAAGGCATGGGTGGAGATAATGTTGATGCTGGCATCTCCATCGATCATAACGTGCTTAATGTGTGTTCGATCAACATAGGTAGTGATGAAGAGGGTAGTATCTTGATCTTTTGTGTTGGATGTAAGAATCTCAGAATCACTGAATGTGATGGAGGCAATAGGGGATAAAGAGTGGACGAGGGTAGCGAGTGGTTGGGGGTCCTCGGGTTGGACCTCCATTGCCTGTAGGGCTCTGATGAGGGCTTGATGATGCTGGGGTGAGGTTTGAATAAGGTCATAAAGGGACATCTTCACAGGCATCTGGTGAAGTTGTTTCAACATGGAGTCATAAATCGCCCCTGAAGAAGAAGAAGAGGAGGGTTGAGATGCGCCAAGGATAGAAATCTTAGGCTTTGGTGCTAGAGGTGGCTTGACAAAAGGATAGGTCCAAAGAATGGTAGATTTTTCTTTCGCCTTGTCCTTTTGTGACCTAGTGGTTATGTGGATGGCATTGATTTCAAAGATAGGGGTTGAAGGAGATGAAGGGGTCATGGCCTACTGATGAGATGTCGATGTGGTTAAAGAGGTTGGAGGGATATGGGAAGGTGTGGAAGGTCAGTCAATAGTGTCCTCAAGGAGAAGAGTGTCCTTCTCCATGCAGCGGTGAATGACGGCCTTGAGGTCACATCAAGTCTTGGTATCATGTCCTGGCGTATGATGATATAGGCAAATCTTTGTATCATTGAACTAGGAGGGCTTAGACCTGAGAGGTTGGAAAGGCCTGATGAGTGGAAGGGTTATGTTGGAAGTCTGCAAAAGTTGGTGTAATATCAAAGAGTATAAGCCCACTAAAGGGTCCGTGCTCATTGATGTGTGTGATGCTGGTGACTTTTGCTTAGGTGGTGTTGGAGGAGGTTTCCGTACCACCTTTTGGGTTGATGGTGCAGCGACAGGCAGAGACGGCACTGTCTTCATGAGAGGTGCCACCTTTTTGGGAGAGGAGAGGCTGGTGGTAGGCAAGGGAAGCAGAGAAGGCAACTGGTTTTGATTAGAGGTCAGAGTGGGGAGGATTTTGATTAGGGTCGAAGGATGGGGGCCCAAAATGGAGGGCAACGGTGACGGGGGAGGAGGAGTTCACCTCTGTGGTTTGGCAGTCTTCTTTGATTTGGGTTGAAGACTACTATTGGTCAAGGTTTGGTCTAAGTCCACCTTCACTTATGGGTGAGTGAGGTTAAGGACAGGGTGAACACCGAGTGACTTGATAGATTTTGATGGGGTAGATGAGGGTTTCAATTTTGATGGGGTTGGTTGAGGTTTAGAAAGTTTGGAAGTGGAAGTCTAGTTTTTGTTGAGAGTCTTGGGAGATTCTACCATGGGAGGATTGGCAGCATGAGATGAGAGGGCACAGGCATGCTGAAGAGCTTTAAGATGCTCCCATAATACTTGATGCTCCACTTTCCTTAAAGGGAGAAGTCCAATTTTCTCTACTAATCGGGAAAATGGTTGAGAAGATGTTGGATGAGGTTTGGGCCCTTGGGAAGATGTTGACGGTTGCAGGGCCGAAGATGAGATTGGTGTAGCAGTCTTGGTCCCAAGGCGTGATGAAGTCGTGATAGGTTCGTCTTTGGTTGGAGATGAAGGAGAGGCAGGTTCTTCCCTGGGTGGAGAAAGAATCAGGGAATGAGGCTCCTTAAGAGGGTAAAGGGCAGGAATGATTATGCCCTCCACTTGCGGTTGAGGAGTAGGAAGGGTCAGGTCCTCCATAGGTAGCAAGAAGGAGGATGGTGAGACCAGTGGTGCTGGTAAGGTCGAGGCATCCTCCAATATGAGAGAGGTTGACAGAGAACTAATTAGGAAAGGAGGTTCGTCCACATGTGATGGACTGATGGATGGACTCACCTCTTTAGGTTGGTCAGGGATGAAGGGCGAGACCGTATTGACTGTTTGTATATTATGTTTGTGAGTGTCGTCAGTCATGGTCTGGACATTTTTTTGGGTCGGAGGATGATTGGGAAATGGTTGCTTGAAGATGTTGATGCCCTGATTAGGTGGTGTATTGGGATTGTCTAGGACGAGGTCACCCTTTTCAAGCATGTCTTGGATGATGTTTTTAAGGGTCTTGTAGTTTCCCGTGTCATGGCCTTTAACACAGTCATAGTTACAGAAGTCATTTTCCCTATACCACACAGGGATGGCGCGTGAGGCATCAAATTATGGAGGTGGTCAGATCTAGGGGAGATTGAGAACCCCCTGTTTGACAAGTTTTTCTAGCATAGATGCGTATGACTCTCTAAGTGGAGTATACTGTCATTGTACGTATCTCTACTAGAATTGGCAGGTGATGCTTTGGGACGTGGATGGCTCAGGCTGGTTAGTTGAAGGTGAAGAGGATGAAGGTCTAATGACGATAGCGTTTGCTGATGCCTTAGACTTAGGATTAGATGAAGAGGGTTTAGAAGAAGAGGAGTCATTGGTCTTGGAGTTGGGATTCTTACTCCGTAACTTGACTTTATTCTCCTCGATGACACGTAATTCAAGCTTGTGGGCCATCGAGAAGGCTTCATCAAAGGTGCAAAAGGTCTGAACCTGAAAGGTAGAGGAAATATGCTTGGCGCAGGCTTGAGAGAAAAGTTCAATAAGGTTGGGCTGGGGTAAGGAAAAAGAGAGTTGATTGATGAGGCCTCTCCAGTGAGCAATGAAATCAGCTATGGATTTGTCCTCAAATTGGCAGATAGAATAGAGGTCTGTGATTGAGACCTTCTTGGTGATGTTGATAGAGAAGTGATCAAGGAAGAGTTGGGCCAGCTGAGTGAATGTGAAGAGAGAATGGTTGGCGAGAGATTTGTACCAGTCAAGTGTAGCACTAGAGAGGGACATGGGAAACGTGCATAAAAGTAATGCATCGTCATGGGCTATGAGATAACAGGCATGTCTGAATGCCTGTAGGTGCTGTTGTGGGTCTTCCTTGCTCTGGAAACAAGAAAATTTAAGAAGCTCCCACTGACTGGGATACGGCTTAATCGAGACAGAAGGATGAATGGGCTCATTACAAATTTGCTTGTATGAGAGGGCATTGCGTGAGTCAGAAATAGAGGTCTCTAGGCTAGACATCTTGTCCATCAACATTTTGATGATGTCTGTTGATAGATTGGTGGGTGGAGCACCCCCTAGGTTGTAGGGCACTTGAAAGAGGCTAGAGGAGGCATACGATGTAGTCAGTTGCACTTGTAAAGGTGCAACATACTGATAACTAGTTGTAGGGATAGAAGTAGAGACTAAGGGTGGTTGGGTAGAAGGCATGGCTAGGCTTGATGTTGCCATGAGAGGTTGGATAGTGGTAACATGGGCCAATGGATAGGTAGCCACCCTAGTGTTGATAGGAGTGAGGGTAGGTAGAATAGAGACAACCAGATTCTAGAAAGGAGTAGAGATTGGTTGAATGGGCTGAGGTTGATAAGGGGCCAAAACCCTGGTGGAAGTGGGCCCAGAGATGGAGGGGGAGGCCAAACTTGGAAGGTTGGTCATGGGCTAGTCATTGGTTGAGGTGATAGCCTGGGTGTCTAAAGGTTGAACTACAGACGCTGTTGATACAGCCGCAGTCTTGACTAGAGAGGTCGGCATTCCATAAATCAGATTGCCGAAGGAGTCTCGCGTTTAGCTTCACGCGAGATAATGCTGCAAGGCTTTGACATTAAGGTCCAAGAATCATTCAAAATCTTGGTCCCCTTCAGGGACAATGGGAGTCTGGGTTGGGGTCGGGCGAGTAGGAGTTCTTTCAGTCTCTGAGTGGAACTCCATTATGGGACTGGTTATGGACGGGGTAGACGGAAGCGGTTGATGCCTCGCATGGTCGACAAGAGCCTTGGTTTGACTGTGAGTCAAAACCATTCAAGGCAAGAAAGAACATCCTCATAAGCTCAAACAAGCAGATAAGAATAGAAAAGGTGAAGAACACAAGCAGACCCTAATCATTAAATCTCTAGAAATAAATTATTAGGATCATGGTGGCTTATGCCTTAGAATGTGTGTAGGAAGATTGGATTTTGAGACGGGTCCTATAAGAAGTAGTCTATGGATGGTTTTGGGTTTGTTTCGGTGCTCAAAAGTCTATGTTAGGTTCCGTACTTGGCTTGGTGCTAAGGAGCAAGCTCCCTTCACTTCACGAACCTAGTGATAAGCTGGGCCCGCTTAGCTAGTATATACTTCCCCTAGAGATTATCCTCTACCAGAGAACAGAGTGGGCTTTCCCCTTGGTGATGAAATCCAAGTGGGATTGCTGAGATAGGTAAGGTATCCATTGGGTGATGAAATCCTAGTCGGGCCTTGTCTCAGGTGAGTTTTGATGTTTAATTTGTGCAAGTGATTTGGTTGTGTAACATAAAGTGGACTACGATTAATTCATGATGTGGTTATTAATTACTAGGTGTGGACTAAGTATGCAATCAAGAAGAAATGAAATGCAGTGTGTTTTAAGCCCAAGTCAAAATGTTAAGTTCGTATGAAGACAAGTAAGAAGAGGTTTAAGAGTATGACTTTCGACTAGTCCAAGATGCAAGAAAAGAAAGAAGAGTTCTTTTTAATCTCGCTAATAGTGTCGTTTAGAAGAGAAGAAAGAGGTGAAAAGGGATAAACCTAATGCACCTATATGAACAAAAAGAAAAGAACCCAAGGAAGACCCTAGGGTCCCACTGGGCGTGCCAGAATGTTTCCAAACAAGATTCATTTTTCACATTCAAGAAAGGGAAAATGAGAAACTAAAAGAAAGGATGAGGGTTTATACATACCTGGATTGTAGATGTTATGCACCAGAATCAGATGATAGCAGGAACTCCTCTTTGGTTGTGGAGGATGACACCTGCAAGAGAAAAATACTAAAAACATGAAAAACATTAGATGACAAGAAAGTGGACTACCAACCAAAAGCTTGGTCTTAGAAGCGAAAAGGCTTCTTGGAGGATGACAGTCCACTATTAAAAAAAAATATGACAGAAACAAAAAGTGATAAAAGACAAAAAGAAAGTACTGAAAGCAAATGCATACCTATTTAGCAGCAATCTGCTTTGCATAGTCGCCGATGTTAGTGGTTTTACTGGCATCGGTCAAGAAGGTCGTCGATGTCGATTAGGCTGTTGACGTCGATAGGGGCAATGGTCGAGGTCAGTCGGGGTAATGGCTAGGGACAAGTTTAGGTTTGGGTTTTTAGTCTGTAGGGTGGACTGTGGTTTTGTCTGAGGGTTAGGGAGCCTGTTTGAGGGTCAGAGGGATTGTTTGGGGGTCTGAGGGAATATTTTGGGGTCTGAGGGACTGAGAATATTGTTTGGGAATGGACTGAATGGATGACAGAGGCAAAAAGGAGGATGAACAAGAGACAGGGATCTGAGAAGGCTTTTCAGCCTCTCAGGGAAGGATAGGGAAGGTTGTGGGCAGTAGTTTGGATTAGCAGATAAATTCAAATAAGAAATGAAATGAAAAACAAAGAAGACTTACCTCTTGCTTGCTGATTGAAGAATGAAGGAGACATGTTGTTGGAGCTGTTGAAGGACCTACAAATGCTAAGAGCCTGGAGCTATCTCTGTAGAGTGCCTGTAGCTACTGATACCTATTGTGCGAGAGGGAGTGAGAGAGAAACAGAATTCCAAGCGCCAAAGAAAGTTCACGTTGGCCGATGACAACAACGGATGCAGAAATGCACTTTTGAAGGCTACCAACGTTGGCAAAACTGTCGACGTCAGCCGCATAATGACCAACGTCAGTGGCCAAAGAATGGGGACAGAGGCTAAAATTAGCCTCTGTCCATTCTTACACACTGTCGGGTCAAAGGGCCATGGGGAAATGGTCGAGGAAGGCATAAATGGATGCAGATAAAAGGGAGATTTGGGAAATAAAGGCTAGGAGAGAAGTGGGGGCATCCAAGGAGGGGATCCAAGGTGGCATGGGTGAGGTGGAAGGAGGGAAATAAATTAAAATATTGGTTTATTTTAATTTAATAATGGATGGGACTAGGACAAGGGCTAGGACATGAGTCAAGGGGGGCTAAGGGGGAAGGACGACCAAGGTGTAGACACGATTTCAGTGTCTACACATGCACTAGAGGTACTCTTAGTACATCATGATGAACAAGGTAAGGAATATGTGCTCCATTATCTAATTTAGACATTTATAACATATGAACATAATTATTTTCCTATTGAGAAAGGCTTTTTTGGAAATGGTGTCCACTTCCCAAAAGTTGTGATGTTACATGCTGAATAATAAAACTATTGTTATTGCTAAGGTGGACCCTTTGAAGTAGTTATTGCCCAAAGAAACTCTTACAGGCTGCATGGATAAATGGGTCATGATCTTGAGTGAACTTGATGTTGACTACCAAAATTAGAAAGCTATTAAGGGTAAAGTCATCATATATCAATTTGCTAAAGCCTCTATTATAGATACTCAACCACTCACATTTGATTTTCTAGATGACTATCAGGACAATAGAAGAAGTGGATCATGAACTTGAACATTAGAAATTATATTTTGATGGATCATTCACATCAGATAGATCTGAAGCCAACATTTTATTGGTTACACCATAAGGGGACCTCAACCCCAAGGCATTTCATATCAGTTTAAACTACACCAACAACATGGCTGAATGTGAAGTCCTTATTGTAGGAATTCATCTTGAAATATAATGTGATATATAGTAGTTATGGTTTATGAAGACTCCAAATTAATCATTAATTAGACTACAAACTAGTATCAGACTTAGGATGAAAATTTAGTACCCTACAAGCACATTATAGACAATCTCAAGTCACATTTTAAGTCCATACAATTTGAGTAGGTACCATGGGATGATAACCGATCAAACGATGTAATGGAAATAATTGGATCCATGGTAAAAGTTACCATTAGTGCTAAAGAGTATCATTTACTCATTCAGAACCTTTTACAACCTACTCATGTCTTATTGGATTTATAGAGGGTTTGTACTATTTTTGGTCCCAATATCCCAACTGAACCTCCTTGGTACCAAGACATTTATGATTATTTTCATGACCAAGTTCTTCCTCCTAACCTTTCACATAATCGCCAAAAAATATACCTTCATCACCTAGCCCATTATACCCTCCTCAAAAACATGCTTTATCATAAGGGTTATGATGGAACACTTATTCATTGTTTATCTTTAGGTGAATCAACATTAGCACTTAAAGAGGTCCAAAAAACAATGTGTTATTTCCACACCAATGGTGTAATCTTAGCCAAGAAACTCCTTAGAATGGGATACTACTGGTCTAAAATGGAGACAAATGCTTACAATTATGTCAAGAAGTGTATTGCCTACCGACATCATGGTAATTTGTTAAATGCATGTTCATTGACACTATGTCTATTAGAAATTTGAGTAAGGAGAAAGTTGATAGTTTTGATATCATGATACATAAAACAATCTAAGGACTGAACAATTATCATTTCCATTTAGGGCATCATGGAATTATCATTGATGTCAAAGGTTAATGTCCTTGATGTCATTGAGATTGAAACTGATCATGCATTAATGCCAAAGGTTGAGTTGAGCAAACTTGTGGAGTAAATCATGTTTGTGAAGTGCTCTTACCTAGAAGAGGCAACGAGATAAGTCAAGAAGAATGGAAAACCCAAAATAGTCTTGAAGAATTCCTTTGGAGGATTTCTTTTGGAAAGAATGGCAAGGACAACTCTTTTGGAAAAATTGCCAAGTCCCTCAAGGGCAAGTGGGACTTTTCAAAAATTATGAAGGGAAAGTGGCCCTTTTCAAAAAGTTTGAAGGGTATCTTTTGAATGTTTCGAAGGGTAAGTAGACCTTTTCAAAAAGTCCAAAGGGCAAGTGGACCATTACAAAAAGTCTGAAGGGTATCTTTTGAATGTTGCAAAGGGCATGTGGACACTTGAAAAAAAGTTGAAGGGTAGATTGCAAAAAATATGAAGGGTATCTTTTGAATGTTGCAAAGGGCATGTAGCCACCTGTATAAAAATTGAAGGGTAGTTTGCAAAAAGTTTGAAGGGTATCTTTTGAATGTTGCAAAGGGCATGTGGACACTTGCAAAAAAGACAAAGAAATGATGTGGACAAAAAGTTTGAAGAAATGCCTTGCAAACAAAAAGTCTAAAGAAATACTTTGCAGACAAAAAGTTTGAAGTAATGGCTTGCAGATAAAAAGTCTAAATAAATGCCTTGCAGACAAAAAGTCCAAAGAAATGATGCAGACAAAAAGTCTAAAGAAATAATGTGGACAAAAAGTCTGAAGAAAAGATTTTTGAAGGACATCTATTAGAAGCTAATGATGAATTCTTTCAGAGAAATTGGAGGACACTTCAGGATGAAACAAACTCAAAAAAAAAGTCTACATAAATTGTCCCAAAGACACAAAGGCCCATAAAATCTGCATTAAAGAGCCTTACGAAGGAATTAAAGTAAGGTTAAAAGATGAGCAAGTCTTCAAGGATCAACGTTTTAAGGAATGCTACAATAATGCTGAAGAAAATAAGAACATACCAATATGCTGAAATTTAATGCTCAATACAAAGGGTAAAGATCAAGCATATCGAGGATAATCCAAAGGAGTGGAAGTGAACCCATGATGTAGAAAGTAGTGAGATGTAAAAAAGGAAGAAGAGAAACTCAATGGTTAATGACAAAGCAAGTATTAAAACTAATGCCACATTAAAAGATCAATGACTCATGTCTAATCGGTGCATTAGATCCAATGGTGCAAAGCAAACTCAGATAATCCTCTGAGAGCACGTGCATTTGACAAGTGTCAAAAGGTCAGAGGGAAATATCCAACAAAGAAAAGAACATGAACTTGACATGATGAAATAATTTTTAAAAGCTCACAATCAATGTCTTCCAACTGTTTGTAAAGGAACAACTAGAACTGGTGATGAACTTGATATATCTTCACGGAGCTCAAGATAATTCAATTAAAGTGATCAAGGTAGTGGTATAGTTAAGTAGAAGTGCAGATGCCAAAGATAGTAAAGGCATTGAACATTGACATTTGAAGCATGAATCGAGACACGAAGTCAAAGTTACATTAAATGTAGATTAAAAGTGATCGAAGAAGTGACATAGTTAAGTGTAGTAGAAGTGTAGATGCCAAATATAGAAAATATATTTGAATGTTGTCAAGTGAAGCATGAATCAACACACAAAGTAAGAGTCACATTGAATACAAATTAGAAATGATTGAAGAAGTGATGTAGTTAAGTGTAGTAGAAGTGCAAATTCCAAAGACAGTAAAGAAATTTGAATGTTGCCGAGTGAAGCATGAATTAAGACACAAAGTCAAAGTCATATTGAATGCAGATCAAAAGCTTGAACTAGTTAATTACAACTAAAGTGTGAACACATTACAAAAAGATAACACTAAGATGCATCTGTCTATACATGATATGAATAAATCATTTGGAAGAGTGTTGTCTTTTTACTACTGTTGCAATAATAATAATAGTGTTAACTCAAAATTGTTGACTGATGACATATGTAGACAACATGAAAAGGGGCAAAAAAATTAGGTGTGTCAAAATAGAAAATATCTAGACATAAAGAGATAAAGGAAAAGAAGTCATGAAGACACACAATGAAGGTGTAGTTAGAGACTAGAATTGTAACATAAAAGTGAAAAAGATTCATTCTGAATCTCTTCTATATTTTTAAAGTTGTAGTTTCATTTCTATGATAGGTTGGTGCCATCATAAAAATTGAGTTGGTGCTCAGTTAGGAAGTTGATGATTCCTTAGAGTGGGTGCTCTTGAATGTAACAAGTGAGGTTTATCTGTGAGACTTCTTTTCTGTGAGGCTGGGTTAGAATAGTAGCTTTTAGAAGCTTTTCTCACCATAGTTTTTTCCTTTGGGTTTTCATGAAAAAATATAGTGTTGAGCATTCTTGTGTGTGTGTGTGTGATCTCTATTTTGTTCTTTCCTTTGCATATAATTTAAGTATCTTGTTTGAAAGTTCTAAGAGCCAAGTTTTAGCTCATCTACGTATTCACCCCCCCCTCTTAGAAGATAGTGTGTTCAACAATTGGTATCAACACCCAGGTCCTCAGGAGAAGCTTAGTCAAGTCAGGTAGATCATGGTTGGTGAACACAATGGCTTGCCAAGAAGAATCTTCATCAAATAAGGCTCCTCTATTTGATGGGTCTAACTATGATTTTTGGAACATAAGAATGGAAGCATATTTGTCTTCCCTAGGGTTTGATGTATGGATGTCAGTGGTAAATGGTTATATAGCACCTACTATAACTCCTATTGATCAAGTAGCCAAAAAGGCTTATGAAAATAATGCCAAAGCTAAGAGTGCTATTATTTGTGTATTGTCAAACTTTGAGTTTGTCAAAGTTATGCACTGCTAAAGTGCAAAATATATCTAGAATAAGTTGAAGAGTATCTATGAAGGAGATGTTAAAGTGAAATAGGCCAAGCTACAAATGCACAAGGGACTATTTGAAAGCCTGAAAATAAATGAAGAAGAGAAGATAACAGACTACCTCCTTAGAATAGATGAGATAGTCAATGCCATAAGAGGACTTGGATAAATGATAGAAGAATCGACTATTATCAATGAGGTTTTGATATCTCTTCCATCAAAATATGACTCCAAAATTTTGGCCATTGAAGAAGTGAGAGATTTGGACAAGATTACCATGGATGAACTATATAGAATGTTCATAGCCTATGAAATGATGATGGGAGAGATAGACACAATCAAGAGAGAAGCAAACTTTAAAGTAGTAAAATTTGCAAAAAAAGAAGCCTCTATGCATGATTCTGAGGAGACTAATGGTGAAAAAGCAAATTTTGTCAAAAGACTAAAGAGAGGATCAGGTAAGTATAAAGGAAAACTTCCATTCAAGTGTTTTAACTATGGTAAAGTAGGACACTTCATTGTAAAATGTCTATTTAGTAAGAAAGATAATGCCAAGCAAGTTGAAAATATTATGCTAAGAAGAAAAACTTACTCAAAAACAAAAAAGGGTTGTATATTAAAGAAAAAAGTGACTTAGTAGGAGAAAGTAATAGTGACATCTTTGACGATGAGAATGACTGTGCCTTTCTAGCTGAGGGAAATGAGTGCCTATTTATGATAGAAGAAATCACTTCCTTGAATTAAGAACAAAATGAAGATGAAGATTGTGACAAAGCAGAAGAAGGTGAGATTGATCTTGAAGGTGAATTGGTGTGTGATCTTGAAGAAATAAAAAATCTGAGAAAAGAAAACTTAATGTAGAAGAGGCATGAGAAGAAGGAGCTTGAAAAGGCTAATCAAATGATTGTGATGCTAAAAACTCAAATTGGGGAAGCTAACAAAATAGTAGAAGTCATTAGAATGGATCTCCAGTCAAAATTCAATGAATGCATGGGACTTGAAGCAGAAGTAGTATCCTTAAGGAAAGAACTTGAGAAGGAAAGAGACCATATAAGCAAAAGCTTAAAGCTGATGAAAGGATAAAAATCTCTTAGTGAAATGATCAGTGCATAAAAGCCTTCAAAAGAAAAGTTAGGTCTTGGATACAATAAAGAAAAAGGATCCTCAGCTTGTACATCAATGAACTTGTATGATTACTTCAAGAAAGGAGGAGAAGCAAAAGTTGTGAACAATAAAAAAGTGATGAAGGCAAAGACTAGAAAGGACATAAAGACTTATCCAAGAAAAGATGCAGAAGGATACTTCAAAGTGGCATACCTTAAAAAGCAAAAAGATAAAAGTTTTTGGTATACTCCACTAGAGAACAATATGACCAGGTACACTCCTTCATTTTATGGTTTTTTTTAAGCTATAGTTAGTTTGGTCATAGCATTGTTGATTGTAGAGTCTTTCCTACTAAAAAAATTAAGTTTGCTAGTATAAATTCATTCGCTCCTTTGATAGATTCAAATTTAATATGTTATAATTGGAATAATCTTGGACATATAACTAAGTATTGTAGAGCTAACAATGCAATGACAAGAAAGTACAACTTAGGCAAAGGCAAGTTTTTAAATGAGAGTAAATTTTCAAAGGACATTTTTAAAGAGAAGAGAAAGGCAAATGAGAGACCCAAAAAGATGTGGAAGGTGAAAGATCAATCATTGATTTCTCAAATGACACTCCATGCCAAAGAACAAAACTTATGGGTCATAGACAATGGTTGCTCAAAGCATGTGACTAGAGATAAGAGCAAATTCACTAGTTTGAGTAGATGCAAGGAAGGGACTGTTAGCTTGGGTGATAACACTACAATCAAAATAAGAGGCAAAAGAACCTTGCACATAGATGGCAAACTTCTTATACATGACATCCTGTATGTTAAAAGTCTTAAACATAATCTTTTAAGAGTAAGTTAAATGTGTGATATTTTTTATGAAGTGACATTTAATGTTGAAGGTTGTAAACTAAAAAGAGCTAAAAAAATTGTTGCATAAAGAAGAACTGAAAGCAACATATACAACCTGATTGAAGAAAATGATGCAAGTTGCCTCATGGGAAAAGTCAGTGAGAGATGGTTATTGCATAAAAGAATGGGTCACATCAATTTTGACAATCTAGTAAAAGTAAGCTCTAACAAGTGTGTTAGACATATGCCCAAAATTGTCAAACCTGTAGATGTCACATGTAGAGCGTGCCAAATAGGAAAGTAAACAAGGGTCATATTTGAAACAAAAGAATATACGAATTTAAAACCCTTACAAGTAGTTCATATAGATTTATGTGGTCCTACTAAGACTAAAGGATCCAAAGGTGTATACTAATTTATGCTATTTATAAATGACTTTTTGAGGATGACATGGGTGACTTTCTTGAAAGATAAACCAGAAGCCATTAAGAGATTCAAGATTTTCAAGGCCATGGTTGAGTATGAAATAGGAAGAAAAATCAAGTGTCTAAGATCAGACAAAGGTGGAGAATTCACCTCCAATGAGTTTGTATAATATTGTGAAAAGCATGGGATTAAGGGACAGTACTCTGATACACGTACTCCACAACAAAATAGAGTTGTAAAAAGAAAAAATAGAATTGTGAAAGAGATGACTAGAACAATGCTAAAAGAGGCAAAACTTCTTGATGGATATTGGAAAGAGGAAGTTCAAATAATAGTATATATCCTAAACAGAGTGAAATTTAGGGTAAAGAGTGATAAAACCCCATATGAACTGTGGTTTGGAAAACATGCATCCATAAACTATTTTAGAGTGTTTGGAAGCAAGTTCCACATCAGAAGAAAAGAGGCCAAACTGGGAAGTTTTGAGTCAAGATGTGATGAAGGAATTTTTCTTGGATACTCCACTCACAACAAAGCTTATGTGTGTTACAATAGACAACTATATAAAATAGTTGAAAGCATCAATGTCAAGGTAGAAGAAGGATTCAAACAAGTCTAGCCTAATGAGGAGATCAAAATTGAAGAATCAGAAGGAGCAAAAAATGAAGTAGAAGATAGTGAAGAGGAGAAAGAAAAGAGTAAAAAAGCACTTGTAAGGTATGTTCAAAAGAATATCCCAAGGAGTAAATAAATGGCAACAAAGATGAGGGTGTTCAGACTAGGAGAAGAGCTGTAATAAATAAGGAGCAAATAAACTTTGTTCTACTTTTAGAAATTGAGCTTAAGACCTTCAATGAAGCCATCAAAAATGAAAACTGGCTAATAGCCATGGAAGAAGAACTCAACCAAATTGAAAAGAATAAAACTTGGGGATTAGTTCCTAGACCCTCAAACAAGAATGTAATAGGAACTAAGTGGGTTTATAAAAACAAACTCAATGAAGATGGAGTAGTCATAAAAAACAAATCTAGACGGTGTGCAAAGGATATGCACAAGTAGAAGACATAGATTTTGAAAAAATATTTGCTCTTGTGGCAATACTGGAAGCTATAAGAATGTTCTTGGCATTCTCTATTCACATGAAATTCAAAGTATATCAAATGGATGTGAATTCAACATTCCTAAATGGAAACATAGAAGAGGAAGTGTACATTGAACAACCAGAAGGATTTTAGTTAGCAGAGGAAGAAAAATATGTGTGTAAACTAAAGAAAGCTCTTTATAGTCTAAAACAGACACCTAGAGCATGGTATTCATGATTAGATCAATACCTATAATGACAAGGTTTTAGAAAAGGGTGCATAGACAACAATTTATACTTTAGATCATAAGGTGAGCATATGTTGATTGTTGTTGTATATGTGGATGATATTATCTTTGGAGGTGGTAAGAGTAACATGTGCAAATAATTTTCCATGCAAATGCAAAATGAGTTTGAAATGTCAATACTGGGAGAAATCTCCTTTGTTTTACAAATTACACAAACTAATGAAGGGATATTTATATCTCAAGAAAAGTACACAAGGGAGATGCTCAAGAAATTTTGAATGGAGGATAAGAAACCAATTAGAACTCCCATGATGACTAGTTGTTAGCTAAGTAAGGAAGATGAGTCTTTTGATATAAATAATATGTTGTATAGATCAATGATTGGTACCCTGTTGTATCTAACAACATCAAGACCAGACATCGTGTAAGCAGTATGCATGGTTACACAGTATCCAGCAGCCTATAAAGAATCACATGTTAATGCTGTAAAAAGAATTTTTAGGTACATCAAAATTACAATAGAGTATGTGTTGTGGTACTCAACTAGTGAGGATCTTACTTTTGTTGCATATACTAATGCTGATTGGGTAGGAAGTGTGGATGATAGAAAAAGTACAAGTGGTGGTGCATTCTTTCTGGGTAACAAACTTGTGTCTTGGCTAAGCAAGAATCAAGAATTGATTACACTCTCTACAACTAAAGTAGAGTATGTCATAGCAACTGCTTGCTGCACTCAATTCTTATAGATGAAGCAAACTCTCAAGGACATAAAGGTAGAATATCAAGCACCTATCTCTATTTATTGTGATAATTCAAGTGCCATAAATCTATCCAAGAATCTAGTGATGCATTTTAGAACCAATCATATCTCCATAAAATATCATTTTTTGAGACAAAATGTAGCAAGTCAGGAGGTCACAATGGAATATGTGCCAAATAAGGATAATATTGTAGATATCTTTACCAAGCCTCTTCCCAATGAACGATTCAAGTATCTGAGAGAGAAGTTGGGAATTATAGCTCCCACCCCATATCACTAGCCTCTTATGATATGTTAGAAGTCTAGGGAGAGCATTGCAAGCATTTTATTAAGCTTCTAGATTAAGAGTGAAGGCAATCTAGTATGTACCTTACACATCCTTTGTCATCTGATGTTAAGGAACAAACTAAGGTATGTTGGATCTAGATTTCTATGCTCATCTATGTAAGAGATATATCTACTGTTGATTGGTCTTTCAGACCTATTGGTTGAATGTTTTGTCGATTAGCATACTGATAAACAAAATAGGTCTGATCAGCCAAAGTAAGAAGATTAGTCATCCAAATTTGTAGGTTTACCACATCAGAAGGGGACTGATTTCTCCTCACATCAAGGGGAGGTTTCGTATATATATATATATATATATATATATATATATATATATATATATATATATATAAACAGAAAATAATACTCAAGGGTAGGACAAACCATCCATCTCTCTTTTTTCAGAGATGATGCATGTGGATCAAAGGAAAAACTCAAGGGAAATGATAGACATCACTCTTCTTTCTGAAGTACTATTCAGCAAGCCACAAGAATACTCCAGGTAGTAACAACAAAATGTAGCAAAGGATGTAATAACTAGCAAATCAAGATGTAGCACAAAGTCTTCACCTGGATTGCTCAAGAGTAAGATACAAAGGAAAATGAGGGCACAAAGTCACCCCAAACTCCTTTACCCAAAAATGAAAAGAAAACACACTAAAGGCAATTATGGGGGCACAAAGTCTCTCCACACTTGACTCTTCAGGACACCTTCCTGACTACTATCACTAATTCTTCTTATTGAATTAAAGGAATGGAAAATATATTGAAGAAAAAGACATAAGAACAATTTCCTCAACAAAAAAGATATTACAACACAAAGTCTGAAAAGTCACTTGCTTTCTTATTCTAGTAACAAAATATGATCAACAATCTGAGCTCAAAGTCTTCGTAATACCTTACAATTTGGGCAGAGTTTCATTCTAATTTTCAAAAAAGAGATCATTTAAAATAGAAGAGAGTCCCTTATATAACCATTTCAAGAATAAATCAAGAACAATAACACATCATGTTGTGTTGGAATCTGTTAAAAAGATAGGCTAGAACTTGGGGGCATTTTACCAATTTGATTTTATCAATGTAGGCAAACAAGTCATGCTTATTGAAAGTGTGCAACTTTCAATGTCTACCTAGTGATCTGATCTTACCTTCACCATTCTTCTTTTTTTGGTTAATTGAATTGGGTCTTGGATTCAGTTTGCTGTTCTATTCCTTCCTCACTTTCTACTGGTCTTGGCCTTGAAATTTGGGGATGCATTCTGGTCTATAAGTTCAAAAGATCAACAGTTATTTTTTTGTCTTCAATTTGGCGTTCGCATGCCCATCACTGTGTTTCCAATGGCTAGTTGGCTGTGTTGAATTTGACGTCTTTGGGCACGTCACCCCTTGGTCTTCTTTCAACTTTATGCTTGACACTTTTGTAGATTGGGCTTGCCCTTTTAGGCCTTGAGAAATGACCCATTTTGAGTTAGAATAGCCTCCTACAAGGGTATCTATCCTTTGGGCAGTCTTTAAATGGCCTTCGAGCTTCTTTGGGTGACCCTTCAGCTTCAGGAAGTGTCTTCAAATTGGCAGCTGAGAGTCCCCCGCAAGGGCACTTGCCCTTCTGGTCCTTCGGTGGCCCTTCACAAATTCCCCCAAGCTTTTCTTACGCTTCCTCCTGTAAATGTTTCCCATAGACAAAAAGTCTGGGGAAAATTCCTGCAGATAAAAAGTCTGTGAAATTATCTGTTCTGCCAAGTCTTTGAACAAGTCTTCGGATTTTTTGCTCGCATTCACTTCTTTGATTTCTTTCAGACTTTTTGTCTAAAGGAATTCCTTCAAACAAAAATTTGAAAGAATTATGTCTTAGCCAATTTTGAATGCCTTAAACAAATTTGAAAGAATTACCTTTTGGCTTCCTTGAAAATGACCCTTTCAAAGGGTGATTTTATTGATTAAGTGTCCTCTGCAAGGGCACTTATCCTTCGAGAAGCTCTCTTTTACATTGAACTACCCTTTTAAACTTTGGTGATGAACCATTCTGTTGAACCAAAAATGGTTCAAGCTGATGGTTCGATTGGATGAAACAAGTTAATGAACTAAGCATTGAACCAAACATTATGAACTTGCCTTTGAACCAACAATTGAACCAATCGATTGAACCAAGGCTTTGAACTAAAATGGTTCAAGCCAATGTTTCAATTGAATGAACCAACTGAATGAACCAAGTGGATGAACCGAGTGAACCAAGTGAGTGAAACAAAGCATTGAACCTTTTGATTGAACCCAGTTTTAAACCATTTGATGTTGAATCAAAGGATGAACCAAATGTTGAACCTGCTCCTGATGCTTGCTGATGGAGATTTATATTTGAACCAAGGTGATGAATCAATCCTAAAAATGATCAATTGTTAGAAACTTATTATTTTGATTGAAACCACCTATAGAAGCCATGAAGCCTATTGAACTTGACTTGCTGAGTCCGTAGATTTCCTCTTCCTACTGAGTCCGTAGATTTAAGCCGGCAAAGTCCATAGATTTAAGCCTGTAGAGTCTGTAGATTTTTGAAAAGCTTGAGAAATGAGGAATTTGAATGCCTAAGACAAATTTTTGAAAGGGAAGAAACAATTTTGGTTTGTAAGACCAAAATAGTTCAAATGTTGTCCCAAAAATGAGCTGATATTTTTTTTGGGGACAACAACTGGCTCCAATTGGGGAACATCTATCAATTGCAAAAGGAATTGAAAGGAGTAAAATCTAGAATCTCTAGTGTCTTCATGTGTACCATTGGGTTATGGAGTCATGTTATCTAAAAATGAAAGACATCCAAAGTAGAAACAAATAAAATAAAACATAATTGAAAACTGTACAAATATACATATACACAGATGCAAAGATCTGATACTTCAAGAGTTGAAATGTTTTAGATGTTACTCATTGTGAGGCAGAAAAAAGAGTGTGCCATCTTGATATTTCAATAGAAAGCTATTTTCACTAACATGTTGATGAATTATAAATGGGCCTCTCCAAAGGGAGTCAAACTTTCCATGCATCCGCTTTGGTTCTCTCCTTTTGTCCCACAACAGGACTTGATCCCCAAACTAGAAATCATGATTTTTGGCTTTCTAATCAAAGAGTTTATTTACTAAACTTTGATGAGCAACAATTCTATCCACCACCATGGTTCTCTATTCTTCCAGCTCAGCTAGGCACATGATTATTTTGTCAAGAGAACTTTCATATGTTTGATCTTCAATTGCCTTTGCCAATTTCAAGGCTGCAATTGTAAGGTGATTAGTATCTCAACATTGATACCATAAAGGAGCTGAAAAGGAGACATACAAATTGCCCTCTTTGGTGTGATTCTGTCTACCCACAGAACATCAACCAATGCTTTATTCCATGTTTTTTTATTATCATTTGTTAGCTTTTTGATAATAGTTACCAAATTCTTATTGCTGGACTTAGCTTGTCCATTCCCTTGTGGAAAATAATCAGAAGAGTGAGAGAGCACAATTCTATAATGAGAATAGAATTGTGTAATATTTTGAGAGGTGAAACAAGCTGCATTATCAGTACCAATTTTAATTAGAATTCCAAACCTAGAAATGATATTCTCTTTGAGGAAGTTGCATACAACTTCTGAATTAGCATGCTTAGTTGGGATTACTTCTATCCACTTAGTGAAATAGTCAGTTGCTATAAGGACATAATCATGTCTAGCACTTGAAGATGGGTTTATTGTCCTAATAAAATCAATCCCCCATTACTGAAAAAGTTCTTCTATGATCACTGGCTTGAGAGGCATAGCAACTAACTTGGGTCTTCCAACAAATTGCTGACAGAGTTCATATTTTCTCACCCACTTATGCGCATCTTGGAAAAGAGTTGGCCAGTAATACCTAGCTCACAATATCTTGTGAGCAGTCATAGGAACAAAAAAATGTCCTCCACAAGCTAGATTATGGAAAGATTTTAAAAGCTAGGTTTGTTGCTCTTTGTCTACACAGTGAAGGAATACTCCATCTATGCTTCTCTTGTATAGGCCGTTATCCCAAAGAACAGAATTGGCAACTTTCAACTTGATAGTCTTCCTTTCTTTGTAAGACAAATGATCAAGATATTCACCATAAGTAAGGAAATGAGCAATACCTAAATACCACTCATTGGTAGTGGAGACAAAAAGGACTATTGGTGTCTTTTCCACTTTTATTTCTTCATGCTGCGTGTCTTTTGGCTTATTGTCAGCAATTAATTGGCATAAAACTCTACCCCTGACCAGATTTTTCGGCTTGATATCTAGATCAAATTCTTGGATCTTTGAAATATTACCTCTTTGTGTGCCAAACTCCTGATGAGTTAATATAGACTTGACTATAGTATCAGGCACTAAGGCAGTAATATGTGAATTCAAAATATAGAAGTGGAAATATTTGACTGCTTTTACCAAGGCATAAGCATGCTTATCTATATTTGAATACTTCATCTCATGAGTTTTGAGAGGGTAACTCATGAAAGAGATAGGAGATTCCATACCTTCCTTGTCGTATTGAACAAGAATCACTGAAAGAGTGTGTTTAGATGCATAGCTGTATATGATGAAATATTTGTTGTAATCTAGGCAAACTAAGGTAGGGGCCTGAGCAATGGCAGTTTTGATATCTTGAAATGCTGATTTACCTTTTTTAGTCCAGCTAAAGATGATCTTCCCTTTCATCATGTTCACAATGTGTCTAGTCTTAGTAAATTCAAGAATAAATTTCTGTAAAAAATTCACCTTTTCAAAGAAAGAACGAACAACATTCTTACTTGTAGGCAGATTAAGCTCCTAAATAGACTTGACTCTGTCTGAGTCAATCTTTATGCCTTCTTTGGACATAATGTGTCCAAGGAGTTTCCCCTCTGTTACTCTAAAAATAGACTTTTTAGGATTTGAGGAAATACCATTCTGGTGATAGCGCTCCAGCACTTGTTGTAGGTGGCGTACATGATCATATCGATGCTATGAAAAGATAGTCAAATTGTCAAGGTATACCACTATGAATTTACCAATTTTATCTTTGAAAGCCAGATCCATAGCTCTCTGAAAGGTAGCACCAGCATTTATTAGACTAAAATACATTCTCTTATATGTAAATGTACCCCAAGGCATGGTGAATGTAGTCTTGTGTTGGTCTGTCTTACCAACTTGAACTTGATTATAACCTGAGAAGCCATCTAGCATTGATAACATTTCTGCCCCTATCACTATTTGAAGCACTTGATCCATAATTGGCAAAGAATAATTATCCTTCAAAGATGCTTGATTCAGATTTTTGAAATCTACACAAATGTAGATTTCACCATTCTTCTTCCTTACAGGCACTATGTTCACAATCCATGTGGAATGATGGATTGGGAAGATGATTCTAGCATTTAACATCTTTTATATCTTAGATAGAATAGTACCTAATATTTTTGAATTATACTATCTGGATTTTTGCTTGTATGGCATTGAGTCAGCCTTGAGAGGAATGTTATGGTAGATTTCATCTAGTTTGAGAGATTTCAAGTCTTCATAAGAATATGCTAAGACATCCATGTACTGACAGAGTAAATAGGTGAACTTGAATCTTTCTTCAGGGGTGCAACACTTACCAATATTGATCATCTTAGAATTTTTTTTAGTAGACAGATTCACTTGATCAAATCCTTAAGAGAAACTCGAGTCTATTTGCTGTTGTTTAATGAATCTATCATGTTTATCAAACAACATTTGAAGAGAAACCAGGCCTTTAGAAATTTTATTTCCTTTTAGCTGCAAGAATTTTTCATTTATATCTGAGCTAGATTCAGACACATATTCATTTTTTTGAGGTTCACTACCTTCAAAACATAGCTGTTCAAAATTATCTTTTTGTTCTAAGAAGGCAATGATTTGATGATCATTATTAAATACTTGCCAATGGTCAGCATTGTCAGGAACACTTGGTTTATAGACCAACTCAATAGTATACTTGTCTTCTTTGACATTTGAATGAGGAGCTAAGAGAGTTCATGAAACAACAAGTGCATCAGCTCTATCATTAGACTCTCTAGGTATGGCAGAAATGTTGAAAGCATCAAAACTTTCAATTTGGTCCCAAACCAAGTTACAGTAGTGGTGTAATATTTCATTCTTAGTTTGGTATAAATTCTTCACTTGACAAACTACTAATTTAGCATCTCCTTTGGCATGAAGAAACTTGATGTCTTTTTCTTGAGTAGCCTTCATGCCTAGCAACAGAGATTTGTATTCAGATGTATTGTTAGTGTTGCTGAAATATAATTTATAAGATGAATGGAACATATCTCCTTGAAGAGATATCAAGACAATCCTAGCTCTCGAAGAATAACTACCATCAAATTTTAAAGTCCATATCTCATCTGATACTAATTTTTCTTTAGACTTTTCTTTATCAGAGATGGAGGATCTTTCTTACTTTGTACTGCAACCTACTAGTTCTTCTGCTATTCTTGTAGAACTAATTTTCGAGTTAATACTCTCAAGTGTTTCATGCATTTCATCTGTAGATAGAATTTTTTTATCCATACCTGTGGATTCAAAAAGGATTTGGGCTTCAGGGGCTAATGTCTGGGTGACCACATATTTTTCTTCCTTTTCAAGGAGAAATCTCTTCATCACGCCTTGAACAAGGATCCTTGCCTCAGACAAATCCATGCTTAGTTCACCTCCCACATTCTTGCAAAAAATTTATCTAAGCAAAATGCCATAAGATGCTGGGACATCAACCACTAAGACAGTCATCTTGATTCTCTTCTCTGAAAAGGCTACAAATGCAAATTGGGCATCTTTGATTTGCCCCAATAATGGTACTTTCTTGTTCTCCATGGAGAAACATCTCTTAAAAGTTTTGGTCAATGTGAGACTAAGAGACTTAGCTAATTTAGATGGCATGACATTATCAGATGTGCTTGATTCTATAATATAATTACTCAGCTTGTGGCCATTAATTAACAGGAAAACATAGAAAGGTTTTATTTTTCCAGGAGCAGCTAGGGGAGTAATGACTAGATTATTTGGAATAGGCATGTTCTTTGGAGGATCAGGAGTTACTTTTTTAGCCTTTTATCCTATAGGGATGGTTTGATTTTTGACATATTGGATGAGTTTATTCAATTGATCTAGATTTGACTACAAATATTTAAACTCAGACATTTATATTTTTGTCTTTTTGACATGATCGGTTATGTCAAATGGCTGAATCGATCTAAGTACAGAAAAAGGTACTTCAACATTCTAAATTTTAAGAGGGATGGGAGGTGGACTGGTTTGAAAATTAGAAGTAGAAGGGGAAGGCACAATTGATGTATTTATCTTTTGGGTGATTACCAGATCTTTTGGCTGAAAAGGCAGAGTGGTTCCACATTTAGCAATTGTGACTACTGGTTGTGGCTACTCTTTTGTCTTCTCTTTATCAGCTTGCTAGACTGATTGGTTTTTGGACCAGGTAAACACTGCATATGATCCATCAAAAGCTTCTCCTTTACTTCCAAGTTCATCCTGGTAATTCAAGAAACTAATGTGGGAGTCGCTAGCTGATTCTTCTTGATTGTCTTCAAGGAGATCAGCATCATTTTTTTGATTTAATTCAGGCTGATAAGAGAATTTTGATTCTGCTTCAAGATCTCCCTTGCTAAATTAGTTAGAGGAGCTTCCAGGGCAAGTTTCCCTTATGGAGGAGGAAGGTGATTCTATTGCCCTTGATTCTTGGTAGCTTTGCCTTGATATGACTGATTTGAGAATATATTTCTGAATGAAGGAGCAGAAGACATCCCTTGAGCCATTTTCTTTTTGAGAGCAAACAACTCATTTGCCAATTTTTGCACCATTGGATCTATGGTGCATGTAGATGCAAATTCAGAAGATGATGAAGCTCTATTTCTATTTGGATCTCTTCTTATTTTCCCTGCTAAGATGAGATCATATTCTACCTCAGTGGCCAAAAATTGAGCTACATCAAGATCTATTTGACTAGCACGTCTCAAGAGAAAATTGACTTCAGGTAGTTAAGAATTAATGAAAAAGCATTTGAGATTCTCAGTTGTAGGTCTAGAAATTACAGGGATTTTATTTCTTAGCGTGTCAAATTTAGCTATGAAGTCTCTCATAGGCTCATGAGGTTCTTTCTTCATCTGTGTAAGTTGAGCCAAAAGTGTATGTGCATCTTCTACAGGTTTGAATCTGGCTTCAAACTTATCTTTGAGAGTATTCCAATCTATTACTAACTGAGCCTGTAGATGATAAAACCAATTTATAGCAGCACTTTGTAATGTCTCTACAAAAAGCATGACTACTACATCTTCAAATTATACTCTGATTACTCCACAAGCTATGCTAAAAGCTATAATGTGCTCATCAGATTAAACTTTTCTATCACTATAGAATTTGGGGAAGTTCTTCCTAGAACTGCATGGAAGCTCATGTAGAGGTGGAGTAAGATTGAGAGGACCAAAAGCATTACCTCAGGGGCCTTGAAATATCATGATAGGATTCTGAAAAGGAGGGATAAGAAATATCAAAGGGGTAATTATAGGTATAGATTTATCAACAGTAGAAGTAGATACTTCATCTGGCAATGGAGATTTAGTTTTAGTAGGAGGAAAACTCTTAGTTCATTAGAGATGAGATGGTGAAGGAAATGTATCAAAATCACTTTGCTGTACCAACTCAAATACAGGGTCAATGATACTTTTAGCCCTTTAGCTTCGTGTATACCTTGAATTTTCTAGATTGTGAAACAAAAGTGGAAAAGAATTGACCTTGATTTAGTTAAAGCTTGAGGCTTTAAACTGTGCATTCTTTCCTGATTAATGTGGAGGTGAATGGATAGATTATAAATAGATAATGGATAAGATATCTCTAGTGGAGTTGCCAAAAACTGTTGGTTGAATATTTTGTCAATCAATGTACTGATAAACAAAATAGGTCTGATCAGCCAAAGTAGGAAGATTAGTCATCCAAATGTGTAGGTTTACCACATCAAAAGGGGATTGATCTCTCCTCTCATCAAGGGGAGGTTCCCTATAGATAATCTACACACACACACACACACACACACACACACACACACACACACACACACACACACACACACACATATATAAACAAAAAATAATACTCAGGGGTAGGATAAACCATCCATCTCTCTTTTTTTAGAGATGATGCATGTGAATCAAAGGAAAAACTCAAGGAAAATGACAGACAACACTCCTCTTCTTTCAGAAGTACTATTCATCAAGCCACAAGAATACTCTAGGTAGTAACAACAAAATGTAGCAAAGGATGTAATAACTAGTAAATCGAGATGCAACACAAAGTCTTCACCTGGATTGCTCAAGAGTAAGATACGAAGGAAAATGAGGGCACAAAGTCACCCCAAAATCCTTTACACAAATGAAAAGAAAACACACTAAAGGTAATTATGGGGGCACAAAGTCTCTCCACACTTGACTCTTTAGGACACCTTCCTGACTGCTGTCACTAATTTTGCTTGTTGAATTAAAGGAACATAAAATATATTGAAGAAAAAGACATAAGAATAGTTTCCTCAACAACAAAGATATTACAGCACAAAGTCTAAAAAGTCACTCGCTTTCTTATTTTAGTAACAAAATATGATCAACAATTTGAGCTCAAAGTCTCAGTAATGCCTTACAATTTGGGGGCAGAGTTTCATTTTAATTATAAAAAAAGAGATCATTTACAATAGAAGAGAGTCCCTTATATATCCATTTCAAGAAGAAATTGGGAACAATAACACATCATGTTGCATTGGAATCTATTAAGAAGACAGGTTGGAACTTAGGGGCATTTTACCCATTTGATTTTATCAATGTAGCAAAACAAGTCATGCTTATTGGAAGTGTGCAAATTTCAATGTCCACCTGGCGATCTGATCTTACCTTCATCATTCCTCCTTTTTTGGTTAATTGAATAGGGTCCTGGATTCAATTTTTTGTTCTATTGTTTCCTCACTTTCTGTTGGTCTTGGCCTTGAATTTTGGGGATAAATTCTGGTCTGTAAGTTCAAAAGATCAACAGTTATTTTGTTGTCTTCAATTTGACATTTGCGTGCCCTACACTATGTTTCCAATGGCTAGTTGGCTGTGTTGAATTTGATGTCTTTGGGTGTGTCACCCCTTGGTCTTCTTTCAGCTTTCTACATGGCACTTTTTTGGATTGGGCTTGCCCTTTTGGGCCTTGAGAAATGACCCATTTTGAGTTAAAATAGCCTCCCACAAGGGTATCTATCCTTTGGGCAGTCTTTAAATGGTCTTTAGGCTTCTTTGGGAGACCCTTCAGCTTCAGGAAGTGTCTTTAAATTGGCAGCTGAGAGTCCCCTGCAAGGGCACTTACCCTTCGAGGTCCTTCGGCAGCCCTTCTCAAATTCCCCCATGTTTTTCTTATGCTTCCTCTCGTGAATGTTTCTCACAGACATTTTCCCCGGGGGAAAATTCCTGCGGACAAAAGGTTTGCAGAATTATTTGTTCTGCCAAGTCTTTGAACAAGTCTTCGAATTTTTTTCCCGCATTCACTTCTTTGATTTCTTTTAGACTTTTTGTCTGAAGGAATTCCTTCAGACAAAAATCTAAAAGAATTATGTCTTAGCCAATTTTAAATGCCTTAAACAAATTTGAAAGAATTACCTTTCGACTTCCTTGAAAATGACCCTTCTGAAGGGTGCTTTTGTTGATTAAGTGTCCTCCGCAAGGGCACTTGTCCTTTGGGAAGCTTCCTTTTACATTGAACCACCCCTTTGAACTTTGGTGATGAACCATTCTATTGAACCAAGATGTTGAACCCATCAGTTGAACCAAAAATGGTTCAAGCCGATGGTTCAATTGGATGAAACAAGTTGATGAACTAAGCATTGAAACAAACATTATAAATTTGCCTTTAAACCAACAATTGAACTATTTTGTTGAACCAATTAGTTAAACCAAGGCTTTGAACTAAAATGGTTCAAGCTGATGGTTCAATTGAATGAATCAACTGAATGAACCAAGCGGATGAACCGAGTGAACCAAGTGAGTGAAACAAAGCATTGAACCTTTTGATTGAACCCAATTTTGAACCATTTAACATTGAACCAAAGGATGAACCAAACATTGAAACTACTACTGATGCTTGCCAATGGAGATATCTATTTGAACCAAGGCAATGAATCAATCCTAAAAATGATCAATTTTTAGAAACTAATTCTTTTGACTGAAACCACCTATAGAAGCCATGAAGCCCATTGAACTTGACTTGCTAAGTCCGTATATTTCCTCTTCCTACTAAGTTCATAGATTTAAGCCTGTAGAGTCTGTAGATTTAAGCTTGTAGAGTCCGTAGATTTCTAAAAAGCTTGAAAAATGAGGAATTTGAATGTTTAAGACAAATTTTGGAAAGGTAAGAAACAATTTTGGTCTATAAGACCAAAATAGTTCAAATGTTGTCCCAAAAATGAGCTGATTGTTTTTGTGGGACAACAAGACCAATGCTATATCCAAGATCAGTTGAGGCATATGAAAGACCAGAGAATCATAGGAATAGTTCAGGTTAGTGTGCATTATCCAAGGGGGAGTATTGTTCATAATGCTCTATCTAGATAGGTCCAAGGATCAAAACAACTCAATAGTAGTGTGTCTTATTAGTTTAACAAACACTCTCTATAATTAATGTCAAAGGGGGAGAAATAAGAATAAGAGTAAGCAAGCAGAATGAGAATGGAATTTTGAGGATGTTTTTGCTCATTGAGGATGTTTTGCCATCAAAGACAAAGGGGGAGATTGTTGGAAATTTGAGCGAGGAGAAAGTTGATAATTTTGATATCATGATACAGAAAGCAGTCCAAGGACTAAAAAATTATCATTTCCATCTAGGGCATCATCGAATTGTCATTGATGTCAAAGGTTAATGTCCTTGATGTCATTGAGATTGAAACTGATCATGCATTAATGCCAAAGGTTGAGTTGAGCAGAATTGTGGAGTAAATTGTGCTTGTGAAGTGCTCTTACTTAGAAGAGATAATTGGGATAAGTTAAGAAGAATGGAAAACCTGAAATAGTCTTGAAGAATTCCTTCGAAGGAATTCTATTGAAAAAAATGGTAAGGACAACTCTCTCAAAAAAAATTTCAAGTCCCTCAAGGGCAAGTAGACCTTTTCAAAAAGTTTGAAGAGCAAGTGGACCTTTTCAAAAAGTCTGAAGGGTGTCTTTTGAACATTTTGAAGGGCAAGTGGACCATTAAAAAAGTCTGAAGGGTATATTTTGAATGTTATAAAGGGCATGTGGACACTTACAAAAAAGCCAAAGGGTAGATTGCAAAAAGTCTAAAGGGTATCTTTTGAATGTTGCAAAGGGTATGTGGACACTTGTAGAAAAGCCAAAGGGTAGTTTGTAAAAAGTTCAAAGGGTATCTTTTGAATGTTACAAAGGGCATGTGGACACTTGCAGAAAAGTTGAAGAAATGATGTGGATAAAAATTCTTAAGAAATGCCTTGCAGATAAAAAGTCTAAAGAAATACCTTGCAAACAAAAGTTTGAAGTAATGGCTTGCAGATAATTTTTTTGAAGAAATGCCTTGTGGATAAAAAATTTGAAGAAATGATGCAGATAAATTTTTTGAAGAAATAATGCAGACAAAAAGTCCAAAGAAAAGATGTTTGAAGGACATCTCCTACTAGAAGCCAATGATAAATTCTTTTAGAGAAATTGGAGGATGCTTCAGGATGAAATGAACTTAGACCAAAAGTTTTTAGAAATTGTCTTGAAGACATAAAGGCTCGCAATAATATGCATAAAGGAACCTTACGAAGGAATTAAAGCAAGGTTAAAAGATGAGAAAGTCTTGAAGGATCGACGTTGCAAGGAATGTTACAAGAATGCTGAATAAAATAAGATCACGTCAACATGCTGAAGTTTAACACTCAATACAAAGGGTAAAGATTGAGCATATCAAGGATAATCAAAAGGAGCAGAAGTGAATCCATGATATAGAAAACAATGAGATGCAAAAAGGGAAGAAGAGAAGCTTGATGATTAATGGAAAAGTAAGTATTAAAACTAATAATGCATTAAAAGATCAACAACTCATGTCCGATCGGTGCATTAGATCTAATGGTGCAAAGAAAAATAAGATAATCCTCTGAGAGCATGTGCATTTAACAAGTGTCAAAAGATCATAAGGAAAGATCCAACAAAGAAAAGAGTGCGAACTTGGCATGATGAAAGAATTTGAAAAAGCTCACAATCAATGTCTTCTAATTGTTTATAAAGGAACAACTAGAACTGATGATAAACTCAATATATCTTCACTGAGCTCAAGATAATTCAATCAAAGTGATCAAAGAAGTGACGTAGTTAAGTAGAAGAGTAGATGCCAAAGATAGTAAAGGAATTGAACATTCTCATTTGAAGCATGAATTGAGACAAGAATTTAGAGTCACATTGAATGCAGATTAGAAGTGATTGAGGAAGTGGTGTAACTAAGTGCATTAGAAGTGTAGATGCCAAAGACAGTAAATAAATTTGAACATTGTTGAGTGTAGCATGAATCAGGACACAAAGTCAAAGTAACATTGAATACATATTAGAAATGATCAAGGAAGTGGTACAATTAAGAGTAGTAAAAACATAGATACCAAAGACAGTAAAGAGATTTGAACGTTACCAAGTGAAGCATGAATCGAGACACAAAGTCAAAGTCACATTGAGTGTAGATCAAAAGCTTAAATCAGTTAAGTACAGTTGAAATGTGAACACTTTACAAAAATACAACCCTAAGATGTATCTGTCTATATATGCTATGAATAGATCATTTAGAGAGTGCTATGTTTTTACTACTACTATAATAATAATGAGAGTGTTAACTCAAAATTGTTGAGTGAGGACATATGCAGAAAATGTGAAAAGGGCAAAGAAAATAAGGTGTGTCAAAGTATAAAATATCCAAAAATAAAGAGATAAAGGCAGAGAAGCTAAGAAGACACATAACGAAGGTGTAGCTACAGACTAGACTTGTAACAAAAAAGTAAACAAGATTCATTATGAATCTCTTTTGTATTTTTGAAGTTGCAGCTTCATTTCTCTAATAGGTTGGTGCCAATATAAAAATTGAGTTGGTGCTCAGTTAGGAAGTTGAATCTTGCTTAGAGTGGGTGCTCTTGAATGTAACTAGTGAGGTTTATTTGTGAGACTTATTTTCTGTGAGGTTGGATTAGAACAATAGCTTCTAGCAACTTTTCTCACCATGGTTTTTCCCTTTGGGTTTCCACATAAAAATTTGGTGTTGAGTATTCTTTTGTGTGTGTGTGTGTTGTCTCTATTTTATTTTTTACTTTTCACATACTTTAAGTATCTTTTTTAAAAGTTCTAAGAACTAGGTTTTAGCTCATCTACTGATTCACCCCCTCTCAGTGGATAATGTGTTTAACATAATCGATTGCTACACCATGTTCATTCTCTACATGAGGTCTCGATCTCATTGAGTAAATAAACCCAACATCTTATGATGGCCATAAACACATTCTTACTGCTATAGAGTATTTTACCAAGTGTATTGAGGCCGCTCCTCTCATGTAATCATGAAATAGAGCCATTCCTCTCACATAATCATGAAATAGATTTCTAAGTTTATCCATTACCATATCATATATCATTATGGTATCCTATCCTGAATCATATCCTATAATGGTGGTTCATTTTTGAATAAGGATATTAAATCCCTTTATACCATGTTCAAAATAAAACACAATAAGTCCTCCCCATAAAAATCACAAGGCAATGGTCAAAATGAGGCATCTAAATAAAGCCATTGTCATAATCCTTAAGAAGATTGTCAATGACATTGTTATACTTGACACTTATAAATTTCTTGCTCTTTGGGACTATCATGCTAATCATTGTACCCCTATAAGAGCCACTCCATATTTCTTTGTATTTGGCACATAGGCTATTATCCTAGTCAAGGTTGAGATACCTTCATTGTGGTTATTGTTGTAGCCAAATATTTCACCCTAGGAGAGGGTGTTTAAGCCTTTCCCATATTTAGACAATATGGGATTACCTCTAGGCCTATGGGTTGCCTATAATAGAGGTAAACCTCTAGGTTGAAGGTATAGCTCCCTTGATTGATCTTTTGAGCTCACTCACTACAATAGACTAGTCACTTAGGGATGAAAAGGGAAGAAGGTAACATAATGTAAACCTATAATAATGAGGCGATACAAAAAAATATTAGTCTACAAACACATTTGCATATACACTAAAAGGGAAAGCTACTAAAATTGACCTCAACTCTATGACCTTCTCACATAAGTGTTTCTTATGGAGGTAGATATTTATGCATAACCAGAGGTGGGTGAAAAGAAGGTCTAATACTAGACACTACTAGTCCCTCTCACACTTCAAGTACATGTTAAAAAATAATACACTTGATGATACCTGATAAAAGAGATGCCACTCACACAATGGATACAAGGGCAAAATGAAGTCAAGGAGAAACAATATTCATCACTTGTCATGCAAATACACCACTTGAAATGCTTAGGCTAGATGTGCAAAGAGTAAATCAACTTCATAACTTTATTCTAAGGACAAAAAATGGTGCCAAACTAGCAGGGCTTCACCATACTAGGTGTGTACTAGCTACAATTGTCAAAATGACTTCCCTTAATAGAGAAAAGGAGAAGAGGGAGAAGTTCAAGAGTGACCAAGTCAAGTGTCAAGCTACATAAACTAATTGAAAAGAAAGAGAATGAGGTGGATGAAAAGTTAAGAAGTGGTCTTGGACAAGTGTCTATCAAAGATGCATCATTCTCCTTTGAGTTAGCATAGGTATCTTCATCTTCTTATTTGAAACTATCTTGATGATGAGAGGTTTGCTTGACTATTTGAAACTAATATAGGAGTGTTTGACACATATTCACTATCATGAGAAGATGTAATCCTGATGGTAATAGTCCTCATACACCTCCCTAATTGATGGCCTCTCTTGCACTATTTGTCATTCACCATCTAGAAACCATTCATTAGCCCTCTAGGCCTCACTCTTCACACTTGTCATGACTTTTAGTTGCTCAAGTAAACATATTGCAGAGGTGTTAGGACAACTATTTAAGACATGTTTATCCTTTGGTCTAGCAAATAGACCTTCAACTTAGTTTTAAGGAAAGAGTATCAAGGTATATTAACACATGGGTTTTTGTCTAGTAGATGGTTACTTGGGAGTTATTTGACACAATTCACTATTCTATTCTTATTTTTATACTTCTTGGTATTTATCATTGCCTTCACATGGATCAGTTTTTAGACCATTGTAGTTGGTTTAGATTTCATTTGAACTCTTACCTATGGAAGTGAAACTCCTCATCTAGGTAGTTCCCCATACCTTTGTTCATATTGCATTTTAATTGCTTATCCTAAAAACATAAAATCATTAGAAAATGATAAAACAAAAGACCAAAACATTTCCAAGTTATGATCCTTAGCATTCATGTCATTTTGAGAGCAACCTAAGCCACACTGTCACCATTTTTTGACATAGATCATTTAGTCTCTCACCATTCTGAATTGAGTTGAGACACTTATAAAATTCCAAAAACATTGGTAACAGATATAGAAAACCTTAAAAATCACAAAATCATGGAAATTGGCTTAGAATTTCCATGTGAGATATAAAGCCATCAAAATTTTTAGGTTGGGCCATCTTGTTTGTTTAGTTTATTTCTAGAACACCTTGTTCTTTTTCCACCTATTTTTGGGAAAACTACATTGGCCTGAGGTCTACACAAACTATGTAGGCAATACTTGGATACATGGGGTATCTTGAGTTAGCTCAACTGCACTTTCCTTTTTTTTCGACCACTTTTTTGGCTTAAGGATCCTAGGATTTCAAGCTATTTAATGAGTAACAACTTGTCCTTTAGTTTCCTCATCCTTATTGGCCTTCACCACATGCTCTCACCATTTTTTGAGTTTATATTTTGGGCATTGCATAATTGACTTTGATACACTAATGCCCACTTGGCTGCATTTTACACTCTCATTATTTTACAAGTCACCATTATGTGCATTATTCATTTGAAGAAGATTGATTACTGCACCCTTGGTTTGAGCCATGATATTTCCATTTTATGAGTCACCATTGTGTGCATTATTCATTTGAATAAGATCCATTATTAGACATTTGGATTTTCTTACGCTCTAACTATTTTGTGAGTCACCATTATGTACATTGTTCATTTGAATAAGATCTAATATTGTACCCTTGGATTTTCTTATGATCTCATAGTTTTGAGGTCTCTTTTTCTTTCTCAACCTTAGATGCAGTGGACACTCTGAATTCCCAATTCAATTCATTTATGGATACTCATCTATTGCCTTTTAGTGTGGTTTTAACCTTAATCATACCCTTCCACTTGCATGATTTGTTTGCAGACACTTTCATGATTATAAATGTAATCCCTTCCTATTTTATCATGCACTCACCATTTTATGAGACCATTCCCATATTTATCTACACATTAATAATGTTTCATTCTCATAAATTTTATTCTATCCCATATCCTGGGAGAACTACATCTTACTAAGGTCTGCATGGACTATGTAGGCAACTTAGATATATGGGGTATCTTAGATTAACTTGGCCACACCTCTTCTTTTTTGACCACTTTTTTGCCTTAAGTATCTTGGGACTCTTACACTTTTTCATAAGTGACCACTTTTCCTTTAGTTTCCTAATCCTTATTGTCCTAAGCCAACACTCTCGACATTTTATGAGTCACAATTGTGTGCATTATTCATTTGAAGTAGATGCATTATTGCACCCTTGGCTTTTTTATGCTCTCGCTATTTTGTGAGACCATTCCCATATTTCCTTTGTACCATAATAATTTTTATTTATCATCAATTTTAATCTATTCCATATCTTGAGAGAACTACATTTGGCCTGAAGTTTATTTTAATCTATTCCATATCTTGAGACAACTATGTAGGCAATGTCTACTTGCCTATTACATCTAGATTCAACTCAACTAGCCCTTCTTTTTCTTCTATTCCCCCCATCTTGTTTATCTATTTCATTGTCTCTTATAGCCTAGGGGCAATCTTTATCATCTTGTTTGGTTTGTTATTTCCCTATAGCCTGGGGGCAACTATGTACCCATTGCCCTTGTGTTATTGTATCAGTGTCATTCTTACCTACTTAGGGGTTACCCTGTTGTGAGTGTAACACCTCTATTACACACACATGAACAATTTATTTTATGTTTGCACTAATGTTGTGATTAACCATTATTTCTTTTTTGCATTTGTCTATTTATAATAGTTTTCTTACTACACTTTTCTTTGCTTTGGATTGTTTAGGTTATTTTTTATTATTTTATTCACTTTATTTGTTTATGTTTGTTTATTGATTTTATATTCTATCTTTATTTTTATTTGTATTTTTCTTGTTGTCTTTGTCTTACTGTTATGTGTTTTTGTGTGTCTTATTTATTGATTTGTTTATTTTTATTGTTGTATTTGAATACATTTTGTAAGCCTTTTGAGTCTACCCTTAACTTGGGCTTCAATTATTTAGTTTGTATTTGAATTCTTTTATTTCCTATTGATTTTTAGTACATTATTGTTCCTACTTAAATATTGATGATTCATATCTTAATTTTGTGTTGGTTACATTTTGTATTTGATGTCTCTTTTTATCTTTTTCTTTGTTTTATTTTTTGTTAAAAAATAAATGCTTGCAACTTTGGTTTTGGTATTTTTATCATTATCTTTAGTTTTAAATATTCACCTTTGAACTTGTTCATTAACAATCAAAGTATAATGTTATTATATGTTATTCATACTTATGATGCATAATTTCATTTTCCAAAGTAAACACTAAGTGCTCCAAGTCCAAACATCAATGCAGTGCCAAACAAAATCTTTGAAAGAACTATCCTACATATCCATTATCTAAACAAGATATCATAAACATAATTGAACATTCGTCCATATTTCTTATATTCTTCATTCCTCATTCAATTTTTTCCTACTTCTAGGAGAACTATATTAGCCTGAGGTCCATATGGACTATGTAGGCAGTGCTTGGATACATTATGTATCTCAGATCAACTCAGCCACCATTATTCTTTCAATCATCTCTTTCATCACTTTGTGAATTCTCATATGCCTAGTTTTTTGCGGCTTATTTAATCATTAGACCCTCCTATCTATGTTTACACCCAACTATCTTTAATCTATGAAATAGGTTATATCCTTGATCTATGATTGCTAATTTTATTAACTAGGTAATAATATTTAGACCAATCATCGATCCAATTAGCCTTACTGGGGCAAAATCAATTATCAATGGTCAAATCAGCCATCTTGGGTCAAAATCAATTTATCAACCGATCAAATCTGCTCTGCTAGGACACATTATTAATTCATTAACCTCTTTTCTCAAGAGTAATAATCTCATTTTGTTTTTTTTTCTAATTTCATGCTCTGTAGCTTTTTCCCTTATTTTGGTAATTTAAGGTACACAACTTGTTTCGAGATCGATCATTCCCTAAGCCCATAACATACACCCTCTTTTGGGTATATCAAAGTGTGCCACTTTTATTTTGGGATGCATTCTTCCCACTTCCCCAAGAATTGGGGACCATTATATTCTATTATATTTTGATAATTGAGAATCAATGTGTGCAAGCATTAGCTCATATAGAATTAATGTCATCCATGGGTTAATTTTGCTCTTTCTCTCTTTTTCAAGAGTCCATCCCTCTATTTCATCCCCACATGCCCTCTCAAGGGGGTATCATGGGTCACTAATTATTTCTTCAATCATTACCTTCGAATTTATTCTTAATGACATTTTCATTCTTTGAAAAGTCATTGCTTCATCTAGTGTCTCGTAATGCCTTCCCAAATAAGGGCAAAATGTAAACACCCCATTTTTACCACTTTTGTGTCTAACTAGTTTTTATAATGACTTATTGTAAATAATGCAAATTAAGCTTAGAAATATTGAAAAACTCTGATTCATCTGCAAACATCATGTGCAATTCATGGTTCACATCAATCTATTCCTAAATAGGGTATTATCATGTATGTAATCATCACCTTCTTATAATTATTCTACAGTCAAGTTGTGACCTAGTAATTGACATTTTTTTGACCACTTGTATAAGACAAACTTGTCCAAATTCTAAAAATGGAAGTTAACCTACTAAGAGGTGTTTAGTTGGCTAAACCCATTTAATGCATAATCAAAATGTCCATGGCTAATTAGTGAATTTATATTTTTATAAATTCATAATATCTAGATTGATGTGTTTCAATTTATTTTCCTCATTTCTTAATTTTGAAAGCAAATAAAAGAAAACTAGTAATAAGCTATGTATAATAATACCTAATAGAATGCACACGTGAAATCAAATGATGGTGAGAACTCCTCTTTGACTAGGAAGGAATAACCTGCAAATCATAAGAGACACTGGAAAGGGGGTTGTTCGATGGTTGGTTGAGTGAATTACCTAATGTGTGCTAGATCCAAGAAGTGCAATGCTTGCTAGTAGGCTGTCAATCTACTTTTATGATAATTAAGTCTAAAAATGAGAAAAGAAGATACTTGCACTCAATGGTAAGAAAGTAAATATGTGCTATAAAGTAAGAGATAATTTGATTGCTAAAGAAAATGATCAAATTTTGATTTTAGGATGGTCAAGGTCTGGCTCAAAAAATTAGAAAAGGCCCTGTAGTCAAGGGGAAACATAGAAAGTAGGATTTGATTTGAGGCCAAAGGGTAAAAATGGCTTGCTAGAAAATTATGCCTCAGAAAACCATCTATAGTTAGGGGAATCGTCAGTGGTTGAGGCAAACCATTAGTGGTTGGTCAACTATCAGTGGTTGTAGCTAACCATCAGTGGTTAGGTGACCATCAACGGTTACCTATGCAAATATAGAGGTGATCAAAATAAGAAGTATAAATTAATATTTTAGATAGATAGAGGTTGTACATGGAGCTAGAAAGTGAAAAGTGAGGTATTGGTAAATCTAATAGGGTAGAGGGATTAGAAACCAAATAGATTAAAGAACATAAGCATAAGATACCTAAAACTTAGTGGAGTTATCTTGGAGTAATGTGGCTAGAGTGATGGTGCTTCAGACATTTGAAATTGATTTTGATAGAGTTTCATGTCTCTGATGATGATGCTCGCTTACTGATATGGATGCTAAAAACTTGAAAAAAATCTTGAATGCGAGATGATAGATAGTTGATTCTCTGCCCTTTTTCACTTCCTCCTCCTCTCCTTTTATAGGTAAAAGTTGCTAAATGAAACAAAGGAAGTTACTAATTTGATGGAGGATAAAGTTGCCTATTTTTGTAGCTTTAAAAGATTATTTTAAAGATAAGTTGCCATTACAAGAGTTTTTAATCTCATACAAGAGCTAGCAATGCTTTAAAGTTTTTAAAATAAGATTAGAGACCCAACCATCGATGTTTAAGCCAAACATCGATGATTAGGCTGACCATCGATGGTTGAGGGGCTAGTTAAAGATGGATGGAAAAATAGGTGAATAAAGTGATGCATTGAGCCACAGGTTGGGTTTAAGTTATAAACAAGTCTAATGGACTAGGTGATCCACTAGATGTGAGGTCAAATGAGGATCTACAATAACGTGACACTAAAAACTATTGTGTGAAGTTTTTAGGTGTCTATATTTCCCCCCTTTTTATTGTGTAGCTTTAAGCAAGCTACAAAACAAAATAAGGAGGCTGGTCAAGGTCTAACTCTAGTTGCCTTGAGTATAGGAGGAGGTATTCCCACTCAAATTGGGAGATGATTGAGGTGAATATGAAATTAGGTCACGGTTTGACAACTAATATATGGGTGGTCATAAGGTTGGTGATGCAAAAAGGCTTAAGCATTTGAAACACAAACCCACACACATCATGTGACTAAGAGTTATAGTTAAGATCATGTAAATACTACAATTGCCAATTTTATTCAAAATATGTTCAAGATCTAGAAGGATAATAAAGGGTAACTGGTCCATAATGTTGGTCATAGCTAATCGATTTATACCTATCAATCTATCTAGATAGGTTCAAGGCTGGTTATAGGCATCCAAATTAGGAAGTGATCCTACAAAACAACATAAGTGGTCGGGTTGTGTATGGGGTGGTGCAAAGTTCAAATGGTCAACTTGGAAAAAATGGTTGATGTGGTCAAAATACCATGTAAAGTCAGCACAAAACATGTGAGGAGGTTGGGTAAAAAATAACCAACATTAAAGGGGATATGGTGTGATAGTTGGTGTGTAGAGGAGTGGGTAGGGATGGAGGTGGCTAAGCTAACAACAATGACAAAAAGTGAGTGGATACTACCTACATAGTTTCATGGATATGAATATCCCTGAAGAAATTCAAGCCAAATGTAGTTCTAGCCAAAGCTGAGAGCATAAGAGTTGTGGTGTTGGAAAAATAAGTAAAAGAGTAAGGAACCTAATCATGATGGTTAACATTACCTCGAGGGTCGACCATTGCTAGTCAACCTGATCATAGATAGTCAAGGTAACCCTAAAAGTTATAAAAAGTAAAAACAAGAAGTATTTTTACTCATTGAACTTGGTAATTATTATCTGGTGATTAGGTGAGTGTGTTTGATGTGAAGTGCTGATCATGTTAAGGTGGAGGTAGTGGATTGGTTGAGTGCATGTATTAAAATGTGTGACTGATAGAGCGAGGATGAGAATGTGGATGCATGGTGGTGTGAGGACTCCATATATGCCACCGATCATAGAACAAGATTAGGTCATGTTATAAAATTGGTAGAGTAGGTGTAATGAAAGGATATAGAGTGATTGGTATAAAATTATTGGTAGATAGAGGTGTATGAAATCAATAATCTCAAGCCAGGATGCCCTAAGTCTAGGTCTTGATAAGTTTGTGTAAAATGTTAGTGAAAAATGAAACTATTGGGGGTAGTTAGGTGGAAATGGTTATTAGGCTAATAGTAATATTAGTTGTGTTATTGTATAGTGAGTTTTGTGTGGTTTGGGAAGACCAAGTGGTAGGTTTTCACTACCAATGGTCACACATAGTGACCATCAATGATTCAACTTAATTGTCGATGATCGACCCTGACAGTAAAAGGGGCCAAGGGACCATTGATGGTTCCCTAAATGATCGATGGTCAGTATTAAGAGTTAGATGTGTAGAAATATTTTTGAAAAGTGTTGAGTATGTTGAAATTTGGGAAAGTGTTATAGAGGGGGAAAATGACTTGAAATGTAAATAGATTATGTTTAGTCAAAAGGGTTGCTTATAATTTTTGAAAGTGTTTAAGGGAGGTCCATGAGGGACAAAGTTGTAATGGGTTATATCAAAAAAGTTTGGAATATATTGGTAGAGTGTTGAAAGGATTAGATTGTGGAAAGGGTTAGGTAAGAATTATTGTAGCGAAATGTTGTAGGTCTTAGTAAAGAGTGAATTAGAGTGAAACTAATTAAGGAAGATTTTAATGGTAGTGGTGTGATGCAGGCTCATGAGCAAATCAATATGAGGGACTGAGTCCTTAAGATATTCATAAAGGTACAAGATGGGATGATAGATGTCGAGTGGAGGCAAATGGAAGAGGTTGGCATAGGGGCCATGAGGCATTACTAGTACTTATCATGAGACATGATGATGATTGTGGTGCTCATTGAGAGATGGGATCTTGCCATAAACACATTCCTATTGCCTATTTTGGAGATGTCGATATTATTAGAGGATATCCATAGGATTACTTAGCTTTTAATTTGGGGGTAGTTAATATACCATGTGGAGAGTGACGAGAGGGACTACTTTATGGATCTAATTTATGGAGCTGATCGAGTCTATGCTAAATACCATATTGGTGGAGTTTGATATGGGCCATTATACTAGAGGGCTCCATAGGATAAATGTCTTTTGACCATGATGATGATGGGTATATCTTGCTTCGTAGTGCTTGATTTGAGTAGCAGCTAATTTCCATGTTTACTATTAGGATTGATGATAGAGATTCTTCTAGGGAGGACAGTTTTTGGATGGGCCCCAATATTGCTAGTATAGATATATAGAGAGCTATGGGCCTTCAGAGTGTGGAGATAATATGGGATCAATATCAACTTTGTGATCCACTACTAGGCATATGAGCATATACAGGTGCTCATACCACTTGGGCTACCTTGGGATGGATATGCACCGACTGACTACAGGGTTGGTTTTATGAGGTGGTGAGGTGATTATGCACTTTCAAGTGATGGTGGTGGAGCTTGGGATATAGATTGGTTTTGAGATGCCTTGGATGGTTTTGTGGTAGTAAACATTGTATGGAGGTTGTATGTGGGTTGGCCCCTCTAGACAAGTTGAATATACCACACTTTATTATTGTAGAGTTAGTGGTGGCTATATGGTAGATAGGATGGAGAGACCAAGCACATCCTAGTAGATCAAGTCTGAAGGCAAATCAACTTAGTAAAAGACATTCCACCAGATGTTCCTTGGTATTGGAGGGAGGATGTAGAGTACCCACTTCTAGAGTCACAACTGCAAGCTATTATGTTAGATTATGAGGAGCTTCTAGTGAGAGCTACCATAGATGATGCTAGAGTGACTGATGGATACGTGGGATGGTACTAGGCCTAGTATGCAACCACAAATTTTGGATAGGGAGAATATGGTCAACAACCCATGGACATGGATCCTATATAGGTATAGCATGGAGGGTAGGATGATCATATAGCAACAACCCTTGCATCATCATAGGCCCACATGATAAGTTTACATGAATAGGTGATTGCATTATAGGAATAGATAGTCACTTTATAGGGGTAGGTTTCCACTCTGACATGTGAGCATGATTAAGTGAGAGTCACCCTTGGGTTGGTCATATAGGAGAGAGACTCTTTGAGACAGAGAGTCAGGGTGGCCATAATAGGAGGATGACCAACTAACTTAGTTACGAGGATATGATATCTAAACACCATGGAGGAGATCAAATACTATGAGGCTATGGTGATAACCTAGCTACTAGATGTGATGAGATATGGGAAGTATAGGGCCAGCCTAGAAGGGCCCCCATCAATAGTTACTCTAGGTCAGTGGGCCTTGATTGTAGTGCAAGTAGGTATATCAGAGGGTCCACAATTAGATGGTGGGGTAGGTGTAGGTGGTTCTAGTTCTGATACCCTAGGTCTTTGAGATATGATATTTGTATGATGTATATTATTTTTATACATTTTGATACTGACCTGTGTATCAATGAGGTGAGATGTATTTATGAGAGAGACATATATTGTGACATGGATTATTTTGTATTATGATGATGATTATGATTATGTTGGTTATGATTATGTTTATGAGGATTATGATGTGATGTTGATGATTATGATCATGGTTTATGCCTATGATCGGTTAATTTAGGTATGATAATGATAAGGTGATTATTGTTATAATTATGTTGATTATGATGTTTATGTTGATTTATTATCATGATTATGGTTTATGCATATGATCTTGTTAGTTTAAGTATGATGATGTGATTATTGTTATAATTATATTGATTATGATGTTTATGTTGATTTATGAGGATATGTTTGTATAATGGTCATGATGTATTTGATGATCATGTTATGATGTGATGAGGTTGGTTATGATTGTGTTTATGTTGATTGGCTAGTTGAGGTATGATGATGATAATGTGGTGACTAGAATATAGAATTTTTAATTTAAGTTAGTTTAAACAATGGATAGGATGAAATTTTGTTGATGTATTGAGACATATAAAAATGTTTTATTGGTAAGATGTGATAGTGTAGTGGACAAGTTTGACTTGATATGATAATATTTTTGGTATTGTTTTGATGTTGAAGTAAGAGAGGGTGTAAGATTGTTTTTGTTGGTAGAATGTTTGATTGTGTTGAAAGGAAATAAAGAAAGACATACATTGATCCAAGAAATATGATGAAAGGTTGAAGAAGTTCATGGATTTCTATCCACAGACTGACGGTCAGGTAGAAATGGTGAACAATCGGGCCCTACAGAGTGCCACAAAGCACAACTCTACAAAGTATAGTCCATTACAAGTATGAATCAAGAATCGAATCAAAATAAAACTTCCACACTTGATGATAAATCTTAATGCAATGGGGACCATTGCTCCTCAAGGAGGGAGGAACATCTTGAGATGGAGGAACATCTTAATTTTGCACCATAGCTCCATTTGTGTCCCCGTTTGAACCGTTGGAAAGATAAGAATGAGGGGAACATCTTGAGATGGAAATGGTCTGAGCAATATTTTAGGTGACAGTTCTACCCCAATTTGTGGTAAAACTTTTTTTATATTCATAAATTTTGCACCATAGCTCCATTTGTGTCCCCGTTTGAACCGTTGGAAAGATAAGAATGAGGGGAACATCTTGAGATGGAAATGAGCTTTGCTTAATGGGTTTTGAACCCTAAACACCAAATATAAGTTCCCCAAATTTCAAGTTTAGTAGTGCAATCTAAAAATAATAAGTTTCTAAAAATAGTAATTCCTCAAATTCTGTATTATTGTAAATCATGGAAGTTGAACCACTTAATCTCCCTCAAGATTGGTGACCTTTAACATCCTCCTCCTACCTTAAAAATATGTATAAATGAAGAGGTAATCCAAAATAGAAATCAAACATCTCTTCCTAGAGATAGGCATATGTTGTCTCTACAATTTTGAGCAATAAAACCTGAACACCAAATACAAGTTTCCCAAATTTCAAGTTTAGTAGTGCAATCTAAAAATAATAAGTTTCTAAAAATAGTAATTCCTCAAATTTTGTATTATTTTAAACCATGGAAGTTGAACCACTTAATCTCCCTCAAGATTGGTGACCTTTCACATCATCCTCCTACCTTAAAAATATGTATAAATGAAGAGGTAATCCAAAATAGAAATCAAACATCTCTTCCTAGAGATAAGCATATGTTGTCTCTACAATTTTGAGTAATAAAACATCTCTTCTCAGAGATAACATTATTACCATTGTGTTGTTCTTGTTTCTTGAATTATATTTCAACCAAAGCTTCTGAGTTTAGGATCATACATGTTTACATGTCTGAAAAAATGGATAGAAAAGAGGTGTAATTCTTTAATTAGTAGGAACCTAACAATAAGAAACCATAGTTGGATCGACTTAGTGAACACAAGCCCATTGAGTGCTTCACAGGAGCATGCATGGATTGAGAAAGAGGGTGTCTTGATCACTTTGTATCAAGTAAGCTCATAGTCCCTTGAGTGTAGAGAAGTATGGAGGGAGGGTAGGTGATAATTATGAGGTTGAGTGTCAAATGGTTACTAGATATGGGTTAACTTACCCCTTTTATAGGTGACCAAAGAACCGTAGTAGACAAGTCCATGCCTTTTAATTATATGTAGACTAATCAATGCAAAAAGTCTACCAATGCCATTTATAAGATCTGATTGTGGCATGATAGGATACCATGTAGACTGATCAATGTGGAAAGTCTACCAATGGCATTTATAAGAGCCAATTTTAGCTTACTTATTTTGATTTTGATAGAGTTTTATTTATTGCTTTTTCTAGTTTAGTAAGTTTCTGAAGTTGATTGATGTAGGAAGCCTCAAATGATTATTGGTTAGACATCCTTCAAGGGAGTGGCCTAAAATTTGATTTTTATAGCTGTCCTTCAAGGGAGCAGTCTATTTTTAAGCATCTTTAAATTATGGGGTAGTTATCCTTCAAGGAAATAGTCTACGATTGTTAGAGATAAGTGATTTTGAATGTGAATTTAGACATGGACAAGTCTATTTAAAGGTATACATGTATGGAGGCAAGACATTAACATAAAAGGTTAGTGGTATATGGAAGGGAGAGGTTGAGAAATAATTGATCATGGGATTATATTTGTTGAAAGATGAAAAGTATCCATGAGAACCATGGTATGGGTAGAACTGGGGTACCCATACTTAGGATTAAGTTTCATATGTGACGAATGAATCACATGGTTTTATGTTCTAGTAAATTGTTCCCATAAGATAAAGAAAAATGTAGATGAGAGGAGGTAAAATTATCATGAACCATGGGATGATCTTAAGTTAGACACAAAAGCGAGTTCAATCCTTTTTAACAATAGAGAGGATGTAGATATGAAGTGATGATTGGCTCAAGTTCTAGTTTGCCTTTGAGAGAGGATAAATGATAAACACCAAATCCATAATTATGGGTTATAATGTAGGGTCCTATCCAATTAAAAGAAAACTTTCCTTTATTTGTATTTTTCATGCTAGTCATATGTTGATTTTCTTTGAGGATGAGGTTGTCGGTGTTGGACTCTCATTTCTTCAAATGTTTGTTATATGCATGCTTGATTCACTCTTGATAAACATGAAGATGATTGAGCATGGCAAGGTGATGCTCATCAAGAAGCTCTAGTCACATGAGGTGTTCTTGATGATATTGAATTTCAGAGAGGATCTCATTTAAATATATGCAAAGTGATGGAATTTGGACTTCAGGAGGTAAGACTACCTCGGCTCCAAAGATGAGAGAGAAAGGTGTAACACCTATAGTGGTTTGGATACTAGTGTGATAGGCCCATAAAGTGAATGAGATATAGAGGTGCCAATCCTGACCAGAAGTATTAACCACCTTTGTGAGTATTTTTATGAAGGTTTTATGAGAAGATTCTACCTATCCATTGGCTTATGGAAGATAAGGCAAGGAGATGCTTAAGTTGATGCCAAAAATGTCATAAAGCTCTTGAAATTTTTTATTTTTGAAGGACTTGCTGTTATCAGTAATGATTTTGTGAGGGACATTAAAGTGAAAAATGATGTTGTGATTGATGAAATCAATGACCTTTTCAGCTTTGGTTGATATAAGCAGGATGTCTTCTACCCATTTGGTGAAATATTCTATAGCAGTGATGATATATTGATGTCATTGTGAATAATGAGGGTTTATTTCCCCAATAAGGTCAAGACCCCATTTTGAAAAAGGCCAATAATATTGAGACACATGAAGACCATAGGGAGGTGTGTGATGAATATTAGCATGCTGTTGACACTTAATGAATTTCTCGACATAGTCACAACAGTCTTAATTAAGTGTGGGCCAATAGTAGCCTAGGTGGAAAATGTGTTTGGTGATATCTAAGCCACTAAAGTATCCCCCATACATGCCATCATGTGATTCATTGATGACATGAGAAGTCTCATGACTATAAAGGCAATGAAGGAGGCTGTCTAGGCCTCATTTGTATAGGATTCCTCTTATTATGATGTAGTTTAAAAGATCAGGAAGGAGAATGCTAAAGTTAAGGTAATTTAAAATTTGGCTATACCAAGTGTCAAAAGGTGATGTTTCCACTTTATAAATGGTAGGAAGATCAGAGCTATCATAAGATGGTGTGATGAAGTGGTGGATGGTAACAAATAGTTTGGACTTGGTAGGTTGAGATGGAATTTAGGACGCAAAGGATGGGATTGTGTCCACAAATTTATTGGTTGATCGAGGGATGGAATAGATAATGTAATGATTGGATGATACCAAAATTACATCTATAAGTTTTTTGTACTTTAATATGACATCATTTTTGCATTAATAAAATCTTATGACTTAGTTTATGATGAGTTGAGAGTCTTCAAAGATGTTGATTATTGTGATCCCTAAAGTTAGGGTAGTTTGGAGACCTATGACTAAGGCTTCATATTTAGATATATTACTAGTGCATTCGAAATTGAGCTTAAAAGAAATGGGAAGAGGTTATCCATTAAGGGGAATACATATTACTCTAGCTTCCCCCACCATTTTGGTATTTAGAGCCATAAAAAAACATGATCATTTGGTAGGTGGGTTCCTCTGGATAAAGAGTTGCTATAGACTCATTTGGGAAGGTAATAAGAAGAGGTTACTTGTCAGGTAGAGGGGATTCAAATAATTGGTCAGCAATAACCTATTCTTTAATAGACCTTTGTGAAAGAAACTCAAGATCAAACTCTGCTAAAAGCATGAACCACTTAGCCATACATTGGTTGTGATATGGCTTAACATGCATATACTTGAGAGGGTTAGTGTTAGTAATGACTTAGGTTTTTTGATTAAGAAGATAATGATAGAGCTTGGAGGTTATGAAAACTAAGGCAAGAAAAAGTTTTTCAAGATGGGTATACTGGGTTTCATATTCAATTAGGGTGCGATTGATGTAGTAGATGACCTACTCTTTATTCTTTTCATCATGATGAATGAGTATGGTTCCAAGGGATGATCAGTGGTATATATATATATATATATATATATATATATATATATATATATATATATATATATATATATATATATATATATATATATATAGATAAAAGGGATAGTCCTCTTTAGGAAGAATGGGGATATGTGGAGAAAGAAGATACTCCTTAATTGCATTGAAGGATTTTTGGCATTCATTGGTCCATTTGAAGGAGATGTCTTTCTTTAATAGGTGGTGAAAAGGTTGACAATGATGAAATAGTTAGGAGATAAAACATCTAATTGATTGAATTTTACCTTGCAGGTTGAAAATTTATTTCAAGTTAGTGGGAGGAGGCATCTCCAAAATGGCTCTAACTTTTGTGGGATCGATCTCTATTCCACGAAGGGAAATGATAAAGCTTAGAAGTTTTCTCGATAAAACCCTAAAGATGTATTTATTTGGATTGAGCCTGACATGATAGTGAATTAGTCATTCAAAGATGATAGAAACAATAGTGAGGTGATCCTTATGATGTTTGGATTTCTCAAGAAGATCATCCACATAGTCCTTGATAATTTTATAAATGAGGTCATGAAAGATATAGATCATGGCCCACTGATAGGTTACCCCTATATTATTTAGTCCAAATGGGCATAACTTGATAGCAGAAAGCTCCCCATGGGGTGATAAAATAAATTTTACGTTGATCTTTAGGGGAAATCAAGATTTGATTATGTCCTAAGAAACTATCCATGAGAGATGGCATTTCTTTCTAGCTATGAGATCAACAAGTTGGTCGATGTTAGGTAGGGGAAAGTCATATTTAGGGTAGGTGATATTAAGGTCATGAATGTTAATGCAGAGGTGAAGACCCCTCATGGGATTGGTGATAAGAACAATGTTAGAAACCCATTGTGGATATTCAATGGGCTAAATGAAGTTAACAAATAGGAGGAGTTGAAGTTCTTCTTTGACAACAAGAGCTATGTGGGGATGCATGCGATGAAGTTTTTGCCAAACTAGCTTATCCTCATGATAGGTGATGATGTTATGGAGAGAAATGGAGGGATTAATTTTGAGCATGTCTTGATAGGACCAAGCAAATGCTATGCTATGGTCACAAAGGAAAGAAGGGTAGTCTTATTGCTCTTTAGGGGTTAAAGATTATCCTATTTTGATGATGTGAGGATCCTCCTAAGTACCCAAATTAACATCAATGGTTGATTCATTTAGAATGGTTTAGTTCTCAAGAGGGAGAGATTTATGGATAAAAGAATCCCACACACAGAGGTAGGTGAGAATGGAATTGTCATATTGACGTTGAATGGTGTTAATAATGGGTGAGTCATGTTCAATCATTTGTATGTGGATGAGAAGAATGGTTTTAGTTTGGCACCGCTTATGATATGTTAGGCAACCTAAGCTAATGGTATTGATAAATATAAAGTTGGATGGGATGATGTTAGAGTCCTCAAATTGGGAAGATGGGGTTGGTGAGGATGGAATTGATTCAGTGGTGGTAGCAATGGGTTTTGGTGATGTGGGTTCTTCTAGTGGTTAGAAATTGAGTCCAAAGAACTTGTGAGGTTTCTAGGTTTTGATAATAGACAAGTCATGAGGTAATTATTCATAGAGGTCAAGACCAAACCTCTTCCAAGCACACTGATAAAGTTAGTCTTTGGCAAAGGCTGTGTTGCTTAGGTAAGAAAAATTAAAGGTGAATGGTTGGATATATGGAGTGGTGGTGGGAATGAGAAGTGGTTGATCAAGTCCACCATAGATAAAATTTGTTTGATTGTTATGGAACCTAAAGGGGATGATGGCATCGATGTTAGGGAGCCCAAAAGGATGATGGTGTTGATGTTGGGGTCATAAGAAGGATCATTTTGAAGATTCTTATACTCATGTAGAATAGGGAAGGAATATAAGGCTAAAAGTTGTTATTCCCTAAGGGAGAGATGTTGAAATATGGATTGTAAGGTGTCCTTGACCAAAATCTGAGATGATGGGATTGTTGAGCTAGTTGATACTTCATCATTGTTATGGGCATAGGTGTTGATGGTTTGGGTTAGTGAGGTGGTTTGGTTGGAAGTGGGTTGCAAGGAAGATGAAGGGGGAATAAGAACATCATTAGTCTAGTATGTCATATTTTAAGAGGTAAAAGGACTTGGATCTACTTTGATTGTAATGACTTATCCCTCATACTCAAATTTGACACATTGATGTAGGGTAGAAGGGACACAACTCATAACCTGAATATAGGGGCATCCAAGTAACACATTATATTAGAACTCACCTTCGATAACATAAAATAGATTAGGAATGGTGTGAGGTCCCAAATGGATGTGGAGAACAATGGTCCCTAAAGTGGTGGCCATGGTATCACTGAAAGAGTGAATGACTGCTATACTCTCAAAAATGATGTTTGTGGTCAGTTGTAGTTGGTCATACGCATGGGAGGAGATGATGTTGATGCTATCTCATCCATAAATTATTACCTATTTGACATGAGTTTAATTGACGTATGCTGTGATGAAGAGGGGAGGATTAGGATCTTTAGTATAAAAAGGTGAGATTTTTGAATCTTGAAAGGTGATAAGGGTGGCTTGGTGGAGGGATCCAAAAAAGGATGAAAGAGGTTGTGGATCATTTGGTTTAACCTTTATGGAATGTAGAGCCTTAATTAATGCTTGATGATGTTGAGGTGAGGTGCTTATTAGATCATAAAGGCTCATTTTCACTGGTGTTTGGTGAAGTTATTTTAACATGAGCCATTAGATGAATAGAGTGGGGTTGGGAGGTAGATCTCCCAAAATGGATACTTTGGGTTTTGATGGTTGTAAGGATGAAGATAAAGATGCTTGGGTTTGGTTGGCAGGTCGAGAGGTTGAAGGGTAAGTCCATGGGATGGCTAATTTGGATTTTTCTTTCTCCTTTTGATGGGCCTAAGAATGGGTAACCATATGAATGGTGTGGATAATGGGGATCACCATTTGCTTTAGTTCCTCCTCTTCTCTCTTAAGTGGGGGTAAGGGAGTAGGTGATTATTGGATATGTTGGCTAGGTAATGAGGTAGCTGATGGGCTTAATAGAGGTTCCTCTAATAGATCATCTTCATCCAAAAGATTGTGTACAAGTATTTGGAGAGCCTTGTAGTTCTTCGTATCATGTCTAGGAGTCCTATGATAAAGACAAATAAAATTATCATTGAACCAAGTTGGTTTAGGATGATATGGGTCAAAAGGTTTGATGGGAGGCATGATAATGGAAGAGGTTTTCAACAACCTTTGCAAAATAGTTGTGTAGGACTAAAATAAAGGTATTATAGGTAAGGGGTTTTGAATTTGAGGGGTGAGAACCTTATTGGGAATAGGATTCTTCATGGAAGTAGCAGTTATAATAATGATTTTGGTTGATGGTTTTGGTTGGAACTTGCATAGCCATCATGTTGTAGTCCATGGGTGGTTACAGCTTAACTAAAGCTTATGACCTTGCCATTAGAATTGAGAATGGTCTAATACGAGCTTGAAAATTGCCTCAAAATATGTCCATGCCTCTATTTCCAAACATGTCTACTACTACTCCAAGTGTTTCTCTAATCCCAAGTGTAAATACCAAGCCTAAAACTTCCCTTAAGAAGGCAAAAGATACCATTGATTGGGAGGCAAGGTCTAAAGCCTTAGAAGTTGAAGTTAGGCAACTCAATCTATAGTATGCTATTAATCAAAAACCTTACCCATATGCTCTACAAGGAAATAAGTTCCCACCTCACTAATATGGTCAAGGTAGAGGGCAAGGGTAACCTAACTTTAATAGGCCAACCAATGCATATAACCCAACTTCCACCTCTAACACAAGAGCCATGGTATCAGTTCATAGTAACTTGGTCCAAAGAGAAGAATGGAAGCAAGTAAAATTCATGAATGACAATGAAGGTGGGGAACAAGATTTGGTATCCAAAGGAAGAGTTATTCCTCAGTTATCAGTAGAAGATGGGAACTTCATGCAAGCAAATGAAGGATGACAACCCCAAAAGGTAAACTTTGAAAATTTTCTATTGGAAGACACCTTTATTTTCAATTAAAATCCATAGATCCAAGAGGAAAGCATCGGGAGATGTCCATGGTGTTGATAAAAGTCCAAGTAGTCCTCCTACAAGGTAGCCAGGTATGAGTCCAAGTGTGACAGTCCCTATAACTTTTACATCTCTTCCCAATCAGAATATTGGGAGGGTGAATCAAATTTATCCAATGCCTCAAGATCAAGACACTTCTTTACCTTCAAGGCCATAATAAAAGGTAAATGTTACTTATTTTAACATTTTTGATTGTTTGAAAAATGCTAAGACATTAATTTCTCTTTAGGAAGTGCTTCACATGCCCGATTAGAAAGAGATTCTTCAAGAGCATTTGTCCCAAATTCACCTTAGTCCTCAACCCTCAAGCCATGGTAATGTTTCCCTCACCAATGCTCCCACAAACATTGTTTAACCCTCTTCCAAATCTGAAAGCCTCGATCCTTCTACCTCACTCTCATTGTGGGGGACAAACTTGTTCACAACTATATTGTGGATAGTGGGGATAGTTCTTTAGTGATGCCTAAGCTTTTAGCAGATAAGTTATGTTTGAAATATGAACCATATAATAAGGGAGTGATACAAATTGATGGGTCACCGATTAAGTCAGTGGGACTTGTCAAATGGTTGATATTTTTCCTTCATGATTATCCAAGCTTCCCTATCCTTCAAGATATAGTAGTGGTTGATTTGCCTGCTCACTTTGCTATCTACCTCTCAAGAGATTTCACAACCAAGATAAGAGGCTACGTCTCAATTGATTGGTCCTTCTTAGAATTTAAAACAAGGTATGAAACAAAGGTAACCATTTAAACTTAACCATTGGCTAAGTTTCATATTGAGCCCTATGTGGAAGCAAGCTCTAATCTAAATTATGTCATCAATAATCAAGAAGAACATGATATGGATGATGGATAATCCACCAAGATTAAAAGTATATCTAACCTTTTCCTTGATGAGTATGATGATAATTATGAACATGATCCATACACTTTATTTTAAAAGGTTGATCTTGGCATATACATCATCTATGAGGTAGGTGATTGACAATCTGAGGTGAACATTAATAGTTCTTTTCCAAAAGTTTTTGACGGTAATTAGCTCATTCATTTGCATGATGATGATGTTATTAAAAGTATGGTAGAACATGATAGTGAGAAAGACAATTCCATTCTTCTTGCACATGATGGAGGAGTCCTTGAAGGTGGCAATCATGAAGAGGAAGATGATCTATGGCAAAGGTTCTATCTCATAATTCAAGATTTTTAATAGTTGAGCATGTCAAATTATCTTGCTAAGAAGTGTGAACCTGATGATAAGGTGGATAATGAATCTCCTAAGCATGAAGGAGAGTGTCTTATTGAACATGAAGATAAATATCAAACTACTATCAAAGAAGTTGTAGTCATAAAGGAACCAAATGAAGCCAAAGTAGAATATTTTATCATTGAAGAGCAGTCTTAACCTCAACCTGAGGTTAAATCACTTTTAGATGTGTTGGAGAAGAAAGAAGACAATCTTGATGGTTATGAACATGAAGTACATCATGTCCTTGAAGAGAGTGAAGTTGAGGTAATGTTTATCACTTCTAAGTTTTAATTTGAGGAGTGTCAATTAGACAAGATAGAAGTAAAGCAAATTCTAGAGCCAAACAAGATTCTTGGAGAGTAGTATGGAGAATTATTCAGAGCTCCAAGTGACATACTTAAAATGAGCATAAGACCTAAGGATGGTAAGTCATTTGACCATCTACATAAGTAAGTGTTTGTTGATAAGTATGATTCACATAGTGGATTGATTTCATGGAGCAAAAATGATACAAGAGCTATTATTTTTGACCCTAGTTGAAGAAATGATGAATTATTCTTCACCTCAAGTGTTTGACGTCTTGTATATAATAGAAAAGGTGTGTGTCTTTCCTTATGTTATGTGAATTTTTCCTAAGTGTTCTTGTGAACACAAGTGTGTTTCCTTTGGTCTCTTTTCTTGTGTTTCTATTTCTTATTATTTGGTGTTCTTTTAGAGGCAATTCAGTCTCATTACAGTGTGTAAGTGACTTCATATCCTAATAGATAGGAGTAGGCTAATAGTATTTGGAATAGCTGGCTTACCACCCCTAGGAAATCACCAAAATGTTGACTAATCTGACCACAAGTCAAATTAGGTCAACCCCCAATATAGTTTAAAACTTGTTATAAGGCCTTGTAGGTTTAAGTGGTCACTAGTGAGGTCATTTAATGTGTCTTTAACCTTGATCATATTGGTCATTAGTCCTTAGTGTCATTATATGTCATATAAGGTCACTTTTGAGTCATTAAATAAAGTTATATGGGTTTACCATAGAAGATAAGTGCTGCAAAGGCATAATCAATGTCCCCCATGTCAAGAACATGTTAGAAATGGAAATTTTGAATTGACAACTACAAGTACAATGTCTGAAAATGATAAGTGAGAAAAGTCATAATTTTTTAGTTATTGTATGACCTATACAATATTTTGGGCATGTGGGAGAACTTCAAAAGTGTCTTTTCAGGGCCCTTTAGTTCATTTCCATGCTCAAGTAGTTTTGACAGGTCTAAAAATGGCAAAAACTAACCTATCTTTCCTATCACTCTCCTTTGCAAGCTAAAAAGGTCAATTGGTCTTTGCTTAGTATGTCCATGAGGAGTTGAGTCAATGCAAATGCATTTGGTGGGAGGAATCACTCTATGTTTATTAAAAATCATTGAAAATAGTTGTAAGTTTGGTGTATTAGTTTCTATGAGCCATTACTAAGAGTGATAATGACTCTTTTATGATTGCTCTCCCCATAACCTTCAAGTTTATTATCTATTTGCATTATTATATGAAATTCAAGTTGTGTACATGATCTTGAGAGTCATAACCACCTTTCTCATGTGATTATCAGCCAAAGACTAGCAAAACCATCTCATTGTGCTAGTATAAAGTTCCATTCAAGTTTATAGTTAGTGTTACTAAGTAACAGAGTTTCTCTCTCCTGTAGTGGTCTCAAATCAAAGGATACATGTTGTTTCCACTCTCACATTTTATGGTGATCAAATTTTCATTTGTAGGTTGAGTCTCAAGGAGTAACACTTGATGGAGTGAAGAAGTCTAGAAACATGGCACAATCAAGAAGCATTGTAACATCCACCTATAGAACCATGTGAGAGTGCTTAAGAAGAGGTGTGGTTGATGTTTAGAACCTATAAAAATACATATGATCTCATGTTTCATAAAAAACATGGTTAAATTACTAAAATATTTAATGTTAATAAGATTTAGATTTGGCACACAATCCTGAATATGATGTTCACTTATAGGCAATAGCCTAATTTTAATCCATAGAGGTTTGAGAGTGTTGAAGTGAAGATGTTAGAAATAATTTGAGACCCTCATTAAGGTCTAAAAGCATTGATAAAGCCATTGTGACAATGGTAGAATCATGAGATGGAAGATAGAATAGAAACATGCTCACAAGTTTGAAAAATTTAAACTAAGACAACTTACCTTAATTTCTCTGAATTAGGGTTTTGTCCATTTTTAGTGCCATCTTATGTGAGTTGTTTTAAGTCTAAGAAAGACTATATGGCCTCACACTAGAAGTCTAGGAATTAGTATATCACATATTGACATGTGAATGATTATTTTGTCAATGAAATCAATGGTTGAGTGATTGATAACTCAAACCAATTTTTACTATAGATGTTCAGTAATTGTAATGTCAAAAGACAAAAAGTGAACTTTGAAGCATAATAGTGACATGATGGAAACATAACCTATAGGAATAATGACTCTTTTGTTTTGAAATGAACTAATGACCTTGAGAGGATATTATGACATAAAATACAAAGTTCAAGTGTTGGAGATCACCTGCACAGGTCTCATTTGCCTAAAATAGTCACCAACAGTCTAACTGTAGACACACAAAATTGATGATGAGAGAGTAAGTTGAGAATCCTATAGGGATAGATGTTCACTCAAGTGGAAGTGATCTAATGACCTCAAAAATATTAGGAGAAAGTAACATGGTATTAAATCATAAATGAACATATACAAAAGGCCCTTGAAATCTCCTTGACTGTCACCTATAGGTGACACTGTCAACTTAGTTTACAGACTAGTATAGGCTAGTATAGAGAACACATTGGTTGAGATGTGGGACATTGAACATGTTTGAAACCAACTTCATAGTGTTACCATCAACTTAATGAGGTTCTTAGACTAAATAGATAGAGCAAGTCAAGTTTAAAATCTCAACCTTATTATAGACTTTTAGTCTCAAGTTGAGTAAGCATCAATTAAGTAGGTTTGAATCTATTGTTATTGATCCATTGGCTTAGTTACATGCTTAGCAAGTATTCCATGTTCAATCCATTCTTGGTGCAACTAGGCACAAGTCTTAAGGGGATCAGGGTCTCACAACATTTAACACACTATTGTACTGGTATTAATTTCACATAAGGTGCAAGCCTTGTGCACTCACTCGAAGCACAAAAATGAAAGGATCGAGGCCCACATTGGGCTAGTTGGTACATTACACAACTTGGTTAGGAGAATGATTTAGTCATGGTCAAGATGTGCTTAGAATATCTATCAGTGAAAGCCTATATTAGGTAAGGTGAATAGGCATAAGCCTATTCTATGGGTTCAATTCTAGTCATGGTGGTGTGACTCTCCATTGGGTCTGGTTACTATCTCGTCATAGCAAAATCATTAAGGATAATGGGTTTAAGAACATCTAGGCATGGGAGGGGGTAGTGATTAATTGCATATTAGTTTCAACACTTTGTCTATGTTCATAAGTAACTTGAAGTTATTGTATGACATAGGGTCACCATTATTAACTTGAAACAACCCTTGAAATTACAATTGATCCAAATTCCACTAATTATTCCATTATGTTTACAGGATATAAACTAGTTTTTTCATAAAATCTAAACTCATGCCCAGTAGATCAAATCCCAATAGGGTTCAATATCATCCTTTCATTAATTCAGAGGTCCAACATACAGAGTTCATAGTATAAAATAAAGTTTCATGCTCAACAATAAACTACTAGTGACTAGAGGCTCACAAATGAGCTTGGGTGATACAATGTTGGTTTTTCTATAGATTCATAAGAAAATCTAAACTAAGACATACTCTAGTTTTAATCCTCTAGAGCTTTGCTATACTTTTGTTCTCCTTTCTCACCTTGGCCCATGCTTGGTTTTATAGGGGAAAAGGCATCTTTTTTCCAAGGTAGAGAGACACACACCGAGTGTTGAGGTGTTAGTAGGAGTGATAATTCCACCAACTCCATAACTATACCACCTTTGCATTCTATCCACCACATGCAAGTACTTGATGAACTTCTACGAAACTAGGTGCCAAGCAACTACCTTTCTAGCTGGTGTAAGATCTATAGGATTTTTCTAACTAGTGTAAAAGCACAAAAATAGGCAATCATTCCATGTGATTGCCTTATGCTAAGGGTTTTCATGGTTGCATGGGTCCACCACTTGGAATAAAAAAGGGGCCAACATTTACCCCATATAAATTTTCTAGTCCACCTCAGACTAGTCTACCAGTGCCTTGGGTGCACAAAATTTAGGTGTGCCAAGCTAACACTTTGCTTTGAAGTTCTTAAAGCCTTGTATGGTGAGCTTGATTTCTTTAGTGGCACTATCAATTTCAATGGAAGAAGCTTCAAGATATTGTACCTCCATTCCTTCAATCTTTCCATAGAAGGCTTCCAACCTTTCCTTTGCATGTTTTACCTCACCATCCAAAATACCCTCTTGTTCACTTGCCTTTGTCAAGAAGGCATGGAATAGGGTCTCTAGGTCTTGATCTTGGGTCTTTAATATTGTGCTGAGGGTATTTAATTGTGTCATTACTTACATGCACTCAACCTTGCTTACTATGAATGAGTGCTGGAACAAGCTATCCTTTTTCTCCTTCACCTTCTTGAGGTGTGCATCAATAAATGATACCTAAGTGGTGAAATTACAAAATATTATAGAAACCTCCTCCACTTGCTTCTCTAAGTTGGAAAAGAGGTCCTCCATCATATTGAGATTTTTGCTCAGGTCCCCTTTTATAGCCTCACCAAGGTCCTCTTGCTCCTCAAGCACTAGTTTTAAGCATGGTTACTTCTATTTACTTTGATCATTCCTAAGGTATCCACACCATCTAAGAGGGGTGGCTCTACCCATTTTTATGTACTCATTCAACTACTCAAGCTTAAGATTTGTTTCTCTAAGCTCTCTCTCATCCCTTTGTGCAATATTTTTCTATCTGTGGGCATGAGTATCATTGATTATGTTCTTACATGCCACAAACTATGCCATCTTTATAAGGGCATTGGTTGAGTGTACGATATTCATGTCATGGGGATTTATGAGATGGTAGTCATGACCTCTCTCTCTAACTATTTAGCACTATGGATTACCTTGGTCAAAACCTCAAACTCAAGCTCATTTATATAAAAATCTAGTGCCCATGAAACCTGTCAGCACATTAGGGTCATAACAGTTCTTGGAGGTATGCAGTCCATCAAGTAGAAGTTATCATCCCCCTAAACTATTACTATTCCCTTTCTCTATTTATAGGTATAAACTCCTCATCCTATCTTAATTCCAATTCTTGGCTAGTACTGGTGTCTGAACTAGTGCCTACTTCCTCATCTTCTTCCCCTCTTTCATCTTCCTATTCCTTAGCACTAGGTGCACCATCCAACTCTTTTTCTTATGGGGGTTCATCTACAAAATTTTACCCCTCATCTATTTCTCTTCTCATTTTTTGCATTAGGGCACCAATATCACCTTTTTTGTCTTTAGGTGCCTCTTCAAAACACCATCACACTTGTTGTGTAACTTTCTCTACTATCTTGGTGGGGGTGCTAGGTGTGCCATCTAGCTCTTTTTCTAATGGGGGTTCATCTACATAATTTTCCCCTCATTTATTTCTTGTCTCAGTTATTGAATTAGGGTACTAGTATCACCTTCTTTGTCTTTAGGCACCCCTTCAAAACCTGATCACAACTATTGTGTATCTTCCTTTGTTGTCTTGATGGAGGGTGCCTCTTCTATCATTGCTTCTTATATTAAAGGTTCCATGCTAGTGGAAACCTTTCTCTTTTATCTCACCTCCATCTTTCTTGCCCTTTCCTCTTGGGCTAATTTTTATTCACCTTCTCTTATCTTGGCCTCTTCTTCTTAGGCCTTTCTTTTTTGCTTCCTCCTTGTCCCTATCATTCTCAACCTTCCTTTGTACAATTTATGCAGTGCATTTTATTTCATGCTCTTTCATCTCTTTAGCCTCGAGCCAATCGATCTCCACTTGGGACATGTACTTGGCCTTCATGGATTCATGCTTGTGGTGCAACCTTAACACTTTCTCAATATTCCATTGGTCTAGGCCAATGTCCTTTCACCTATACATTAGCTCTTCTTCTGATGACACACCTGAATGGGTTACCTCAGTCTCCTTTTGCCATTCTCCCACTCTACTCAAATCTTCCATCTATGCTAGGTGCTTTGCTTCTTTTTGCATCTTGGCCTCTACCATCTGAATGACCCCTTTTGACACTCCTACTTTAGCCATTTCTTCCTTTATCTCCTTTAGCTCCTGTGCCTTCTACCTCTCTACCTAACTAAGCATCCTCAGTTTATGTTTCTACTTCTCTAGCTCAGGTTGAGGTGGTAATGATGGATTTCTTTCCTCAAATGAGTATTCTTCCTCTTTGAGTGCAATGTAAGTTCCCCCTCCAAATCCTTCTTATTATGACCCCTCTTCCCCCACTTCTTCAATTTTGGAGAGTGATGCCTTGGATACCAGTATCTACACCAAACCCTTATTTTTTCTATGTTGGGGTAGGTCTTTGGCATGGTCTTCATGCACCTCTTTGATGAGGTGGGAGAAGAAGGTCCCTCATCTATGATGATATTATTCTTTAAGTGTGCCTCAATTGATTCTAAGGTCTCCCCCTTATTCTTTATGGACTTCATCTCTAGTGGTGTCAGGGTTCCATCATCATTGACCCAAATAGGGGGATTAGTGATTTAAGCTATGCTAAATGTTTGGGTTACCTTTTTTCTTGGATTCATCTCATAATAGAGCCTATGGATGTAGTCAAATATGTTTATTGTGATGATAGGATCAATGTTAGGGTGATCCAACTCATCTTTTTCATCTTTGGTGGTTATTTTGTTAGGATGAGTGAACTGGTGTATGAGCCTTCATCTCTCCATGTGTAGTTCCTTGAATGGATTTTTGATCTACTACACATTAAGAATCTACTTTAATGACTCTCTGAAGTATTTATTTAAGAGGGTGAAGGGAAGCTTCAATCATCTGGACCTATTTTTATTATTTAGAGCTAGGTGCACTACATAGTAGTGTAGCATAATGGTGAAGGTAGCCATAACATACAAAATTTTAGGGAATCCCTGGGGAATGTGCCATTCATGCCTAAAGGCTTATATTTAGTGCTAACACCACTTTAGCATGCATAATTTTTACTTGGCACTGAAAGAAGTAGGGTAGGTGAAGTCTTTATACTTTTGCACTAGGGAGTCATGATGATTAGGGAAAATCCATAGGTTATTCCCTTCCTGGTTTGGTACCCTGATTTATTCCATGATGATTAAGATGAGGATGGAGCCCCATCTAAAATTCCCCTTGGCACTATGGTAATTGAGTGCATTCTTAAAAAAATCATCCATGATGAATTTGGTGATGTTTAATTTTTCACCTTGTGCTAGATGATATACAATGCAAAGGCAAGTTTTGGACACATTGGTCCATCACCCTTCTAGGCATAATTTTACACTAATAAGGCATGAATCTACCCTCATTCTTGGACACTTATAGTCCTTAAGGAGGAATTTGAAGCCCCCTTTATAATACTTGAGGAACTGCATGATGCACTCTATGTTTTTCTCATTGCCCATTAACTATTAGATGCCTCTGCCTATATTAGGGAGCCCAGTGATCCTTTTAATCAGTTACATCAAGATCTTCATACACTAGCCAACAAAATAGATGTGGTCCTCATAGATATGCGGCAACAAATATTACATCAACTCATTTAGCTTTATAAAATAAGGTAACTCATAGAGTTGAGTTACACTAGAATTTGTTAACTTGTCTCTTATTGAGATATCAAATAGGGCATCACCCTACAGTGTCTTGTGCTTTGTATCAACCATCCAATCCTCCACCAACTCCTATAGGTGACTTAACATTTAGTGGTTATATTCTATCAGTTGATAGTTATACATGAAAGATCACATTTCTTCCCGTATCACACTTCTGATCACAACACTAGAAAATCTATAGAATAAACTAATTTGCAAACGACACAAATAACACCAACCAAGGCATGGAGCTTGAACTTCCTTAATTCATTTATCCATGTAAAGGGCACAAAAACATACATGATTACATCAACCTTACAACTTAAGAAAATTAAGACAAGAGCAAATGATATTACTGGTCAAGATTACAAGAAGTCTAAACTATGAGAAATCCCCCCCTCCTCCTTTCTTTTTTTACAATCCTACTTATATAGCCTTGGATGTTTCCTTTGATCACTTTCTTTCCCATGTAATTCCACTTTGTCCTTTACTAGTAAGAGACACAATAGATGGTGCATTCAATGCCTTGGATGCATTTTAATCTTATCAAGAACTACCTTGACTGCGGCATGGCAATCCATGTCTAGTACCCTTCTTTGCACCTAAAATTCCTCATTCCATCAACTCTCTGGCCACTCAACTATCTACTCTACTTCTGCTATTAGGGGACAAATAGATGGCATCTTCAATGCTTATAAGTTCCCAAAAATCTACCTGGTGCACTATTCTATCTATCGATAATAACTTTTGCCTATTTTCCCTCCATCTCTGTTGTAGCAGATAGGCAGACACGAGGACACTTAGTCAATTTATGACATTTCTCTTCTTTTGATCTAGAAAGCACTGGAGAATGACACTTGGCTACTTCCACTTTCATTATATTTCATTGAGGAATATTCCACCTTTGACACCTGTCGCAGCCCACTTCCTCGATATTTTATAGTTTTACTTAAACAAAAATCAGTGCATTCTTTGCCTTGGCAACCCTTAAGAAAGGATGGATGCACATGGTAGTCTTCATTTGTTGACACTCAGTGCTTCCTTGGTCTTTTGAAATATCATTTAAGACCCACCACGATCTTCATTCGGTAATTAGGTTCGAAGGTGGTCTCTCAGAGATTGACACGTGGTGACCTCCGCTGCTCCTGGGAAGATACGTGGCATCTTCTGCTTTCCCTTCTAGAGGTATATGGTGCCTTCTAATTTATTTAGGGATAGAGAAGAGAGGGACCCAAAAGGCAACACTTGGTAGTCTCTGTTGCACTTAGTACTTAAGTAAAATGAACTAATGCCTTTATGTGTTGAATGAAAGCGTTGGACTAAAGTCTTCCAAATGATGACACGTGGTGGCTTCCATTGCTTCTAAGCTTGGCTCATTGAAATTCTTTGTCAAAAGGTGGAATGAAGCACGGGTGCCTCTATGATATGTGGACACTGACACGTGGTGCATTTTGCTTAACTACCACTGGGTATGTGGCATGATCTTAGATTTTTTGAAAAGCTACAAAAAGGGTCCTTAGAAGTGGCCAGCTGTCCATCTTCGTCTCTCAAAAAGTGACACGTGGCTACTTCTTAAATCCAATACTTAGGACAAAATTAAAATGAAAGGAACAAAAAAGGGAAAAAGGAACCATTCTCTGAGGATGACACTTGGCAGCTTCCACTTTCTTCACCACTTAGGCAAAAATAAACCCATCCTCTGCTCCAAAACTTTGCGGCTTCGTCCAAGCTGTGCGAGAACCAAAATTGTAGTGCTCAGACCAAAAATAAATTGAATACAACATAGAGTAAGAAATTAATCTATAGTTATTGGTGATCACCAGGACTTTTGAGCCTGCTAAAAAAGAATCCAACTCTTGGTCGATCAAAATTTCAAATTTACAGCTTTAAAAGAGTTGTCTAGAAGATAGACCACTCATAGTCAGATAATCCTTTCTTGCTCTACAAATCATCAAAAGCCAAGTCCAAGCTAATGATATCTTTGTGTAAGAAGGTTTACAGGACCTGGGCAATGGCTTTCATCTTAGATTTTAGCTAGAAAATGGGAATCAGAATGGTCTCGACCTCTGGTGCTGAGGAATCCTCTTGCAAGCTCTAGAAAACTATCTAATCCCTTTATTTAGCTAGTAGTAATGGTTGAAGTTGATCAGCCATCAGGACCATCCTTGTGTCTAGAAATAGGGAAGGTAAGCCTAGTTGCACCAAATCTTCAATGTGTTGTCTCATCTCACTGATGCCTTCCTTCATGACATCGAGACAACTACAACTATTGGCTGTGACATTATGACTGAGCTCTTCATTGATCTGTTTTGTAGTGGCCATTCTATCAGGGATCCCCATGGCTACCAATATCACATCCCTTGAGCTATAGAGCTTCTCTAGTAATGAATGAGAGTCTATGACTCTCTGAGAGATCGTGGTCAGAATGCTCTGCACCAGAGTTTCCACCCTTTTGCATAGTTGTTGTGCATTATGTAGGAAGGTAAAAAGTGGCTTGAGCTGGATGATCTCAAAAGAGATTCTCACCCACACTTACTCATAGAGATCCTTCACCATATGTGTGACCCTAACACCTCTTGGCCTATTGGCTAGCTCAATCGCTAGTTGTGCCCTCCTCTACTGCTTTGCCTATAACTAGGCTTGAAAAGATGTAGCCTTAATATGTTCATCTAGTAACCCTTGCCTTGATTGGGTAACATATAGTTGGAGTCCTTCAACTCTTCCCTAAAATGTTGCATTTTCCCATCTTAGGGCTGTAGCTACATCCTTGGCAAGTGCAAGCTCCATCTTCAATGAATCATTTTGGGCCTAAATTACCCGTTGAGTTTAGAGGGAAATAATATCTTGTAATTGTTTCTATAGATTGGCTATCTTGTTGTCTTTCTTGTTTATTTATTGGGCCAAACTATTATAGTTTGCCTTCTCTTAGGCCAAATCAGCCTCCATCTTCTGTAGTCTCCTTGATTTATTCAAGTAATCCTCTATGACTACAAAAGTAGATTCAGTCAGTAGCTCAACTCTGTCTTAGGGCTTAAACAGGGACATGTCAATGGCCACTGCATTCATGGTGTAGTCCTCTAGCTGCATTTGTTTGCTCAGCCTAGCAATGTTGGGCAACAAATGGGTCACCGTCAGCTACTATTGAATGGGGTCAAATTGTGACCTCAAATGTGGGACTGCCAACACTTTATTCTCTTTACTCCTCTTCTTCTCCAATCAGGCTTCTCTTGCATTCCTAGTAGCATCAACCTGCATTTGGAAGGTGGAAGGGGATGCAATATGTCCCCCTATGAAAGGAAATCCTTGTAGTAGACCATATTGGAGAGCCATTGGCTAGCTAGGGGTGAGTTTTAGGGGCATATTTTTGGGAATGGAAGGGGGAAAATGGGGTAATGTGAGGGCCTAAGGTGCTGATGAGGGGGTGGCTTGCAAAATTGGGATGGCAGTAGTGGCGAGAGGTGTCACTTGGCTAGGTGGAGGCACCACACCGATGGGGTGAGGAAAAAATTGAGAGGGGGGAGGGGGAGTAATACTTACCTGAAGAGGAGTTTTTGTGGTCTGTGTTAAAGGTTCTTCCTCCTCTGGATCCCATTAGAACTGCACCCTTCTTCTTTTTTTGGGTGTCTCTACCTCTGGCTGTGTTTGTCTCCCCTCTAGTTTTGTTATTACTGATGGTGCTTATGAGGAATCAAGGACTTAAATTACTCCCAATGATGAGGAAGCCTATGGTGGTGAGGGTGGTACACTTCTTTGCTATTCTATGGAAGCTGAAGCTCACTCTAAAGCCTGTGGTTGTTGGCTGGGTCCTGCTTTAGTTGCTTGCTCTTCCCCAAGTGCCGACACTGGGCTTGTTTTTGGGCTAAAAATAGGGGATAAATGCCACTCATCCTAAAGTTCTTCCCATCTTTCATCTGAGCCTATGCCTCTGAAGGCATGGGTGGTATGTGAGATCTCTTGCCTATATCTCTAATAGGCTTCAATTTTCTCTACATCCCATCCTTTATTCCTTAGCATCCTTCTCAAACCAGAGGTTATTTTGGCTTTAGGATCATACTCCCTCTGTTTATCATAGAAGGTCTCCCATGGCCCATTTAGTGGGAGAGGTAGGTCTGTCAACTCAACATAGAGACCAGGGGTGTCTTCCACAAGATTTTTCCTAGTTTCCCAATAGGGGAGGCTTTCATGCATGATCCTAGCTCCAATTCTATTTGTCTTCACTATAGAGGCTATGTAATTAGCTGGGTTATAAACCCACTTTTCCTCTATCAATAGGAAGCCTAGGGAGGTCAGCTTCCTCAGCAGCATGATCTCAACTTCTTTGGCTTCAAGGCTTATGTTACTTGCCATCCAAGGGAGATTGTACATTCTCCTTTTCCTCTTCTTGGATCTATATTCATTGTCCACCACTGACACCTACTGGGCAATTTCCAGGAATGTTAATTGAAGAGTCAAAACCTTTGGCAGCAACACTGGCTCCCCACAAAATCCATGGACCCTAATGATTGTGTGATGGGCCCCAAAGTAATTATCACATAGAATTAGGAAGCTGACAAAGACATTCATGAAAATTGGGAATAACTTGTTTATAATAGGCTTAAGGCTAAGGCAATGAAGAATAGGGGTGACAAATAATTCACAAAAGTCATAAGTATCACTAATTTTTGATAAAATATGTGTCCATGAAAACACAGGGATGGTCCTTTAGGGATCAAAGGTTGGGTCATATAGGTTCAGGCTCATAAATTAGGAGAAGAGGTTAGGGTTCTGGTGCAAAATGAGGTGGAACAGAAAGGAGGAATACCTAAATATCCCTTATGCTCTGAACTAGGTCAACTGCTCGACCATCGAGAAGGCAAGATGCTCAGAGAAATCAAGATGGTACTCTTGCATCTTGTCAACTATTTTCAACCTGAAGAGGATGGCCATTTGTTCTGCATATACCACCACATCATCCTTCATGCTAAAGATGAGAGCCATCATCGATAATGTGTCTTGGCTAGCAGGTGTGAACTGAGTCCTTGAAGTGGGGAGCATAGTCACCACTGTGTCACCCTCAATCATTTATAGCTTAGACCTCAAAAACTTGGTCAGAGTGTTAACATTCGCCCACATTCTTTGCATCCTATCGATGGTGGGGAAGGTGGTGGTATCATCATATCATAGGGCAAGCATGTCCTTGATACCTTGTGGAGTGACCTACAACATGAATGGGCCTTACTGAATGGAGCAAGATTGTGGGTTGAGCAAGTTCACACATAATTTGATTATATCTAGGTATGGGTACACAGCTGGGATGAAGAATTGAGCTAGTTTTGAGGTCCAGATTCTCATTTCAAATGTCTCATATTGCCTTGCCCAAGCTCTTTGTAGGCACCTTTGGTGTGCCCCTTCTCAGAGGTTCTTTCTAGTAGCTCTTTGTAGAGTTTGGTCCATGATTTCATCTGCATAGTCCCTTACTTTGGATGGGTCACTAGTTTGACTGACTCCTAGAGCTTTTATTCTTAGGTAGCTTCTTGGTGGTTGCATAGGAGCTGTAGCATATGATTTGCTTTTTAGTAATGTGTCAAGATATCCAAGTGCTCCTATTCCTTATTATGATGATGATGCTCTTGCCATCTCTATGTTTCTTGTATGATACTTTGGTATGAACTTTGTTCAAGATAACAACACGCTTGCTGAAAATAATCTTCACTAGGTGCTAACAATCGTAATGAGCAAGATATTTTCACTGGAGTACTTGGAAGTTTTAAACTTTAAAATTTGTAAAGGGAGTATTTATGGGCCTATCAAGTCCCAAATGGCATTAATCTCAGGTGATCATTAGCAAATCCTACTCAATCTTCAAAAAATAGTGAGGCAGACATGTCATGTGGTGCAAGGTACCTAGGTGATCTCAAAGATTTGGGGAAGTATTTATTATGGCAAGATTTAAAGAATTAAAGAATTCCTAAGATGCTGACTCTACATTTAAAATGCTTATTTTAAAAGAAAAGTGGGAAAACAATAACTAAAAAGAGCAATGTGAGAATGGAAACTACCTAGCTACATTAATTACAAATCCTTATTCCCTCCAAGATAAAAAATGAACCCTCTAACAACTATTTTATGACAAGCCAACCAGTGTTGACATACCAATGATGGTAATGGGTATACCTTTGATGGGACGTCCTCTATGCTGGCCACATGAATTTGTCTGCATTCAGGGAAGTCTGAGCAAAATGTGTATTCGACACCTACAAACTTTTCATGTCCCTGATAGCTTGTTGAATATTGGCTCTTCATGTTGTCATGTATCATCAAGAAATTATTGGCCATTGGTTCTTCACTCTGTGTCCTTTGTTATCCATTATCTTTTGGCTTATTCCCTCCAAATTCTAGCTTTATTTCATCAGTATGCTCTTTGATGATTTTATCCTCTTGAAAAGATGAATTTGAAAGATGGCTTTCCTTCTACATACTCATCTGAGTCTCGATGTTGTCCCCTCCACATTGGGCCAATTCACAACCTTCTTGAATGATAGTGTCACCTGTCACAATGGACTGATCAAGGGAGCTTCCATACTTCTCCATATTTTCTTGCAAAGTAAGGAAAAAGTCAGAAATGATCTCCTCCTCATCTAAGGTGAAGGAAAAATCTTACGGCTTATCCTCTTGCCCATCAAAGGGGAAATCTATGCTGATTCTTCCTCATATGTTCTTATGAAATCCTCTTGACTAGCCATGAATTGAGCATATTCCTTTGCGTACTCAGCTGCTTCCTTCAAAATATACTCTTCTTCGGAAAAGGATGAAGAAGAAGGTTGTGATGGAAAACAAGAAGCCTCTTAAGGAAGGGTAGAAGGGTCTTGAGGGGAAGGTGAGAGTTTGGGGACCTCTTCCCTTGCTGCTGTCATAGACTCTGCATTATTAGGGAAATGATCTTGACAAGTCTGACCTTGTTCATGAATAAGGGTGACATATGTTTGATATGGGATTTGTGGTGGTGGATATGAAGTTTGGTAGACTTGGTAAGGCTGGTTCTCAAGGATGCTCAACTTTTCTTCTAGAAATGCAATCAACCTACATACCTCTAGCATTTCATATGTGAGCTCTTGCCAATTTGCCCTTTCATTGGAATCCCACTCACTCTTGATTAGGTCTATTGCTTCACTTACTTAATGGATGATATGACAAGGAACCTCTTGACCATATCCCCTTTTGCTATCAAGCTCTAACACATATTTTTTGAACCTTAGCAATGCTTTTTTGAAGGTGAAAATAAGGTCAGGTTGGGCATGATATGTGGCATATTGGGGAGACTGGTCATAAGATTGGTATAGCTCATAACCATCTACATCCATGTTACTTAACATGGTTCTAGTAGAAGTCTGTTCTAGATTAAATATATAAGGAGAATAAGACTCATAGCTATGAGTTACAGATTTATACATACCAAGGGGATTTCTTGATGATACTACTTGATCGACTGATGACTCAGAGTCATTGTTGGTGTTGACGAAAACCTCCAAGGCTAATTGGCTGAAGAACCACCAAAATTCTTCAATTCTTTGAAATACGTGTCCCACTGGGCATGCTAGAAATTGTTGATGGCATAAAATTTCACTAGGTCTTAGCCAATCAACAATGGGTTCAAGCTGTGGGACAATGTGGCTTGAAACAACCTCTAGGTTTTAAAGAAGCTGGTCTCTTCTATTTTATGGATGTTGGGGAAAAGGGATAGGAGACTAAACAGAAATGCAAAATGTAGGAATTGAAACCTAACTATGGCGATGTGCCTGAGTGCAATCCTAATCCTAACCTGAGCATAGTGAGACTATTATATAATTCTATTACATTTAAGAGTAGATAAGTGCATGATCAATGTAAAAGGTTGGAATAATAGAAATAAAGGCTCAAAATAGGGGAGTCTTTTACTGAGATACATGAATTGTCAACAAAGGCATAGTGTTCAATCCTCTTAATAGAATCCTTTACTCACATAAGAGGTGCAGAAGTCACACACAATTATGTATAACTTTAGACTCCAAAAAATGAGACAAAAGCAAATAACATTTCTGATCACAACACTAGAAAATATACATAATAGATTAATTTGCAAATGACACAAATAACACCAACCAAGGCATGGAGCTTGAATTTCCTTAATTCATTTAGCCACATAAAGGGCACAGAAACATGCACGATTGCATCAACCTTACAACTTAAGAAAATTAAGACAAGAGCAAATGATATTACTAGTCAAAATTAAAGAAGTCTAAACTATAAGAAATCCCCCCTCCTCCTTTCTTTTTTTACAATCCTGATTATATAGCCTTAGATGTTTCCTTTGATCACTTTCTTTCGCATGCAATTCCACTCCATCATTTACTCATAAGGGACACAATAGATAGCGCATTCAATGCCTTAGATGCATTTTAATCCTATCAGGAACTGCCCTGACTGTGGCATGGAAATCCATGTCTAGTACCCTTCTTCACACTTGAAATTCCTCATTCCATCAACTCTCTAGCCACTCAACTGTCTACTCTGCTTCTACTATTAGGGGATAAATAGATGGCATCTTTAATGCTTGTAAGTTCCCAAAAATCTACCCGGTGCACTATTCTAGCTATCAAGAATAACTTTTGCCTATTTTCCCTCCATCTCTGTTGTAGCAGATAGGCAGACACAAGGACACTTAGTCAATTTATGACATTTCTCTTCTTTTGATCTAGAAAGCACCAGAGAATGACACTTGGCCACTTCCACTTTCTTTATATTTCATTGAGGAATATTCCACCTTTGACACCTGTTGCAGCCTTCTTCCTCAATATTTTATAGTTTTGCTTAAACAAAACTCAGTGCATTCTTTGCCTTGGCAAACCTTAAGAAAGGATGGATGCACGTGGTAGTCTTCATTTGTTGACACTTGACACTTCCTTGGTCTTTTGAAATATCATCCAGGACCCACCATGATCTTCATTTGGCAATTAGGTTCGAAGGTGGTCTTTCAGAGGTTGACACGTGGTGATTTTTGCTACTCCTAGGAAGATATGTGGCATCTTCCGCTTTCTTTAGGGATAGATAAGAGAGGGACCCAGAAGGTGACACTTGGTAGCCTCTGCTGCACTCAATACTTAAGCAAAATGAACTAATGCCTTTATGTATTGAATGAAAGCATTGGACCAAAGTCTTCCAGATGATGACACGTGGTGGATTCCACTGCTTCTAAGCTTGGCTCATTGAAAATCTTCGTCAAAAGGTGGAATGAAGCATGGGTGCCTCTATGATACACAGATTCTGACACGTGGTGTGTTTCACTTAACTGCCACTGGGTATGTCACATGATCTATGATTTTTTGGAAAGCTACAAAAGGGTCCTCAGAAGTGGTTAGTTGTCCATCTTCGTCTCCTAAAAAGCGGCATGTGGTTGCTTCTTCTTGAATCCAATACTTAGGCCAAAATTAAAATGAAAGGAAAAAAAGGGAAAAAGGAACCATTCTCTGAGGATGACACTTCGTAGCTTCTGCTTTCTTCACCACTTCGGCAAAAATGAACCCATCCTCTGCTCCAAAACTCTGTGGCTTCGTCTAAGCTGTGTGAGAACTAAAATTGTAGTGCTTAGACCAAAAATAAATTGAATACGATGTAGAGTAAGAAATTACTCTACACTACTTCTAGGGGGAACTACATGACTTGGTATGAAATATTTGTTAGCATCTCAATGTTAACCACTATGATGTTAACTATATTGCAAGCTATGCCTTGGTTTTGGTGGTTGTCATTTCCTTGATTATTCAAACCCACTTGGGTGTAAGGTATGCCTACATGGATCTTGGTATTTTTTACTTCTTTACCATTCTAAATCAATTGATAGTGAACCTTTAAATATGTGGCTTGCCTAAGCCTTGAATGGTGGTCAATGCTTCTACAATCATAAAACTATGACTGTACTCCTTAGCTTTGATCTTCACTTGTTCTTAATGGCAGCCTGAGTGATGACTTGTCATGCTTCTTTGATTCACCATTTACTTCTTTCTCTGTAACTCCTCAGAACCATGTTTTGGTAATCTTAGTGATAGCCCAAATTTTTGTAACCTTTAGCCTTGTGCTCTTTGCCATTTTATACACATCTAGGCCATCCACCATCATTAATGCATCTTTTATGGCTAGGTGGTGCCTCAATTTCTTAGATTCTACAAACATCTATGAGATATTAAAAAAACCCTATTTTATAAATGCATTCATTATGTATCTTTGTGTCATTGTCATCACCTTATTTAATGATCCTAATTGTTTTTTCGGTGAAGTGATGCGTGATTCAAATTGCCACTTCCTGATCAAATCTGGGTGGATAATAGCTATCTTAGATGATCTCCTTTTGTGATTTTTTATTTGGTATGACCTTCTACTTTATTATGATAACTTGGGCACAACACCTCACATGCACATGATTCAACCTCATTGGTTCCACTTTCTTTTTTAGCTATGATTTTATTTCAATCACACTTATTATCTTGGTTAATTTCATGCACATCATCTTGCCTTGGCCTATCTTACCCCATATAAATCCCTTGCATTGGCCCTCTAATGCATCATTTAGTTTGATTTATTTATAGTGTATGATAATTCAGTGCATCTTTATCTCCAATATTCTACATGACTAATAGGTGCATCTTGACATCTTCTTTCACCCAACCATGTTGAGCAACTTCACCATCTCTTGCACTCACTCTGGTGAGTGACTTTGCCTCTTCATGTGCCCAATCTTTGTTGAGTAACTTCAATTTATTCCATTAATAACTGGTGCATGAATCAATTTAGGCACCTTCTCTATGCCCTTGACTTCTTCACGTTAGGTTACCTCCCTTCATTTGAGATCCCACACATGAGGTTCTATGTACCTCTATTGTGGGTTTGAATATTCTCAAACACCCACCACTTAGGTGTCCAACCTCTAGCACTTAGGAAGTGCAAGTGCATAACTCACTTGATTATAATTATGCATGAAGTACCATCCCTATCTTCTAGTGGGCCTTTAAACACTACTTAGTGGATTGGTACCCTGCCAAAGAATGAATAAATAAGTTAAAATTTTAATTATTTGGCTTGTGCCAAACCTGTATGTGGTCATCCAACAATTCTAACTTATGACCAATAATTTAGTGTTCTCCTAGTGCAAGCACCATTATACTACCTGTATGGCTTCAATCGATTGCCATTGAAATGCCTAGGAAGCATTTCTCTAGTCAACATGCATTGTTTAAAAGCACTAGTATCCAATATGTGATGGATGATATAAGGACCCATCCATCTTTTTTGTAATTATCTAAGGTGCTTAAGATACTTGGCGTCATAGAGCAGTACCAATACTCCTTCAATTAGCTCTTTGTGCTTGATGTGATTGTCATGCTAGATATTTTGGTGTGCCTTCTCAATTTGATGACTACATTTCACTTGGGTAGACCTCTCATCCAAGTTATCTAAGTCTTATTGCCTTACTTGCAGAGACTCTTGGTCATCTAAGAGACCAATGCACATAATGCATAGTGATGGTATCAAAAACTCCATTGGGAGAACTACCTCTATGACAAACACCAATTGAAATGGTGTAGCCTTATTTAGGAACTTATAGGTGGTATGATACACCCATAACACTACTGAGACTAAATCATCCTAGTCTTTGTGACCAACATCACATAGTTTTGTTAGGCACATTCCTAGGATTTTGTTAAATGCTTCAGCTATGCTATTCACTTGTGAATGATAGTGGGTGGTTTTATCCAAAAATTGCTTGTTAGACTTAGTGAGCATCCACACCAACTGATAATATTATCCCATATGAAGTGTGCAAATATCATGGATATGCAATCTTTTGTCAGTGCTACTTTGGCTCACTTAGTGAAATAGTCATTGGTCACCAAGATGTATATTAAACTTGTGCACTAAGTTGTGGGAGTGATTGGCCCAACAAAGTCAATAGCCCATTTTTCAAATGGTGCTTAGGACAAAATGGGGATGAGTGGCATCTCATCTCAATGCTTTGAATTTCTAATGCACTAGCATATATCACATGCCTTGGCACACTCTTTTGCATCCTAAAATAGGCTTGGCCATCATAACCTTGATTGTAGTATCTTTTACACCATTGCATCTCCAACACAATGCCTCTATAGATTCCTTCATGCACCTCCTATAGGATGGATCCCCATTCATGTTCTAGAACACACCAATGTAAGACTTCATCCCTACTTAGTTTGTATAACTCTCCTTTAATGAGCTGAAAGGGGGTAGTGAGAACAACAAGCTATTTCTTTTCTTTCTCTATCTTTGTCGAGGGTGCATCTCAAGAGGTGAGGAAATCAGAAATTTTTTCTAGGTCTTTAGGGATGCACTATATTATTTACAGCTAAACATCTGACTTATCATCTTTTATTGACACTACAACATCACTAGATTCGATGTGTGATAAGTGGTCCAACCCCAAGTTCTACTTTTTAGGCTTAATAATGATGGAGAGCTAGAACTCTTGAAACTAAACTTTCCATTTGTAGATGCACCCATATAAAATGGGCTTATCCACAAGGTATTTGAGTGCCTCATGATCTATGAGTAAGATGAATGGGGTTACAAGAAGGTATTTACAAAATTTAAACAAGGCGTATACCATGGTGAGCACTTCTCATTTAGTCATCGTGTAGTTGTGATTCACTTGTGTTAGTTTTTTACTGACGAAGGAGATGGGGTGATCTATCTTCCCTTCACTAGGCTATGATAAAATAGAACCAATGGTGGAGCCAAAAGCATCAACATTGACATGGAATGGCATCATCTAATTTGGGAATTGTAAAATTGGTGCACTCACCAATTTTAGCTTTAGGGTCTCAAAATCTTCCTCTTGCACCCTACCCTAATATAATGGGCCATCCTTATGAAATATCTCTTCCAGGGGTGATAAAATTTTCATATAACTCCTAATGAACCTTTTGTAGTAGCCACAATGGCCCAAGAAGGCACAAACATCTTTCTACATCTAAGGGGTCTAGAGCTAAATGATAATGGCTATCTTCACTAGATCTATGAGTAGATAATCTTTGCAGATGATGTGCCCAAGCAAGGTTCTGAAGGGAGTTGCAAAGATGCACTTATTTATATTTAGTGATATTTTTAGTAGTTTACACCTCTTAAACATGAGGCACATGTTTTCATAGTGGTCTTTGATTATGACATATATGGTCCAATCATCAAGGTATACCTGGAGGAACTCATGGGTGAAGTCCTTGAATGCCATGATGACCACCTTGGAGAATGTGGCTAGCACATTATTGAGCCCAAAGGGCATTTACCTTGTAGGCAAATCAACCCCATTCAATCACAAAGGTTATCTTTGGATTATCCTCCTCCTCTATTTACACTTGATGGTAGTTAAAGAAACCATCAGTGAATGTGTAGATTTTACAACCTACGATGCCATCTAGTACCTTATCAATGAATGGGGTCAGGAAGATGTCAATGAAAAAGGTAGAGTTCAAGAGTCTATATTTGATTGATATGCAAATGCACCCATCCTTATTTATGCTAACTACCATGGTACTTACCCATTCTGACTCTTACATATGTTATATGATCCTTGTAGCTAGCATCCCATCGATCTCCATTTTTACCTTAGCATGGAGATTGGGGTTCATGTAGTATGGGTGCTTCTTCATGGGTCTTGCATTGTCCACTAACTTGATGCTCATTTTTCCAAGTGACAGTTGAGTTCCCTTCATGTCTTGATAGTTGCATAGGAATAGGTCTTGAAACTCTTTCAAAAGATATATGATTTGTGCCATTTTTTCTTTGGACCAATATGCACCCAAGGTGGCAATATTTAGTTCACCTTCTGCACTAATGTCTATTTTGATATTCTTGAGAGGGGCATGATAAGGCTCATTTCATGCTTGATGATAGTCTTCTACTTGCCTAGTCCCCTATGTTATTTAAATATGAAGATGGGTTTGATCCTCTTTATTTGGGGTAATGCCATATATTTGGTGCATGGCCTTTTTATTACCTTCTAAAGCCTTCAAATTGCACTTCTTCTATTTCTCATCATCTTCTTCATTGGAGTCACTATTGATCACCTTATCTTTAAATAAGGTAGGGAGTACCAATCGTTTTTCCCCAAACATGTCTCTCAGGTGCTCTTCTAGTATAACAGTGTTCCCAAACACTGGTCGATGAATAACTTACAATGAATCTAGTAGCCTTAATTATTTTGAGGAAAAGGAGAAGGTGTGCACAAACCCACATGTAATGCATCCCAATCTATCATCTCTCAGAATGTCTCATTCATGATGTACCATGTTCACGCTTAAGTTTCAAGGTCTTATAGAATGTGTGCACCCATAGGTTCTTTAGTGTACTTTCATCATAGCTAGATGAGGTCTCTTCACATATGTGCACATGCACCACTAGATCAAAATTACCAACATAAGTAACAATGCCTAAATCCTTGTTGCTTTTATCAAACTTGGTGCATATCGCTGATTTCATATCTTGCCAAGTTGGCAAGCTAGGTTTATATGTGACCCACCAATGAGAAATAGTGCCCCTGAGAGTATACACTAATGCACCAATATAATCTACTTATTTGGGGATGCAAGACTCTATGTCATAGACATAGTCTTAAATAGGTTTACTTCCTTCATAATTAGGAAGTGTGGCAAGATTTCCCTTACTCAATCTAAATATTTTCTTCCTTGCCCTCTTGGCATAAGGGACCCATTTTTTGGTAGTGTGCCTCATCTAGATCATGCCCTCTTGAACTAGCCTTGGTGCCTTGGCACATACTTGGAAACACCTTCAGTCAGTGATTTTATAGGCATCTTTGACTCATCGATCATAGGATATATTTGTTCTATCAAAGGCTAACTGACCAACTTCCCACTCAAGCACTCCTTAGTTAATGGGATAAAAAAAGTCAATGCCTTGCACTGTGATACTATAGATACGGTTGTCTTCATTAACAATGCTCTTTGAAAGGGGACCAAAATACCCCCAAAAAAACACTATGTTTTCTAGGAGGGGTGAATATGATAGGGTAGTTTGGATAATAGTGTTTTAAACCATGCATCATACATGCATATGCTCTTGGATAACCCTTGGCTGATTTCTTTTAGTGTAGTTATGCTTTGTTACTCAAACTCAAGGATATCAAATTTATTTAAAAAGGCGTCCTTCAATATATCATAATCCACCATTACTTGGTTTGGATCAAACTTTTGGTACCAGGTGTGCGCTTGATCAAACGTCATTGTAAATTGGGTGGCCTTGTGCTCTGATTAGGTGATTCCTTGAGCTTGCTATTGGATTCACATTTGAGTACATGTTTTATCACATTTTCTATGCCATGATATTCTATCAAGTTCATTACCATCTCATAGTATATTTATTGAGGAGGTGGCACTTGTATCTGAGGCTCTTAACCCTAGGGTCTATGTTGGAGGTGATCTTCTAATGCCTCCAATTCTTGGGTTGAGCATTGTCCCAGTTGTCCTTGGTGGTTCCATGGAATTAGATGATGTGGTACTACTTAATTTTGGTGCAAAGCCTATTAGGAATAAGTGATTAAAAATTAATTAATTATATAATAATATGCAACATCAAAACCATTCCTTAGAATCATATTAGCAGGGACATATGAAAGAAAAATTTAGATTTAAGAAAAAATACACACATAACATTGATATAATGTGGTTCACCTAATATGGGCTACATCCACCAAAATGACTTCAATAATATTATAAACAAGAGTAAAAACAACTCTAAATAAGAAACCTCTCACAAAGATAATTTTTTCTAGCCCGAATTCACACTAGAATTCTTGAGATGGAAAGCTACACCTTAAAACTGATCATACTGACTGTGAAAAGAATGCAAAGATCAAAACTCAATGCAAAATGAAATGAATAATGTGTTACCCCTCTCCCCTATTTATAGTTTTCAAAATCCCTTGAAAAATGTGCCATAACCATATCCCCATAAAATAATGCAAAAAATAAGGGAGGTTTCAACCACACAATCCCCTGATTCTCTCAACACCTTTAAATCATACCCACTTCCCAAAAATGTGCCACAAAAAAAGGGAAGTGGTTAAAATTCATCCTACCATTGTAAAAGGTAAATATTTCATGTTAAAATTATCTTGGTAATTTTATTTTTACCTTAGGGGTGTTAAAATGAACTCCACATTTAACAATCTCCCACTTGGAATCCATTTCCTCTTGAAAAAAATTCAACACTCCTCCATGATCTTCATGAAGACAAACCAAAGCTGAACATAACCTCAACTTCTACAATGTGACTACCTTATTCATCATATCTAGAGGATTCTTTCTCATATGTATCTTCTCTAGCTTCACCATGTTTTCCTCCAAAGTTACCCTGATGAAATGATACCAAAACTATATGTATTTCATCCTTGAGTGGAAAGTAGTGTTCTTGGCTAAATGTATAACACTCTAACTATCACTATGTAGTCCCCCAACTTCTTACTTATTCCCTAACTCATTAAGTAATTCTTGTAACCAAATTATCTCCTTTTTATCCTCTATAGCATTGACATACTCAACCTTTGTGGTTGATAAAGCTACAATCTTCTATATCTGGGAAATCCCACTAATCACTATATTCTCAATAGTAAATACATAACCTTTTGTACTCCTCTTGATATCAACATCCATAACAATATCTGAGTCCACATACCATGTAAAGTGGTGTCTTATCCACCAAAACATAATGTTATACCCATGGTTCCTCTTAAATATCAAAGAATCTATTTTACTGCTTTCCAGTGCTCATAACTTGGATTACTCATATACCTCCTTACTACTCCCACTACATGGAAAATATATGGCCTAGTACAAACCATAACATACATCAAGCTACCAACCACTGATGAGTAAGGTACCTTGGAAATCTTTAGCTTTTCTTCTTCTATCTTGGGACACTGCTCCTTTGATAATTTGAAATGGCCTGCCAAAGGAGTCCCAACTAGCTTAGAATCCTGTATACTAAAGATTTACGAAACTTTCTTCACTTAATCTTCCTAGGATAAGATTAGCTTTTTCTCCTTCCTATCTTGAGTTATCCTCATACCAAGGATTTTCTTCACCACACCCAAATCCTTCATAGAAAAATAATCACCAAGATTTTTCTTAAGTACTTGAATCTGTTGTATGTTCTTTCCTGCAACCAACATGTCATCTACATACAAGCATATGATAATATAATTACCATCCTCAAATATCTTGACATACATGTAATGGTTAGAATGAAACCTGGAGTAACCCTAATCTAACATAAAACTTTCAAAAAATTTATACCATTGTTGTGGAGCTTATTTAAGGCCATACAAGATCTTTTTGAGTTTGCACAACAATTTCTCCTTTCCTTCGACCTCATAACCCTGTGGTTGTTCCATATATAATTCCTCCTTGAAATCACTATGAAGGAATGCAGTCTTCATATCGAATTGTTCTAAATGCAAATCCTCTACTACAACTATACCAAGCACAGTTCTAATAGAAGTCATTTTAATAACAAGAGAAAAAATCTCATCAAAATCAATACCTTTCTTCTGTGTAAACCCCTTGACCACCAATTGGGCCTTGTACCTTTTCCTTCCTCCATCCTCTTCTTTGATTTTGTATACCCACTTGTTTTGTAATGCTCTCTTTCCCTTGGGTAGGTTCACCAAATCCCACGTCTAGTTTTAAATGGAAGAACTATGTTCTTCCATGGCTTGTTCCCACTTCTTCCTAGCATTCACCTATCTTGCTTCCTTAAAACATTTTGGTTCTCCACTATCAATAAGTAATAAATAAATCAAAGATGGGGAAAAATGCTTAGCTACTTTTATTACCCAAGAAGACCTTCTTACTATAGGAGTTTGGGGTTCCTGTGTAGGAGGTTCTTGAACTATCTCGTTGGATACCTTACCATTCATAATATCATCCAAAACTGTGTACTCTTTTTATTCTTATTCCTATAACTAATCCTTGTACATGACTTTTTATTTAAAGACAACATCCCTAGACCAAAATATTTTCTTGTCTCTAAGACTCCAAACTCAAAAACCAAATTCATCCTCACCATAACCAATAAATGTGCATCTCTCAGACTTAGCCTCTAACTTGCTCATATCCTTCTTGGGAACATGAACCAATGCCTCACATCCAAAGACCCTAGGAAAAGAATAATTAACTTTATTACCAGACCAAGATTCCTTAGGTATGCCTTCATTCAAAGGAACTAAAGGTCATTTATTAATTAGATATACCACTATGCTAATTGCTTCTACCTAAAATATTATGGGCATCCTTGCATGCAACCTCATGCTCCTAGCACACTCCATGATTATACTATTCATCATCTATGATATTCCATTCTCCTATGGCATCTCTAAAACCATCCTTTGCCTATGAATCCCATTTTGTGAACAATAATCATCAAATGCTTTGCTACAATACTCACCTCCATTATCCAACCTGAGACATTTCAACTTGAGACCTATTTCATTCTCAACTAAAACTTTACATCTCTTGAATGCTTCAAACACATCAAATTTCTTCTTAATGTAACAAACCCAAAATTTCCTAGTTGCATCATCAATAAATGTAACATAATAATTTAGACCACCAATAAAAAATACCTGCTCTAGCTCCCATACATCTGAGTGAACCAATTCCAACTTATTCTCCTTCTTTGTAGATCCAGCCCTCACGAACTTAACTTACTTGTACTTCTCATACACACAATCATCACAGAAGTCCAAATCATCTAGATTTCTTGTAGTTGTTCTCTCTTTTTTTAGCCATGTTTTGTCTCTTCCTAGTGATCTGAGCTCTCAGGCTATCTCCTCACTTTTTGCTAGCTCTTTCAGCTCTTTCCTAACCTGGTCATTGAGTTTGTTCTCAGGTCTATGCCATATTTAAAAATCAATAATTATTTCATTACCTTGAATTTGACATCCATAGGGACGTCACTAGTTACTTGTTGCTTGAACCACTTTGAACCTTGAACCTTGAACCTTTTTGGTTCAAAGTTCATTGGTTTAATGGTTTAATACTTTGGGCGGTTCAATCGGCTTGTTGATTCAATATTTCTTTCAAAGAGCTACATTCATTTTCTTTTTCTTCTTTGGTTGAACCATTTTTGTGAACCCTTTGGTTGAACTATCTTGTTGAATTTCTTTTTGAAATCTTTCACTTCCTTCATTCGCTCGAAGCTTCTTTTTGAACTTTAAACTCTTTGAACCCTTTGAACCTTTGAACCTTAAACCATTTTAGTTCAAAGTTCAACAGTTCATTCACTTTCTTTGATTTCTTTGAAGCTTTAGACTCTAGATCCTTTGAACCTTTGAACCTTAAACCATTTTGGTTCAAAGTTCAATGGTTCATTCTCTAATTTTGTCAAACTTACTGAACTCATTGAACCTTTGAACCCTTGAACTCTTTTTGGTTCAAGGTTCAACGATTCAATAGTTCAATCTTCACTCTTTAAAGCTTTCTTTTCTTTAAGTCTGACAAATTTGTTGAACTTGTGAACTCATTGAACCTTTGAACCTTACTGAGGTAGGGTTCAATGGTCAACAGTTCATTGGTTCAGTGATTTGTTCCATCTCTTTGAATTCTTTTGAACTCTTTGAACCTTTGAAGCAATTGAACTTGTTAAAGCAGAGTTCAATTGTTCATTGGTTTAATGATTCATTCTAACTCTTTGAAACTCACTGTTAAGTCTTTTGATTATACCTCGATGTTGAACCAACCTCAAAATACTAAGGAAAAGCCTCAAGTGTTTTGAATTTCCTTTGAAGGAAGCCAACCTATTGAACCTGCAACTTCCTTAGCTGAAAAGGCTTGAATATTTGAAAAACTTAACTGCTCAGAATATTTTTGAGAAAGAAGAGAGAGAGTTTTGGTCTATATGACTAAAATGGTTGATATATTGTCCACAAAAGCAAGTGACAAATTTTGGGAACAACAACTGGCTCCAGTTGGGGAACTTTCATCGATTGAAATTTTAAAATAATCCAAGGGAGTAGAAGCTAAAATCTCAGTTCCTTCATTTATGCCACTAGGCTATGGAGTCATGCTACCCAAAAATAAAGGTGCCAAAAAACCAAATGAAAAACACAAAATAAAGAAAGACTACACACACACACACACACACACACACACACACACACATATAGATGTACAATTGGACTTATCTGATACTTCAAGAATTGAAGTGCTTCAGATGCTGCCCACTATGAGGCAGAGTGAATAACATTCCATCTTGATATTTTAGCAAGAAACTATTTTCACCATTTAAATGATTAATGGTAAATAGGCCTCTCCATAGGGAATCTAATTTTTCATACATTCCTTTTGGTTCTCTCCTCTTATCCCATAACAAGACTTGATTTCTAATCTAAAAATCATGGATCTTTACTTTCTGGTTGAAGAGTCTCTTCACTAAATTTTGATGCGTAGTAATTCATCCACCACCATAGTTCATTTCTCATTAAGTTCAGTCAAGCACATGATCCTCTTGTCGATGGAACTTTCATAAGTTGAATCTTCTACTGCCTTTACTAACTTTAATGCTAGTAATTCCAGGGTGATTGGTATCTATGCATTGAGACTACATAAGTTGGAATGGGGACACACCAATTGCCCTCTTGGGCATAACTCTATCTTCCCATAAAGCATCAAGTAATGTTTTATACTAGGTTCTCTGGTTGTCATCTACTATCTTTCTGATAATGGTCACCAAGTTCTTGTTGCTTGATTCTACTTGACCATTTCCTTAGAGATAATAGTCAGAAGAGTGGGAGAGAATAATCTCATAATAGTAGCAGAACTAGGTAATCTCATGAGAAGAGAAATAGGCTGCATTATCTGTTACAATCTTGGTTGGGACCCCAAACCTAGAAATGATGTTTTCCTTGAGAAAATTACATACTATTTCTGAAGTAGCATGCTTGACTAGAATGGCTTCCACCCACTTGGTAAAGTAGTCTATGGTTGTGAGGACATAATCATGTCCAACACTCGCGGACAGATTTACAATGCCAATGAAATCAATCCCCTATTTCTGAAATGACTCTTCTATCACCATAGGCTTGAGAGGTAACACATCCAATTTGGGTTTGCCAATAAACTATTGACACAACTCACATCTACACACCCAAGCATATGAATCTTGAAATAGAGTAAGTCAATAGTACCTGGCTCATAGAATTTTATGAGCAGTAACAGGGATAAAAAAATGTCCTCCACAAGCCAAATTATGGAAGGACTCCAAAAGTTTGTTCTACTGTGTTTTATCCACACAGTGAAGGAATACCCCATCAAGGTTTCTCTTATATAGACCATTGTCCCATAGGACATAATTGACAAATTTCAACTTAACAGTCCTCTTTTCTTTATGAGACAAGTGAGTAGGATACTCACCATAGGTTAGGAAATGAGCAATATTTGAATACCACTCATTTGTAGTGGTGACAAAGAGAATTGTTGTCGTGTCTTCAACTTTTATTTTTTCATGTCTTACTTCTTCTTATATGTTATCAATGATTAATTGGTAGAGACCCCTTCCCCACACAAGCTTCATTAGTTTGATAAAAAGATCAAACTCCTAGATTTTAGCAGTCTAATTGCCCCTTTTGGTTTTAAACTCCTGCTGAGTTAGTATGTACTTGACTATTTTATCAAGAACTAGAGCAACTGTGTGTGAGTTCAAGATGTAAACATGGAAGTTTTTTACCTCCTTTACCACAACATAAGCATGCTTCTCCATGTTTGAATACTTCATCTCATGAGCTTTGAGAGGACAACTCATGAATGAAATGAGAGATTCTAAACCTTCTTCATTCTGCTGAACCAGAATGGTTGAAAGCATATGTTCAGAAGCATAACTGTACACTATGAAGTCTTTGATGTAATCCAAGAAAACTAGGATTGGAGCATTGGCAATAGCTTTCTTGATATATTTAAATGTTGACTTGCCTTCTTCAGTCCAGTGAAAATTAGCTTTTCCCTTCATCATGTGTACGATATGGCAAGTCTTTTTTGTAAACTTAAGAATGAATCTTCATAGAAAATTAACCTTTCTGAAGAAAGAATGAACTGCAGTCTCACTAGTAGGTAGAGTAAGCTCTTGGATGGATTTGACCCTTTTTAGGTTGATCTTTATGCCTTCTTGAGACACAGTGTGACCGAGAAGTTTCCCTTCAATAACTTCAAAAATCAATTTCTTGGGATTAAGAGAAATACCATTCAGCCTATATCGCTTTAGCGCTTGTTGTAAATGATGCACATGATTGAGATGATGCTTATAAAAGACTATCAAATTATCAAGGTATACCATAATGAACTTACCTATTTCATTCCTGAAAGCAAGATCCATCACTCTTTGGAAAGTGGCACCAGCATTGATCAAGCCAAAAAGCATTCTACGATATGCAAAAGTGCCCCAAGGTGTTGTGAAAGTGGTCTTATGTTGGTTTGCTTCACTAACCTCCACTTGATTATATCCTAAAAAACCATTTAGTATTGATAAAATCTTAGTGCTAGTTACTGTCTGTAGTAGTTGATTCATAATAGGCAGGGGATAGTTGTCTTTTAAAGATGATTGATTCAGATTTCTGAAATCAACACACAAGTAAATTTCTCCATTTTTATTTCTTACAAGGACTATATTCACAATCTAGGTGGAATGATGGATTGAGAAAATAATTATTGTATTTAGCATTTTCTATACTTCAAATAGAATCATGCTTGATATTCTGGGGTTGTACTACCTTTGCTTTTGCTTGTGAGGTAACGACCTAATCTTGAAAGGAATTTCATGCTAGATTTATTCAAGTCTAAGAAGTTTAAGATCATCATAAGAGTATGAGAAAACATCAAAGTAATGGTTAAGTAGAGTGATAAACTTGAGTTTTTCATCAGAGGTACAATAAGTTCCAATGTTGACCATTTTGAGATTATGTTCTATACTCAAATTTATTTGATCAAAATCTTTAGAGGATTTTGAATCTATTTGTTGTCCTTGATAAACCTATCATGCTTGTCAAAATTTTTCTCAAGAGAAACTAATCCTTTGGGAATTTTATTCCTTTTGAGATGAAGGAACTCTTCATCAGCTTTTGAATTTATTTCCCGAGCTGATTCCCATGGTGGAGATTCACTGCCTTTAAATTTAAGCTTTTCAAAGCTATCTATTTGTTCTAGAAAAGCAATGATTTGTTTGTCACCATTGAACACCTACCAATGGTCATCATTATTAGGTAAACTTAGTCGAAAGACCAACTCGATAGTGTACCTGTCTTCTTTGAAATCTTGGTGAGGGACTAAGAGAGTTGCAGAGATAGCTAATGTATCTGCATGACTATTAAATTCTCTAGGCACAATAAAAATACTGAAAGCATCAAAGCTTTCAATGCAGTCCCACACTAGATTATGATAATGTCATAATCTCTCATTTTTGGTTTGATATAGGTTCCTCACCTAACAAACTACTAGCTTAGCATCTCTTTTGGCATGAAAAAGTTTGACACATTTACCTTGAGCTGCCTTTAATCTAAGTAGTAATGATTCATATTCAACAGTGTTGTTAGTGTTGATAAACTACAACTTATATGCATAGGGGAAAATATCTCCTTGAGGAGATATGAAAACAATTCCAACTCTAGAACTAGTAGAAGAATTGCTGCCATCAAAATTCAGAATCAAGACGTCATCAAAATTTGATTTTCTTTCAGATTTTTCTTCATTAAGAAGGGAAAATCCCTTTTCATGTGTACTACACCCCACCAATTTTTTTCATGCCTTATCTAAATTTTTTGGATTGTCACTTAATAAGCTTTCATCTACTAAAATAGGAACATCTTCAGTAGACAAAAAGTAATTACCCATGCCTAAAGACTCAAATAAAATTTGAGCTTTAGGGGCTGACACTTGGGTGAAAATATACTTTACCTCCTTCTTAAGAAGCAACCTTGCATGACACCTTCACATGTATCCTCACCTCAGATAGTCCATGCTGAATTCTCCATGATCCTTACAGAAATTTTGTCCAAGCAGAATGTCATAGGAGGCTGGAACATCAGCCACCAAGACTGTCATTTTGATTCTCTTATCTGGAAAAGTCACAAACATGTACTGAGCATCTTTGATTTTTCCATGCAAAGGCACTTATTTTTTTCTATAGAGAAATGTCTCCCAAAGGTCTTGGTCAGTATGAGACTAAGAGATTCGACCACCTTGGTGGGCATGATATTTTCATAAGCGCCTGAGTCTATAATGCAATTATTCAACTGATGACTGTTTATCAACAAGGAGACATAAAATAGTTCTATTTTCCTAGGGGAAATAGGGGGAGTAATGACAAGGTTATTTGGGGTGGATGTGTTCTTTGGAGGAATATGAGTCACCTCTGGGACACCTTGTCCTGTAGGGATGACTTTATTCTTCACAGATTCAACCAACCTATCCAACTGCTCAGGGTTCACTTTTAAATATTCAAATTCAATCATTTGAATTTTGGTTTTCTTAACATAGTCAATTATATAAAATGAGAGAAATGAATTTGAAATGGAAGAAGAAAGTCCACTAATCTAGTTTTTATTGGGTGTAGGACTGGTCTATGAATTTGAAGCAGAAGGTGAAGGAATATTTGAGGTACTTACTTTTTTGTTGATCACTGGGTCCTTTGATTGGAAAGGCAGTGAAGTTCCTCATTTAGTAATTGAAATTGTTGGTCAATATTCTTCCCCTATTTTTTCTTTATTCACTTGTTTAGTTGACTGATTCTAAGACCTAGTAAATATTGCGTATGATCTATCAAATATTTCACCTTTTCTTTTGGGTTCATCTTGGTATTTTAGGAAACCAATGTTGGAGTCACCAGCTAATTATTCTTCCCATTTTGTGAAGAGATTAGCCTTATCTTCTTGGTTTAACTCAGGTTGGAAAGAGAAATTAGATTAAGTTTCAAGATATCCAACTACTGAGTTAGTTGGAGCTGCTTCAATGGCAAGCTTCATCTGTGGGGGATGAAGATGATTTGGCTGCCCTTGATTTTTAGCAGCATTGCCTTGGTATGACTGATTGGAAAATGTCTTCTTTGGTATATCTTAGTATGAAGGAAGATCAAATATCCATTATGCCATTTTATTCTTGAGAGATAGAAACTTATTTGCCAATTTGACCCCCTAAAACCCAACAAAAGTGCCCTAAATTTCAATTTTAGTATTGCAGTCTAAAAATAGTAAGTTTTTAAAAAAAATAATTCTTTGAATTTTGTATTGTTTTAAATCTTGGAAGTCAAACCACTTAATCTCTCTCAAGATTGGTGACCTTCCACATCCTTCCCATGCTTTCAAAATGTGTATAAATGAAGAGGTAATCTAAAATGTGAAGATAAACATCTCTTCCTAGAGATAATCATATAATTATATTGCGATCTTGAGTAATACTAAATCTCTTCTCAAAGAATTCATTGTTACTATGTTATTTCTATGTTTCTAAAATATTTATCAACCAGAACTTCTAAGTTTTGGATCAGTGGTATCAGAGTGGCTTGTATTGAGAGTGTATGATCCCAAGGACGAGGTCAGGCTATAAGACGCTTGGGTGGGAAATAACAGAGCTTCCAAACTTTCCACCTATTCACTCCAAATGACTTCAAATGGAATACAAAACTGAGACATCTGATCCTTTCAAGGAAATGGTGAATGAAGCCCTCTAATGACAATAAGCACAGATACTACAACAATTTGCCCAAAATTTTCAAACACTCTCTATGGGAAATTTTGGCTTTATAGCTACACTTCCTAGCTCTTCATCCAGGGAATGTCCTTTCAGTGCTCCAACACCCTTCAAAGTTTAGGTAAATTTTGATATTCCTACATTTGAAGGCAAAATCAATGACAATGCATTAGAAAATTGGTTGGATCAACTGTCTTCCTACTTTTCTATAAATAAGTTCATCGATGGAGAAAAAATCACTTTTGCTCTTTTAAAAGCATTATTGCCTGTGAAAAATTGGTGGGAAGTGTACCAAAAGAGGTTCAGTATAGATGACATTGGCCTTGAGGCGGAACCTATTTGGGATGATTTCATGGAAGTGGTGAAAGAAGAATACTATCTGATCAGAGCATATGATGATCTATACATACAATGGCAACAACTTCACCAAGGTAAGGACTAATCTATTCAAGATTACACAATTTTTTTTCATTTTTTGTCAACTAGATTGGGCATTTAGAAAAGTGAGAAACATAAGACTCTTAAATATCATGATGGACTAAAATGGTACATATGAGGGGAAATAAAATTCTTCAATTTGGAAACCCTCGGTGAGGCATACAAATTTACTAAAGCATAGTGGAAAGAATATGAAGAGTCAACCGTCAAAATGGAAAAGTGATAAGGAAGGTCAATTATGAGGCCAAAATTAGAAGTAAAAGGAGTTTCAAGATAAGAAACCCCAGAAGGGGAAGGCTGAAAAATGGTGTGATTATGAAAAAATTAGAACTCACTCCAAAGAAGAATGTCGAGCCATCAAGTCACTACCTTTTGAGTCACAATACTTGACATCTACTACTCTACCTCATACACAACCCATAGTTGAAGGGGATGAAGAATAAATTGTAGATGCTGAGCTTGACACCATTGTCTCTTCATCATAAACCTATGAGGAAAGACCAAATGACAAGGAAAGATTGTTTCACTCCAAATTATGGGTAAAAGGTAAGCTTCTGCATTTCATTCTTGATAGTGGGAGTTAAAAGAATTTAATCTCTACTAAATTTGTAAAAAGTCTAAATTTATCCATTAAGCCTCATTCAAAGCCCTACAGTATTGGATGGTTGAGCTCAAGGAGAGACCTCCGTGTCACCCATCAGTGTCTTCTTTCATATGTAATAAAACCATTCCAAGATGAAGTCTTGTGTGATGTGGTCAATCTAGATGTTTGTGATGTACTCCTTGGTCAGCCGTTCATGTATGAGCGACATGGCATCTATGAATCATGAACCTGAAGAATCACGCTCACTCTTGGAAGATGATGTTATAGGGTACTAGAGGTACCACATCCCACATTTATCTATCTGATCAGTGCTAAGCAATGCAAGAGATTGGTGGAGAAGACAAAGCAATTTGTTCTCATGGTGGTCAAACCATAGAAATCTAAGAAGATTGATGTTGCAGTCCTGACTACACAATCAACACAACAATAAAAGCAGATAGGATGAATCATAAGAGAATATGATGACTTATTCAAGTCACCCATAGGAGTTCCACTGTATTACCAGGTAAAACATTTTATCAATTTGATCCCAAGATCACCTTTGCCTAACAGTCCTATGTATCACAGATCAATTTTGGAGAATGATGAGATAAAAAGGTAGATTCAATAATTGATCCAAAAGGGTCACATTAGGACAACCTATTCACCCTGTGGTATCCCAATTGTCTTGGAACCAAATAAAAATGGAACATGGAGGCTTTGGATTGACTATTGAGCCCTGAATAAAATCTTTGTGAAGAATCGCTACCCCCTCCCCAGGATTGATGACCTGCTGGACTAGTTCCATGGTGTGAAGTTCTTCACCAAAATTGATCTCAAATCTAGTTATCAGCAAATTCCCATCGATCCCATTGATGTATGGAAGACTGCTTTCAAATTTAAGGATGGGCTCTTTAAATAGTTGGTTATGCCTTTTGGCTTAACTAACGCACCTAAAACCTTCATGAGGATGATGGATGACATCTTATGACCCTTCACCAACTCATTCATGTTTGTATACTTAGATGATATACTCATCTATAGCAGAACATGGGAAGAACATTTGCAACATGTTCGTAAGTGGCTTCAAACTCTTCAGGAACACAAGTTGCATGTAAATCTCGATAAATGCACATTCAGGTTGACAATAATTTAGTACCTCAGGTACATTGTGAATGAGGAAGGGGTCCATGTTGATCTAAAAAAGATTTAAGTTATTCAAGAATGGCCCACACCAAGGACTCTCATAGAGCTTCACAACTTTCTGGGTCTTGAAAATTTATACCATAGGTTTGTTCTTGGATTTTAACATGTTTGGTCACTAACCCAAGTGAGTAAAGGAGGAGTTAAAGCTAAATTTTAGTGAGGTGAAATACAACAAAGCACATTTGAGAATTTGAAGAATAGACTTTGCTCAGATCCTATTCTTGCATTGCTAGATTTGCATCAATCTTTTGAGTTGATGATAGATGCATCTGAATATGCCATGGGAGCTATCATCATGCAACATGGCCACCCTGTTGCATATCATAGTGAAACTTTCACTGATATAGTCAGGAAATATCCAACATATGATAAAGAGCTCTATGCCATTGTGTAAGCCTACAAATAATAGAAACACTACATCTTGGGGAAAGAGACGGTCCTCCACACTGACCACAGACCATTGGAATTCATCTAGACACAGAGCAAACTATGAAATGAGAAGCACCAAAAGTGGGCCACATGTCTTCATCAATTCCCCCTAATAATCAAACATAAAAAGGGGAGCTCAAATATAGCTATAGATTGTCTGATCCACCCACCAATTACTACACTCACAATAGTTCTTGACCTCTATGGACATGAGACTGCCACTTGGGGTACTCTATATGAAGCAGATCCTACCTTTGCTAATACATATCAGATGCTTCAAAAAGGTAAACATGTTTCTGATTTCTATTTGCAAGATAATGTCTTCTATCATATGGGGCATATCTATGTTTTGACTTTAGAGCAATAAAAGATGATATGGGAAGCACACTTTAGTAGGATAGATGGACACTTTGGTATAGAAAAGACATTGACAGTTCTTCAAAAACGCTTCTACTGGCCCCATATGTGAAAGGATTTGGAAAGATATCTCAAATCTTGCATCCCATGTGTGATATCCAAGCCAACAAATAAGAAGCAAGGATTGTACATGCCATTACCAGAACCAACCAGGCCTTGGGAATTCGTCTCAGTGGATTATCTCTCAGGTTTGCCCACTTCAAAACATGGTAAAGACTATATTTTTGTGGTAGTTGATCATTTTTCAAAAATGGCTATCATGATTGCTTGTAAGAAAAATATATCTATTGAGGAAACTACTCAACTATATTTTAGTCATGTATGGCTCCATTTTGGTCTCCCCAAGTCCATTGTCTCAGATCGAGACAGAAGGTTCTTGAGCATCTTCTAGTCCACTCTATGGAAGATGATGGATACCAAGTTGATGAAGTCCATAGCCTTCCATCCATAGACTGATGGTTAGATAGAGGTGGTAAACCAATTGATTTTTCACATGATTTGGATGTATCAATCCAAACATCCATGCACATGGGATGAGGGACTTCTTTTCATACAACATGGATACAATCGAGCGTTGTATAGCTTGACCAAGCATAGTCCATTCCAAGTATGTTTTGGGTTCCAACCCATGGCACCAATTGATATAGCTATTCCATTTTACACCATGGAATACACACCTCATGGAAGATCTGAGAAAGCAAAAGCAACAAAGTTTATTAAACAAATGCAACACATCCATCAACAAGTTCATGACATCCTGGAGAAGATGAATCAGAAGTATAAGCAATGCCATGACAAACATATGATTACACACCATTTTGCTGTAGGTGACAAGGTTTGGTTATGGCTTTAGAAGGAATGACTTGCAGGTCCAAACAAAAAAAATTGGCCTCTATAATGTGGTCCCTACACCATCACTAGAAAAGTTGGATAAAATACTTTTGAGTTGAACCTACCAGCCTACCTTGGTCTGCATCCAATATTCAATGTGGAGCTCTTCAAACCATATCATCCACCTCTATTGGACACTTTAGTTGTAGCAGAACAACTAGACATTGATGAGATTGATCCATAGAGTTTTTCTCTAGTGGAAGAGGATCTAATTATGGACACCTAGATGAAGACAACAAGAGGATGCTCTATTCCACTTTATCGAGTGGTCAAAAAGGGCCAGCTTAGCCACCAAGGTGAGTGGCTCATAGAGAATCAAATCAAGACACAACTACCACACTTAATGAGGAAAATTGATGCAATGGGGACCATTGATTTTCAAGGAGGGAGGAATGATCTGGGAAATAATTTAGGTGACAATTCGGTGACAGTTCCATCCCAATTGATGACAGAACTTTCGGGAGCCATAACTTTTGTACTGTCGCTCTAATTGACTCACCGTTTGAACCGTTGGAAAGCTAATAATGAGGAGAACATATTGAGATGGCATGGATATTTTATTAATGAAATTTGAACCCCTAAAACCCAACATAATTTCCCTAAATTTTAATTTTAGTAATGCATTCTAAAAATAGTAAGTTTCTAAAAATAGTAATTCCTCAAATTTTGTATTGTTTTAAATCTTGAAAGTCAAACCACTTAATTTTCATCAATATTAGTGACCTTCCACATCCTCCCCATGATTTCAAAATGTGTATAAATGAAGAGGTAACTTGAAATGTGAAGATAGAAATCTCTTCCCATAGATAAACATATATTTGTATTGCGATCTTGAGTAATACTACATCTCTTCTCAGAGAATTCATTGTTATTGTGTTATTTCTATGTTCCTAAAATATTTATCAACCAAAACTTCTGAGTTTTGGATCATTAAGACTTCAATTTTTTTTGTCCTTGAACAAGAATATGAATAATCCTATCATTTTGGGAGCAAACACCATTTATTAACACCAACTCTAAGTATTCTAAGGAAAAACTAGCCAATTATATATCATATCATTGTTTGCTACATAAAACTGGTACTTTTATTGAGTGGTATAAGTGACAATGAGGGGAAAAACTAGTTAATTCCCCATGACTTATTTCACATGCGTTGAATTCAAGTTAATCCCCTCCAAATTAACTTTAGCAAGTGTATGTACCAAAAAATAACCATCACATAAAAAACATTAAATGTTTAGCTACCATTGCTCTCTTGGAAAGGATCTCCTTATACTTTCCTAGAAACATCTTCTAGAATGTATCTCAATTTTGGATAAGCTTGTCTATATTGCATCACCTTTGTAAAATATCTTTATCACAAATGTAAGACTTTATAACAATCTCTTGGATGATGATTTTGAAGCTCATTTCTCAAAATTTGGCATTGTTAAGTTCATTTCTTTAGTTAAAAAACCACACCTCTGCATATGTTATGGGAACCATTAGTTACATTAACCATGAATATAAGAGATTATTAAGGCTTAATGAGAAATATGATGCCTATAATTATGAAATTATTCTTATGGAGTTTCTAATAGGTATAATTTTTTTTGACAATGTCTCATTTTAGATTTAGTTGATTTTATTTAAATCAAACAACAACAAGATTATGTAAATTTTTGATACATAAGTTCCAAAAACTTGTAATGGTCTTTAGATTATAAGATAATTCTTCTAGCTAATATTGATTTACACCAATACATGACCTTTTAATTGAATAATCATGCATGAATTTTCTAGCTGCAAGCAAGTTCCTAATATTATAATAAACCAGCTAGTTCTATTAATAATAACTACAAAAATTATTTAGATGAATATGTGGATAACAAGAATATATATGTGGCTATTAGCACAAGAAGAACTATAGGGAATTTGTTTATTATCAAATTACATCAAATCAAGCTTGTGCTGATATAATTTTTGCTACATTATATTGAGATCATCTTGTTTAGTTGAGAATGAGATACATACCTCAGACAAAGTAATTAGTAACATTTTGACTATCATTATTATTAGAATCCTAGCTATTGTGTTATTATCAATCTAAAATCCTCATGACCTAGCTCATATTTGTTTTATCTTAAGACAAGAATGTAATATAGAAATGTCAGTGAATATTTAGAAATGTATGCACAATTTTAAGTGTAGATTAAATGCAACATCTTACAAATTTACAAGATTTTAAGGAAACACTTCTAGAAAGTGAAACACAAATATACAACACTTCTGAGAGAATTTTAAATATTTCAAAGATACTTTGATTATAATAAATACATAGCTATAAAAAATAATAAAATTCAATAACTACACTAACTGGACAAATATATCACCAAAAAACTAAAATGCAGGCATAATACACTAAATTGTGATTTAACATTAAATATCAAATTTTATGTAATTTGTAAATTTACAAACATGAGTGTAGAGTACCACAATGCTCATTGTAGCCTTAATAATAGAATATAATGTAGCTAAGGTACTTAAGATATCAGTGATCATCTATAAAAGAAATAAATGAAAAGTTCAATCAAATATTAGTCAATTAAATAAACATATACTAAAAAATAAACTTATTATTTTATAAACATATACAAACTTTAATTAAAATTAAACTTATGTGTCATATATAGATAGTGAAGTAGATAAGACCTACATAACATAGCAACATGTGTTGAGGGGAGATGGTGAAGTAACTAAAAATGGCATAAAGTCTAGCATGCTAGTGTTATGAGGTGCTGAAGCATTTACACATTATGTATAATCTGGCATGCTAGTCTCCTAAGGACCTGAATCAAATTTAAATGGAATATACTTAAGGGTATTGGTGTTTTAAGGTACTAAAGAAACTATAGATGAAATATAAGGTTTTATACTAGTGTCCAGATACATTGAAGCAATTCTAAATGGCATAGACAATTGGGTATTAGTGTGCTACATAGATGTAGGTCTAGTCTCCATAGATGTAGACTATGTATGTCTCACATGAAAAGGAGGTCTAATACACTTCCTCACACATTATGTACAATATTGTACATGAAATATAGGATGACTACTAGCTATGCCACCACTAGTAGGAGGGACACTAACACCAACTGATCTGGGCAACAATTCAGGCAACAATTCGGGTGATAGTTCAACCCCAATTGATGATGAAACTTCTGGGAGCCATAACTTTTGCACCGTAGCTCCAATTGACTCTCTGTTTGAACTATTGGAAAGATAATAATGAGGAGAATGTCATGAGATGGTATTGAGATTTTTTCAATAAAATTTAACCCCCTAAAACCCAATGGAAGTGCCCCAATTTTTAATTTTAGTAGTGCAATCTAAAATAGTAAGTTTCTAAAAATAGTAATTCCTCAAATTCTGTATTGTTTTAAATCTTGGAAGTCAAACCACTTAATCTCTCTCAATATTGGTGACCTTTAAAATCCTCCCCGTACTTTCAAAATGTGTATAAATGAAGAGGTAACTTGAAATGTGAAGACAGACATATCTTCCCAGAGATAAGCGTATAATTGTTTTGCGATCTTGAGTACTACTACATCTCTTCTCAGAGAATTCATTATTATTATGTTATTTCTATGTTCTTGAAATATTTATCAACCAAAAATTTTGAGTTTTGGATTAGTGGTATCAAAGCAGTTTGTCTTGAGAGTGTATGATCCCAAAGATGAGGTCAGCTATAAGAAGCTTGGGTGGGAAACAATAAAGCTTCCAAAATTTCTATCTATTCACTCCAAATGACTTCAAATGGTGGATGACACCGAGACATATGATAATTTCAAGGAAATGGTGAATGAAGCCCTCTAATGCCAATAAGCACATATGCTACAACAATTTCCCTAAATTCTTCAAATACTCCCGATGGGAAATTTTGGCTCTACAACTACACTTCCTAGCTCTCATCTAGGGAACGTCTTTTCAGTGCCCCAACACCCTTCAAGGTTTAGGTAAATTTTGATATTCCTACATTTGAAAGCAAAATCAATGCCAATGCGGTAGAAAATTTGTTAGATCAACTATCTTCCTACTTTTCTATAAATAAGTTCATTGATGGAGAAAAGATCACTTTTGCTCTTTTAAAATCATCATTGCCTATGAAAAATTGGTGGGAAGTGTAAAAAAAGAGGTTCAATACAGGTGACATAGGCATTGAGGTGGAACCTACCTAGGATGATTTCATGGAAGTGGTGAAAGAAGAATACTATCCCATCAAAGCATATGATGATCTGTACATACAATGGCAACAACTTCACCAAGGTAAGGACCAATCTGTTCAAGATTACACAGACATTTTTCATTCTTTGTCTGCAAGATTGGGAATCCAATAAAGTAAGAAACATAAGACTCTCAAATATCATGGTGGAATATAATGGTACATACGAGGGGAAATGGAACTATTCAATTTGGAAACCCTCAGTGAGGCATACAAATTTGCAGTGAAGATTGAGCAAAAGCATGGTAGAAAGAATACGAAGAGTCAACCCTCAAAATGGAAAAGTGATAAGGAAGGTCAAACACGAGGCCAAAATTGAAAGCAAAAGGAGTTTCAGGATAATAAACCCCAAAAGGGGAAGGCTAGAAAATGGCATGATTACCACAAAATTACAACTCACTCCAAAGAAGAATGTCGAGCCATCAAGTCACTAATTTTTGAGTCACAATACTCAACATCTACTACTCTATCTCATACATAACCCATAGTCAAAGAGGATGAAGAAGAAATTATAGATGGTGAACCTGAAACCATCATCACTTCATCACAAACCTATGAGGAAAGACTAGATGATAAGGAAAGATTATTTCAATCCAAATTATGGGTAAAAGGTAAGCCTCTACATTTCATTCTTGATAGTGGGAGTCAAAAGAATTTAATCTCTGCTAAAGTTGTGAAAAGTCTAAATCTATCCATGAAGCCTCATCTAAAGCCCTATAGTATTGGATGGTTGAGCCCAGGGAGAGACCTCTATGTCACCCATCAGTGTTTTCTTTCATATGCAATAAAACCATTCTAAGATGAAGTCTTGTGTGATGTGGTCAATCTAGATGTTTGTGATGTACTCCTTGGTCAGTCATTCATGTATGAGTGACATGGCATTTATGAATCACAAACCTAAAGAATCACCCTCACTCTTAGAAGATGATGTTATAGGGTACCAAAGGTACCACCTCCCACATCTATCTCTTTGATCAGTGCTAAGCAATGTAAGAGATTGGTGGAGAAGACAAAACAATTTGTTCTCATGGTGGTCAAACCATAGAAATCCAAGAAGGCTGATGTTGTAGTCCTGACTACACAATCAACACAATAATAAAAGTAGATAGGATGAATCATAAGAGAATATGATGACTTATTCAAGTCACCCATAGGAGTTCTACTACATTTCCAGGTAAAACATTCTATCAATTTGATCCTAGGATCACCTTTGTCTAATAGTCCTATGTATCACAGATCAATTTTGGAGAATGATGAGATAAAAAGATAGATTCAAGAATTGATCCAAAAGGGTCATATTAGGCCAAGATCTTCACCCTATAGTAGTCCAATTGTCTTGGAATTTAAGAAAGATGGAATATAGAGGCTTTGCATTGACTATCAAGCCCTAAATAAAATCTCTATGAGGAATCGCTACCCCCTCCCTAGGATGGATGACTTGTTGGACCAGCTCTGTGGTGTGAAGTTCTTCACCAAAATTTATCTCAAATATAGTTATCACCAAATTCCCATCAATCCCATTGATGTCTAGCAGACTACATTCAAATATAAGGAGGGGCTCTTTGAATGGTTGGTTATGCCTTTTGGCTTAATTAACACACCTACAACCTTCATGAGGATGATGGATGACATCTTATGACCCTTCACCAACTCTTTCATGGTTTTTTAATTAGATGACATACTCATTTACATTAGAACATGGGAAGAACATTTGCAACATTTTCGTAAGGTGCTTCAAACTCTTCAAGAGTACAAGTTGTATACAAATCTCGATAAATGTACATTTGGGATGACAAAAATTCAATACATCAGGTATGTTGTGAATGAGGATGGGGTCCGTGTTAATCTAGAAAAGATTTGGGTTATTCAAGAATGGCCCACACTAAGGACCCTCACAGAGCTTCACAGCTTTTTGGGTCTTGCAAATTTCTACTGCAGGTTTGTTCTTGGATTTTCACATGTTGCTTGGTCACTAACCCAAGTAAGTAAAGGAAGAACTAATGATGCATTTCATTAGGGTGAAATAAAACAAAGGGCATTTGAGAATTTGAAGAATAGACTTTGCTCAGACCCTATTCTTGCCTTGCTAGATTTGCATCAACCTTTTGAGTTGATGATAGATGCATTTAAATATGCCATGGGAGCTATCATCATGCAACATGTCCACCCTATTGCATATCATAGTGAAACTTTCATTGATACAGCTAGAAAATATCTAACATATGATAAGGATCTCTATGCCATTATGCAAGCTTAAAAACAATGGAAACACTACATCTTGGGGAAAGAGACGATCATCCACACTAACCACAGACTATTGGAATTCATCTAGACACAAAGCAAACTATGAAATGAGAGGCACCAAAAGTGGGCCACATATCTTCAGTAATTCCACCTGATAATCAAACATAAAAGGGGAGCTCAAATACAAGTATAGATTATCTGAGCCACCCACCAATTACTGCACTCACAATAGTTCTTGACCTATGTGGACATGAGACTACCACTTGGGGTGCTCTGTATGAAGCATATCCTACCTTTGCTGATACATATCAAATGCTTCAAAAAGGTAAAAATGTTTTTGATTTATATTTGCAAGATAATGTCCTTAGTCATATGGGGCACATCTATGTTCCAACTATAGAGCAATAAAATATGATATGGGAAGCACACTTCAGTAGGACATCTGGACACTTTGGTATAGAAAAGACATTGGCAGTTCTTAAAAAAGACTTCTACTAGCCCCATATGTGAAAGGATGTGGAAAGATATATCAAATCTAGCACCCCATGTGTGATAGCTAAGCCAAAAAATAAGAAGCAAGGATTGTACATGCCATTACCAAAACCAACTAGGCCTTGGGAATTTGTCTCAATAGATTTTCTCTCAGGTTTTCCCACTTTAAAACATGGTAAGGACTATATTTTTGTGGTAGTTGATCATTTTTCAAAAATGGATATCATGATTGATTGTAAGAAAAATATATCTACTGAAGAAACTGCTCAACTATATTTTAGTCATGTATGGCTCCATTTTGGTCTCCCCAAGTCCATTGTCTCAGATCGAGCTAGTAGGTTCATGAGCATCTTTTGGTCCACTCTATGGAAGATGATGGACACCAAGCTGATGAAGTCCACAACCTTCTATCCACAGACTGATGGTCAGATAGAGGTGGTAAACCACTTGATTGTTCACATGATTCAGATGTATCACTCCAAAAATCCACACACATGGGATGAGGGACTTCTTTTCATACAACATGGATATAATTAGGTGTTACACAACTTAACCATGCACATTTCATTCCAAGTATGTTTTAGGTTCCAACCCATTACACCAATTGATATAGCTATTCCATTTTCCACCATGGAATACACACCTCATGGAGGATCTAAGGTAGCAAAAGCAACAAAGTTTATTAAACAAATGTAACACATCCATCAACAAATTCATGACATCCTGGAGAAGATGAATCAGAAGTATAAGCAATGCCATGACAAACATAGGATTACACACCATTTTGTTGTGGGTGACAAGGATTGGTTATGAATTCATAAGGAATGAATTGCAAGCCCACAAAATTTTTTTTTGCCTCTTTGATATGGTCTCTATACCATCACCAAAAAAGTTGGAGAAAATTCTTTTGAGTTGAACCTACCAGCCTACCTTGGTTTGCATCCAATATTTAATGTGGATCTCCTGAAAGCATATCATCCACCTCTATTGGACACTTTAGTTGTAGTAGAACAACTAGACATTGATGAGCTTGATCCACATAGTTTTTCTCCAGTGGAAGAGGATCAGATTGTGGACACTTGGATGAAGACAACAAGAGGATGCTCTATTTTGCTTTATCGAGTGGTCAAAATGGGCCAGCTTAGCCACCAATGTGAGTGGCTCATAGAGAATCAAATCAAGACACAAATAGAACACCTGATGAGAAACATTGAGGCAATGGGTACCATTGGTTTTATAGGAGGGAGGAATGATCTGGGTAATAATTCAGGTGATAATTCGGGTGACAGTTCTACCCTAATTGATGACAAAACTTTTGGGAGCCATAACTTTTTCACCGTAGCTCCAATTGACTCACCGTTTGAACCATTGGAAAGCTAAGAATGAGGATAAAATCATGAGATGGCATTGAAATCCACTAAATTAATTTTTTTCTCATAAAACCCAATGGAATTTCCCCAAATTTCAATTTTAGTAGTGCAGTTTAAAAATAGTAAGTTTCTAAAAATAGTAATTCCTCAAATTCTATATTATTTTAAATCTTATAAGTCAAAACACTTAATATCCCTCGAGATTGGTGACCTTCCACATCCTCCCCATGCTTTCAAAATGTGTATAAATGAAGAGCTAACCTGAAATGTGAAGACAGACATCTCTTCCCAGATATAAGCATATAATTGTATTGCGATCTTGAGTAATACTACATCTCTTCTTAGAGAATTAATTGTTACTATGTTATTTATATGTTTAAAATATTTATCAACCAAAACTTCTGAGTTTTGGATCACCAACTCTATTAACACAAATAGTATGAGGGACACTACTAGATGTCCCATCACCTAGAGTTTGTGTAGAAGTCCTTAGTGTATGCATCCCATGGTCAATCATAACCTATGTGAGACTAATAACTACCTCAAGGATATCCATTTGTGTGTTAAAATGAAAATTTTTAGGGATAGAAGTATGCGTTATTATCTTTCTATTTGTCTAAACTTGATTAGGACTATTTTGTCCCACCTAACACTAGGTCTATAAAATAAGGACCCATCTCCCCTACCTTGGAAGTTATTCATGTCAAAATAATATGGATTTATATAGCATAAACTCATAATAATTTTTTCTCAAAATAAATAATAGAAACTCATTATTGCATGGAGTCTCATCAAACATCATCCACCACCTATCTCAAAAGTTATTTTTTATCTCTGTATGAACACACTAATCAATGATAATATGTTTGTAACTCATTAGTGGTGGTTGATTGGTTCTACACTTAATAAACAAAGCAAAAACATATTATTTTTTTTAACATCCTCATATGATAATTTATTAGAATAATATTATTTGAGGACCTCTCTTTGATGTAACATTGCATCAAGTTGTGAAGTGACATTTTCCACTTCATTAAACATGGACTCCAATGTACTCGCAAGTGAATTTAATCCACTATGACTTGAGGAGTGACACAAAATATTGATAATAATTTATAATTATTGGCATTTTGAATTTTATTTTTCATACAATTTAGCTTCTTCTTTTGTGAAGTCAAATTATTGAGGATTTTGATCATGGATTTGTTCTATGTTTTTTTTAGGCATTAAGTCCATTAAATTTTGTATCTCAATTTACAATTTTTTTTAGGCCATTTGAGAGAGTTCAATGCAAATTTAATTTCAAAACCTATACATAAAAACATATAAATTAAAACCCCAAAATTAAAATTTAACAATTAACATACCTTAGACTGTGATCAAAATGTTAAATCACATTGGTGGGATGTAAAGCTAAATCACACACATCCTCTATAAAACATGAGACATAGTTTAAGGATATAAAATTAAATTTAGGTTTTATTAAAGGGGACAAATAGTAAAAATAAGAAGGGCATACACCCTTTTAGAACCAAATAGGGTGTACTCCCTTTGTGGGCCAAAGGGTATTATACCATTTGTCCCATGAAAGTACCCTTTTTAAAATGGGAGTGCACCTTTTTTCCTTAGTACCATAGCAAGGCATCAATTGTTTTTCAAGTGGAATGCACCCTTTACAAAAAAAAAACTTTTCCCTGATCATGAGTGTCACCTTTTTTGTCCCTCAACTTTGTACATCCACCCATATAAGAGGTCGTTTGATCAAATTATTTTGAATCATTTCCCTCAAAATTTTATTTGAACACTTATTATCCCTTTGCATACTTTTTTACTCACTTATTATATATTTATCCTAATGTAATTACTCATTTTGATATGAAACATTTTTAAGCACAACATTATTAAATGAAGATGTATATATATGGCTGACACTAGCCCATTTTGAATTCTTAATGCATGTTATCTCTTTTTCTAATAATGTGATATTTACACTCAAAAATATTTTTTTATATATTACCTTACCCATAATGATGATTGGATCCTTTAGAGCCTTACAAACACAAACCCTAGGTGCTTCAAATTGAATATGTAAGCATATACATTGAAGAGGAGATGCAGGAGGTAGAGGGGTTAAAGGAAGAATGGGTTGGTTACATTCATCTAACATGATAGGATGTGTTACCTTACCTCTTGGAATAGTGATATCATGCACTTTATTAGAGGGAAAGTAGATATCACAACCTTAAGGGTTAAGAGGAGGAAGAAGAGATTTTTTTTCAATCCATAAAATATGATACTAAAAATTAGAAGATTGATGCTATAATATAATATGCCACATCTAAAAATACTAATACAATATTGGAAATAATAAAAATAAGGATATAAACCCTATAAACATCTATGGGCTAGGTCTTTGTAACATTCAAACAAGAGACAGATTCACTAATGTGTTTTTATCAATTTCTAGATTTTATAAAACCCTAGGTGATAACACTATTGAGAAAAATCAATAGAATAATATAACAAAGATAATACTCACTGATTTGAAACTAATTTATTCTAGAAAATTATTAAAAATAACAAGGTGTAAATATAAATCGATACTTAGCTCAAAATTATGCCTATGAAAGGAATCAAAGACTAAGACTTATTGTGTAGGGGGATCTGGTGACTATAAATAGGGATAAATAGTTAGATCTAGGCCTAGATAATAATGATTGAAACATGACACTAGAAGGGTGGTGCTATATCCCACACTAGAATGCTTATGTCTACTTATAATGAGGAAATTACGATTTTTAGGTTCTTTGTGTCTTCACCTAGAGAGCCTATGTTTGATGTGGGAGCTTGTGATCACTTGAAGAGACCACTATATGACTGATTTTATGTAATAAAACTATCTCCTTGCCTAGTTAGTGAAGAGTGATGTAATCAAATGGGGGAAGTGGTTAATGGTTAAAGTTTAGAGTGTCCTCAACACCCCATGTGTTGAGCACTGCCTACATACCAATATTGTAAAAAAGGATCAAACTTCATCTAGTTATCCCAAGCTACAGTGGTATGTGAATATCTAGTGTAATATGCTAAATGTTGGTGCAAAACTGATGTGATTAAATGCTTCAACCATGACTTGTGACCTAGAAACAATTAAAATAAGGATACAAACCCTAGAAACATCTATGGGATAGGGCTTTGTAACATTCAAACAAGAGACAGATTCACCAATGTGTTTTTATTAATTTCTAGATTTTATAAAACCCTAGGTGATAACACTATTAAGAAAAATTAATAGAATAATATAATCAAGATAATATTCACTGATTTTAAACTACTAGATTCTAGAAAATTTTAAAAATAACAAGGTGTAAAGAGAAATAAATACTTTTCTTGAAATTATGCCTATGAAAGGAATCAAAGACTAAGACTTATTGTGTAGGGGGATCTGGTGACTATAAATGGGGATAAATAGTTGGATCTAGGCCTCAATAATAATGATGAGAATATGTCACTAGAGGGGTGGTGCTATATCCCACACTAGAATGCTTGTGTCTACGTATAATGAGGAAATTAGGGTTTCTAGGTTCTTTGTGTCTTCACCTAGAGAGCCTATGTTTGATGTGGGAGCTTGTGATCACTTGAAGAGACCACTATATGATTGATTTTATGTAATAAAACTATCTACTTACCTAGTTAGTGAAGAGTGATGTAAATCAAATAGGGGAAGGGGTTAATGGTTAAAGTTTGGAGTATCCTCAACATCCTATGTGTTGAGCACTGCCTACATACCAATACTATAAAAAAGGATCAAACTTCATCTAGTTATCCCAAGCTACAGTGGTACGTGAATATCTAGTGTAATATGCTAAATGTTGGTGCCAAAATCATGTGATTAAATGCTTTAACCATGACTTGTAATCGAGAAAATATGTTCAAGTCTGAACTCTAAGCCATTATGGTTGTGTGTATTCAAAATTAGGAGAAATAAGTGATTTATTTTCAATGTACAATGCAAATTCTGGTACTAATTTGTGTATAATCCTCTTGTGTGAAAGAAGGGTTGGAATGTGTTTTTATATTCAAATATTTGGAATTCCTTTAAATGGGGCTTATTCTAGGTTGACCTTTTCATAACTTCAGATTTTAGGAATTAGCCATTATTTGGTAGGAAAACACTAAATGGGATATAGACATTAAATAAGTGCACTATATTCCCCTATGGATCTATTGTCCAATGGGAAATCTGATGAATCTAAGTGTTAGCCATGGACTAATAAAGGTACAAGACTGATACCAATAGAAATAATTAAAATTGGGGGTCATTTAATAGATTAGAACAATGAGTCTTCTACATAGAAGATGGTCTATGGATGATCAATAGGGATGCAAGATAGGTCTAGAGGCATGTGTGTGTAAAGGTGGTCACAAGTGCATTATTTTAGCTTAAATGTTAATTTACATGACTATAATGGTGACAAAGTTATAGGTCAAATTATTACCTTATGATTACTAAATGAGATTGTTTTAGAAATAAATTTTTTTGAGGCAATAGAAGATTAACATCAATGACTACATTGAGGAGTTATATAGACTCACTATAAGAGCTATAAATTTAGAGGGTGGTAAAGAGAAGGTAGAAATATATGTGAATGGGTTGTATTTTTTAATTCAAGATGAAATCAATTCTCTAAAATTGAGAATTTTTAAATAAGGCTATCAAAGTGCATTGAAGGTGGAAGAGAAGTTATCAATAAATTAACAAGTGAACTATAGAGGTAGAATAAGGTCTTCAAGAGGATGAAGACAAACTAGTGGTGGAAAATGGAAGAGGACAAAAAAACCATGGTGGAGAGGCTAACACCTCATAGAATCATAAATCAAGTATGATAGGAGGCTATTGTTCTATAGGGAAAGTATCCTTTGGAAGAGGTAGAGGTTGAGGATTTCAAGGCAAGTATTCTTAATGTAATAAGTACGCTATAAATTGAGCCTATGAGTGTCCATAAAACCCACATAACAATAATAGGGGGAATAAAGAGAGAAATCATGTTACTCATGTTACTTCAGAGGGTGTTGTATCCCTAACACAGATAAAATAGATAGAATAAGGAGAGGTTATATTATTGAAAAGAGTGATATTAAAACTATTTAAGGAAGTAAATGAACCAACACAAATAAAGAGTTTATTCTTAACTATTTTAAAATACAGAGGTAAGTGTTACAAGTGTATTGAAATTAATAGTATGGATAATTTGGTTTCTTAATAAATGGTAGAATATCTTAGGCTAAAATGGTTAGTACATTCTACTCCATATAAAATTTGTTGGTTTTTTAAGGTATCAAGTTTTGGTGAGTGAGAAATATATGGTAAGTTTTTAGATTGGTTCATATAAGGATGATATATTATGTGATATTATACCCATGGATGTGTATCATGTGTTGCTGGTAAGGCCATGGAACTTTTATAGGAGAACCATGCATGATGGAAGAGCCAAAACATACATCATAATTAAGGATGGCAAGAGATTCACATTAAACCCATTGAAAGATAAAGGAAATGGGGTAGAAAACATTTACAAGGCAATGTTGGTTTTTGGTTGTAATACAATTACTTAGATTTTTTTCATAATGGAATATTATATCATAAAAATAAGAGCATAATAAGTAGACCCACATTAATAATTGACAAAAAAAGTAGAATGTTGATAAATATGACTAAGCCACTTCAAGGGGGAGACCTCCAAAATAATGCAATAAGATCAAAATTCACAATATGATGATTAAATACTAATCACTACCTTCTATATATACTCTACATATCCATGATTATTCTATGGATTGACCTTACTAAGAACATAGAGAAATGTGACAAGATAATATGAGAGGTATGTAAACCACAACTTGACCACACATATCCCTAGATACTTCATAAGTTAAGGGTGTAACATGCCCATACCATTCAAAATAATGTTTCTCTCAATGTTGAATCAAGCCATGATGTTGTTTTAGTAAATCTTCATTTTCCCATGTTGCATTTTCAAAACATAGTTTCTTCCACTTGATTAAACACTCAATATTTCTTGTTCATAATTTTTTAGTGTATTTATGAAGGATATCTTCAAGATCCAGAATGAATCAAACTTCTTGATAAAATTTAGGTAAATCATTTTAGGTATAAACTCTATGTCCAATCACCTTATTCAAGAAAGATACATGGAATATTAGATGTATGCAAGTGGACTAGGGAACTTCTAGCTTATATGTCACGCTACCAATTTTCTAAAAGATCTAATAAGGGACATAATACTTGGGAGAAAGCTTGTTATACTCTTTTTATGGCTTCAAGAATATTTGATTATATGGATATAAATACACAAATACCCACTCACCTATGTCAAAATTCATCCCACTACAATGTTGATCTACTTACTACTTCTATTTATTTTGTGCCATTTCTAAATTCTCTCATAAACTAGTAAGTACCTTATTTTGATGTTGAATATGTTCTTAAATAACATGAACCTTGGCCTACACATTCAAGGTTGAAGTGATGGATAGGGAGTAATTACCATATATTTACACAAAGGGAGACATTTTAGAAGAAGTATGAAAGGAAGTTTTATACCACCATTATGCTAGTGACAGCCAATGAACCCATTCATGTTGTTTGTGTGAAATAAAACAACAAAGATACCCTTTAAGGCATTTTTTGACCACATATATGTAACCATCAAATTTAGGATAATATTACAAGCTATGAACCAACTAGGTGACCAAACATGAGAATAATTTAGTCTAAAAATTGCTTGTAAATATGGGATCTTAGTCACTTAGAATGATCTTGGGAGTAAAATACAATGTTTGAACAATATTAAGAAAAACAAAAGCTACTATACTGGAAAAAAATGGATGTGATAGGTAAAAAAATGAACATACTTTATGAGCATATAAAAAATTACCATGATGATGTTTTTACCATCAGACCTTAACAACCTTGTAATGAAATCCATGAAAAACTCCTACCACCTCTAGCTATGGATGGATAAAGGCTGTAAAATACCTAGTGATTTAATTATTTCACCTTTGTTATATTGAAAGACCATGCATTCAACCACATTTTTTGTATATCCCCCTTGAGTCCTTCCCAAAATACATATTGTTTGATTCTATGAAATATTTTTAAAAATTCATAGTGATTCCTTTCTATATATGCATGAAGCTCCTAAAGGATTTTATGTTTGAGGAGAGAATTATTATATAGGTGTAATCTATCTTTATACTATAATTCACTCCCCTTTCACTCAATTATTTTATACACACTATAATTAAGATGAAGCTTCTAAATCAAATCATGTGTATCCTAGTCATTCTCCCATTTTTATCTTGCTTCCTCTAGCAAATATTCCTACCAAATGGTCATTGTGCATAACAATAACTTAATTAATTCATCCTTATTGGATAGTTCATTTGACATCACATTCTCTCTTCCTTTCTTATATACTATTTCAATGTCATATCCTAACATTTTAGTCACCCATTTATGTTGTTCTTATTATGACAATCATTGTTCCAAAAATATATTTTAGGCTATCACGATCAATATATACTTAAAAGTGTCTACCCATCAAATAAGGTCTTCACTTTTTGACTACATGCCAAATAGCCATCATCTCTTTCTTATAGATTGGCTTGAACCTTTTTTTTAACCTTAAGTTTGTTATTCTCTAATGAAATGGGTATTCCTTATTACATTAGTACAACTCCCATGCCATATCCTAATACATCACATTCAACAATAAAAGTTTTAAAAAAATTAGGAGTATCCAAAATGGGAGTGGTGCACATAGCTACTTTCAACTTATTTAATGCCTTGGTTATATTTTAGTCCACAAAAATGAGTATTTATTCAATAAGGATGTGTGTGGAGCTACTATGATTCCATAATTTTTGACAAACTAGTGATAGTAATCTATTATCCCCAAAAATCCTAGAATGTTCTTGAGGGTATTTTGAACTTGCCTCTATCATAGCTTAGATATTCTTATGGTCAAATTTGACTACTTCATGTGAAACAATATGACCCAAGTACTCCACCTATTGGACTCTAAAATTAAATTTGAAAGGTTTGGCATAAAGTTAATATTGTTCCAAAACCAACAACACCTATTTTGCATGCTTCAAATGATCTTCCAAAGTTTTTTTCTAGATTAGGCTGTCATAAAAAAATACCAACATAAAATTCTAAAAAAGGCCTAAAATAATATTCATCAAACTCTAAAATGTATACCATATATTTGTGAGACCAAAAGGCTTGACCATAAACTCATAATGGCTTTCATGACTTTTGAATGATGTTTTATAAATATCCTCATCTCTAATTCGAATTTGATGATACCCAAAGTAATGATCTAATTTTGTAAAATAAAAAAACACTATGTAATTCATTTATAAAATCATCACTTGTTTAAATTTATATAGTCTAGGCATCCTCAAAGTGTCATCCTTATTATGCCCCATGACCATTGGGGAGGAATATTTTCTTTGGATGTGTTTGATAATCCCTACCTATAGCATATCATATACCATATTTTTTTTACTCTTATAGGAATATGGATACCTATATGCTCTAATTTTTAGTGGTGTACAACCTAAAATTAGTCTAATGGTATGATCATGTGCTCTACTTGGTGTAAATCCATTCAACATGGTACAAGAAAGTGCGGTCATCAAGAATACCTTGTATATTAGGATGTGTAGATGCATTGGTTTATTGAACTTATATAAAAACCAAGTATGAGAAAAATCTTGTAGCACCTTTTAAGAGAATTTTCATCATCTGATATGAACTATCGAATTATGTAGATTTTATCGTAATCCATGAAAATCAAATATCCTACCTTCAAAATGAAAGTGCATGAATAGTTCTTAGAAATTCATATCTATAGTTCCCAAAGTAACAAGTCATTTAACTCCAAAAATAATGTCAACCCCACCCATGGGAATAGAAAACATAGGATAGTCTAATATGTAGTCTCGCATAACAAGCTTAATACTATTGAATTTTTATAATAGTTGATTAGGCCACCATCTACAATCATGAGTTTTAATTATGGAACTAGGTAAATGAAACAATTCAAATGAGTATCCAACTTACTGTTGATGAATTTGTGTGTACTCTTTGAGTCAATTAATAGTGTCACCTTTTGTTTCTTAAGGAAATGCACCAAATTAAGAGTTTTAGGAGTACTAATACCTAAAAGTGCATGACATGAGATAGTAGGGTGAGAATCATTAGATTCTTCCTCAAGCTCTTCCATACCATCACTAAGACCTCATCATCTTTGTAATCTTTAATTACATCTTTAGTGTAAACTTATTTTCAACACATCTATGTATTTTAATCCATTTTATGTCACAAAAAAAATACAACCCTTTTTCATGCTTCTCTTTAATTTTCTAAGGGGTCAATATTATTGGTTGAGAAAATGATTATGTTGGGAACTACATTTGTGGACATTAGTGAAAGCCCTTCATTTGACCACATATTTTTTTATTTTGGCCTACGTACCATTGGTATGGCTTCAGATATTGAAGGTGGGTTAAACATGTCAACCAAAAATTGTATGCTATCTTTGAGGCCAACCAAAAACATGTGAGTCAAATTTTACTTAGTGATGTTAGCCACATATAAGGATAAATTTTAGATTTGCTAAATATAATCTTTAATAGTCCCTATTTGACATATATTTGCTAACTAATTAAAGTAGTTTTATAATACATTATTTTAATATTGGATTTATAAATCTTCAAAAAAATACTGACCAGGTAACCTAAAGTCACTTATTTTTATTTTGAGCACACAAATATCTATACCAAATTAACTATTCAGGTTCTAAATATAAAGAGTCTGTAACCACTATTTCCAGACATGGGTCTGATGTAGATCAAATAAATTTCATATTTGATTGATCCAAGTGAGTGGATTCTTACAATCAAAATTGTATAATTCCACTTTTGGAAGCATCTAATTTGAATGTGTATTGGATTTATAATTTTTTATATGAGGAGAAATTGAATGGAATGGTAGAGGATTATATTTTAAAGGTTGATTTTATAAGATTGGTGAATTGCCTAGCCATAAATATCAATTGATTATTCAAAAATTCTAGGTCCCCTCTTACATTAATGATTTCCCCTTTTACCATGTCAATATATTCTTTCCTCTCCATGCTTTCTATATCTAATTGAAGTTGGTGAACAACCTAAGAAACCAATGGATCATAAGTTCTAGACTGCATGTCATCCTTGTGAGGGGTTTTTGAAGTTTATCTCATTTTTCACATCTATGAGTGTTGGGACTAATAATGTAAAAACTCTTAGGATTGAGGGTTTTTTCCCCTAAAAAAGTATACTGGTATGTTATACTATTATGATCATGTCGAGATGATTCCAATGACTAGTAATTTGTATAAGGGTGACAATGTTTATCCAAATAAAGTGTACTAGTAATTTATATTATGGTTAATATTTTATAATACTATAATGACTAAAAAATTAAATTCTTCCTATATTATAAGGTAAGTTTTTTATCCTTTATCTCCCCAGATAACCACAACATGAGATAAAAAATAAATGCCACAAAAACTTGCCCAAATCAAATCTATGATACCACTTATAATGTAGTTAGATAGGTGTTTCACATAATGTGATATAATATGACATAAATAAGAACATTATACTTATATCCATAATAATAATTGACAAAATATAAGCATGATTGATAAATATGTCTTAACCACTTTGAGGAGGAAATCTCTAAAAGAATGCAATAAGAGCATAATTTGTAATATGATGATTTAAAATTAACGAATATCTCATATATATAGTCTACCTAGCCATGGTTATTCCATAGGCTGAGCTTAATAATAACATAAATAAATGTGACAAAAATATATAAGAGATATGTGAGCCACAAAGTGGCCACACATATCCTTAGACACTCCATCGGTTAAGGGTGTAGCATTGGTAAAGAATTTTTTAATGTGGCCAATGAGAAAGAGACATGTTTTTCTCTAGTTTAAAAGCCTAAGTAAATTATGATAGCCACTAATGATCTATAAATAGGTAGATTTCCTACTCTGAGAATTTTACTTATTGTATCCTTATAGATGGATTAGTTTAAATGCTGAAATTCAACTCCAAAAATATAATCAATTGAAAATAATGTAATGCAAGTAATAATGAACACTATACACACATTTATAATGGAGTTTGACATATGCCTATGTCTTCTAGTTCTCTAAATGATGAACCGGTTCATTATAAAAATATGTTTGTAAGTACAAATTAAAAACTTACAAAACTATAATGAATCCATCATGAACTTAAGTGCCAATCAGTCCTGCAAAGACCTAGACTAGTCTTGAAAGGCTTGCATAATTTTCTAGCACAACCTCCTTGCTTCACACCTTCTTGTTTAATTCTCCTCTGATGCATGACCTCTAAGAGCCTCTACATAGAGCTAAATCATAATAGGCATCAATCGTCAGCTCCATAAAATGATCCTCCTCCACAGCCTCCAAGTAGTGCTAACTCCTCTAATATATTTATTATTATAATACTCAACTTAATAACACCCCATGAATAATAGAGATTCGAATCTTTCGTAGTCCTATATAATGCTCCTCCAGAAACCTTGAAATTGAAGAGTTACAATGCAAGTGAGAGGTTTATTCTCAAATAATTATAATGTAAATGAGAGCTTGGAGTTATCTTGTAATTCTCTTGGAATGAGTTTAAAAATGAGGTTCATGGGTTAATATAGTTTTTCAAAACCATCAATTATGGATTTATTCATTATCCATCCCCATGTACAAGCCTTTATTTAAGCTTCTTAGCCTTATCTCCAAAAATAGGGCATGATGAGGGTCAATGGGTTGAACCACCCTTCATATCTTGCCCTTTGGATAAACCTTCCATGCATTTCTATTGGAGATATCTCAATTTCTATGGGAAATACCCCATATTTGTGGGGAAAGAGATATTCATGGAGTTAATCCCATTTCTAAAGCCTTAGGAAGTGGGATTTATCTAAAATCTTGGAGATATTATGAACACTCCAAATGTGAGGATTTAATTAGTACACGTGTCAATAATCTATTGGACCATGTGCATGCCCAGTCACCGTACCTACACATTTTTCCCCTATTGCTAGAAAAATTAAATGGGCCATGACTTCAACATATGAAGTCCATTTTTCAAATTATAAAATGCATTGGAAAGATTTTGATGAGCTATTCAATGTGTAGTTAGTTTAGGGAAAATTTGAGACCATATAATTTGGTCAATATTGGAAATCATCCTAGATCACACCTCCTCATTAAGAAGGCTTTTATTCCACCAAAATTTGAAACATTTATTTTCTTGGTACTAGATTTGGTTCTTTGTAATGCCTCATGGAGATCTATGCATTATAATTTGTGGCTTATGAAACTACTATTTTGATATGGGTAGACAATGCCATTCTTTTCCTATGGAAAATCATCAATTCACTAAAAGCACAACATCACACAAAATGATCAGTTTGAGAAAGACATCTCAATGTGAAAGAGAAAAGTGTCTAACTGATTTGATGATCTACCAATGAATAATCTATCCTATATAGCTTGGGGATAGCAAAACTTGTCTATGTCACTGGTTGCATTCCTCAAATGGTGAACTACCTATAATTGCAAAATATCACCTAGTATAAGTATAGACAAAATGTTACCCATGTGTGGGTCTTAAACTACATCTTACACATTTTATCATTAGATGCAATTTCATAACAATATCTACTTCAATTTCAAGTATCAAGTAGGTACACTAGAGATGTCCTAACCAACCTATGTATACTATTGTCAACTTCATAATGCAATTAATTAAAATGTGAGAAAAATAAAGTATGGTAAACCTATCACAATATTCTCCTCATCTGGTTACTCTAAAAATATTCAAAGATAAAACATTGGCTAATTTTCCTTTCATCAATCATCAAAAATCCTAAAGATGCTTTGAAAAATTGACACGCTAATCTACCATTCCAACTATGCAAACATAAAACTAAGGAACTTCTTACCAACCCATTTTATCAAAATATCCCATTTAGGTGGTTTTATTTCCTTAGTAAATACTTGGGTTGACTCATCAACTGGTGGTGGATTAAGAACTTTATTTACCTTTGTAACAGGGCTGTATTCCATCTTTGTCTTATTATTTTTAAGATGGATAAATTCTCAAACATTGCTCAACCCAACGCCCATTCACGTGAAAAAGAGCACAAAAGTTCCTCTTGGCCTTCTTCTTGGATGGGGAATCACATTTGCCATTTCTTTCCTCTGAATGATGAGATTGGTCTTTATTACCTACCTTATTTCTGATGAAAGACATCAAATTATTTAGTAATGACCTTCTCTTCCAATAACTAGCAACATAATGGTTATTTACCCCACAAAAAGTGTAAGGAAAAACATGCCATTTTTTTAATATATCATAACTATATTTTTTATACTAAAAGAGAGGATTAAAAGTTTCAGAATTTATGCACTTTTATCTAATGCTATGTTAAGTGTAAGAATGAGGAGGTGGAATATCATTATCTCTTCTGGTCATTCATTTACACCTTTTATCATCCCATTGTGATGACTTGTTCTTCTACATAGAGGAATTCTGCTATCTTAGTGGTGTAAGAACTTGTCTATTGAAATCTTATATTTCTTTAGTGGATTTAGAACTCTCTCCAATTTCCATTCTCTCACTAGGATAACCCAAACCTACAAAATGAGGATGATCCTTGACCTATATTGGGTTAGTAATACCTTGGATATTATTGTGAAGACCTCTTCTGTCAAAACCCATTTTAAACAATAGTTTTGAGCCAATGCCTCTAGTGTATTTCTCAAAGTCATAAAAAAATTACATCAAAATCTAACTGGGAGGAAGTGCTACATGGTAAACTTATAGTGCAATCATCAATCATGGTCTTTTCATCTATGGTGGAAGGTAACTCCTTCTGTTCACTACTATGCAAATATGCCAAGAGCTTATCCTTGGTTTGCAAATCAACTTTCAAGCATTCGACCTCCTCTTCTAAGGAGTGAAACTTAGATCTTAGGAAACTATTCTCATCCTAGATCTATTGATTGAAAATTTTGATCTCTTCAACTCTTTCATGCTTTAAGGCTTTGCCCATGGTTTCCTTCTCTTGCAAACAACATGTATCTCCAATAACTGCACACTATACTGGAAGATCAAATAAGTCTAAAATGTCTACTGGTAATTGAAATTGATATCAATAGGGTATGCAATTAGAAGAAAATCCTACATTCAAATTGCTCTGATACCAAAATTATCCATAAATAGGTATATTTCCTACTCTAAATTTTTTACTTATTGGATCCTTATAGAGGGATTAGTTTTAATGCCAAAATTTAACTCTAAAAATATAATCAACTAAAAATAATGCAATGTAATTAATGAACATTGCACACAAGTTGATAATAGAGTTCAGAAGATGCCTACATCTCTAGGTTCTTTAAACAATGAACTGATTTATTATAAAAATATGCTTGTAAGTATAAATTTAAAAATTACAAAACTATATCAATCCATCACGAACTCAAGTGCCAATCGGTCATATAGAGACCTAAACTGGTCTTGGAAGGCTTGCACAATGTTTTGACATGGCCTCCCTACTTCACACCTTTTTGACTTCTCCTCTACTGCACAACCTCTAAGAGCCTCTACATAGAGCTAAGTCAGAATAGGTATCAATCATTGGCTCCATAAAATAATCCTTCTCCATGGCCTCCAAGTAGTGCTAACTATTTTAATAGAGCTATTATTAAATTAATTAGATTAATAACAGCTTATGAATAATATAGAATCAGAGCTTTTGTAGTCTTATAAAATGCTCTTCTAGTGATAAAAAAAACTCTCTACTCTTTTCTCAAGATTTGAGTAATAAACACTAGAATTAGGCTTTATAAGCCTTTACAAAACAATAATAATAGTAAGAAAAATCTAAATGTATTTTAATACACTTAGAATGCCTTCAAAATCTCACTTAAGTCTTGAAAATTTGAATTAAGCTCTAATGCCTTTGCATGAATTAGGTTTGAGTGGCTTCAATGTGAATTCCTAGAATTCCAATCAAGTTCTCCTTCCTCAAATGAACCTCCACCCTCTTTATATACTAGTGGAGGGTCCACTTTTTGAGGTTTGGATAGTAATTCCTTTCAAATATTTGTGGGATTTAACATTGTCCCCAACTTATTCCATATATATGGGAATCACCATTATCTATGCCTTTAAATAAGGCTCATATGTGGGATGGAGGGAAATAATATTTTTTTTATTTAAATGATCCATATTTTGACTAGTCTATACCATGTGTCACCTAAAAATTTATTCACATGTCCCATTCTAATTTTTCCATGTGCCAACATTTAATTGGTCCATATTTCCACATCATCACTTTTACTGGGTTTGACCATAATTTTGACTGACCATAACTTTTGCATACAGACTCAAAATTAGCCTATTCAAAATGCATCAAAAAGATTATGATGAGTTCTATGCTATGAAACTAGTTTTAAAATGTGTTAAGACCATCAATTTTTCTAGTTTGAGCATACAATGTCCATTTTTGCATTCCAATAGTTTCCAAAAAGTGCTTGATGAGCTCTACATAATGGACTATGTTTAAAGAAAACCAAGGAACATTTGACAATATCCTTTGGATTACTAGCAATGACATCAATAGGCTATGAACATAAATTTGACAACCTATCTGGCTATCAAAGCCATCAAAACCTAAGAATGGATGGGCATCCAATCAACCTACAATTCTAATTTATAAGGGTGTCTTCATGGTAAATATGATCATGATAGAAAATTTTTGAGGGCACTATGGGTGATGACATTGAATATAGACATGTCAATAGACAAACAAAGGTACTAAGGATAAATTCACCATGAAAAGAAGCATTCTCTACTATAAGTACAATATGGAAAAAATCTAAATTTCAATTCCAAAGCATCCTCAACTGCTTCTAACTACACTTAGCCACCAGAATTCACTTCCATGTTCACAATAACATGGCTTCTATCTAAAAGTTTCAACTACATTCCTAATTTCATATTGAATTCTCAGCTACTTCTATGAGTGGGAATGAATTTCCTCCCTTTTTAGAATTTAGAATTTTGAACCTCTCTCATTCTTATTTATAGGAATTAGAAAGCCTTGCTCAAGGTTGGCATTTTTTAGGATGAAAGTATGCTATGCTTGGTTGAATTATAATAGATACAAAGAAACTGAAACATTTTTCATGCATTTTATTGATTTTTAAGACGATTTCTCCCTCTCTTGTTTAGTTGGTTATCTATATATTTTTATTGAACTTAGATAATTGTATGAATCCCAAACCTTATTAATTAAAAGGAAAATATTGATAATTTGAAAATTGTTGAGACTCTATAGTAATTTACTACATAGGTTTTATGGTGGTTATGACTCCTCTTCTCTCAGTCAATGTCTCCATGTTATTGCACCATCTTTAGTTGGAGTTATGCTAGGTATGGCTAAATTAAAGATTGGTTTCATAAGATTCACCAAATAAAATAATTCTAGATTCAGTTATGAGGGAAGTAGGATATTTATCTCTTTAGCTCTACTCTTTTATGTTTTTTTATAATTAAATTAATTTAGGACCCAAAATTAATATAAAGTTAAATGTTTATCTCGATCGCTATTTTCCACTTTATTTATCACTAATATAGCATTGTTGAATTGATAAGTATGGTAAAATAGTAATGAATCAACATTTCATTTGTATATCTTAGGAATTTTTATTTCTATGAAAGGATAAAATCTACAACTATATCCAAGAAAACTATGCAGCCTCTCAATGATTACCTTAGCCAAAACAAACTACATCTCATTTCATTAAAATAGGACCCTTATATAGAATAGTCTATATCAACCAACTTAGTGAAGACTAGTATACCAATACCTTATACATTTAGATTTTAGGGAGGTATTTTTCTCATGGTATCTACCTCCATTCAAGAGAGGTAAGTCCTAAAAAACCCATCCTAAATGATGGCCATGTAAAGCAATGCATCAACATGTTCTGGTGTTAGAAGGAGGATTTGTTCCCTAAATTGAGTTTGTAGCCAAAGTCCAAACTAAGGCATTTTATAAAATTTGATTCCACTAAGCTAAATATCCCTTAAGATGTAAAATTTAATGATAAACACTTGATCAAAATCTACTGGGGATACCTTTGATCTCTTAAAACCTACTGATCATAGGGTGTTAGGAATATAAAACACAAAATAATATTAATGAAATAAAGATGGAAATAAAATATAGAAAATACAATATAAGAATCTTGGTAATTTTCTAAGATATTTAGTTGGTGACAAGACCAAATAGTGGGATTCAATGTTGGCATAATCTACATTTTCTTACAATGATTCAGTCAACCAAAGTATAAGTATGAGTCTTTTTCAAATATTGTATGGGATCAACCCTATAGGTGTATGTGATTTTAGGAGTACAATTGAGATAAGCATAAGTGTAAAAGGTGAATACTATACTTTATATACATGATGTGCATCATGAAATCAAGACAAGACTTGAAGAGAATGCTAGAAAATACAAGAATCATGATGATAAGTAAATGAAAGAACAAAATTTTTAAGTTTGTGACTTTGTTTTGGCACATTTTCATAAGGAAAGGATTTTGAAAGGAGAATATAGAAACCCAAATTTAATAATATCAAATATTGAAACAATTTGAAGAAGTTCTCAACTAATGCTTATGGATTGGAAATAACACTTTCCATGAGTAGAAAAAGAGGAGATGGAATTCATTCTATACATTTGTAATAGTAAGAAGATAAGGGGTATTGATTACTACAAGTAATTGATCAAGTGGAAGGATGTAGAAGCCAAAGATGTGATTTGGATGAATGTATTAGAAGGGAAAATGTTGGAAATATTGTTGTTGATGTTAAAGGTCTAGCATTGGTGATAAAGACCCGATTACATTTAATGGTATTTTTAATATTTATATCTTGGCTAATGTGTGTTAATATTTATTTAATATTAATGAATATATTTTTGGTTACATATAAGTCAAAAGAGGGCCCATGGAGAAGTCAAAGAGTCACAGGGTAAAGATAAAAGAGGAATGCAATGCATTTTCTCATGAAGAGTCATCTTGAGGAATTCCAAGAGTCACCATATAAAGACAAAAGAGGGTATGTCACATTTTTCTATGAAGGGACACTTTGAGGAACATGAAAAGTCACCAAGATAAAGATAAAAGAGGAAAGGATGCATTTGATTATGAAGGGTCACCATGTGACTTTTCAAATGCAAGTATATGAAGGGTCATATAAGTTTGGCACCATTTTCCATGAAGATTGAAGGTTCACAAAGGGTGAATGCGAAAGGTCATTTGGAAAGCTATAAATAAAGGATTGAGAATCCATTTTTAATATGCAAGAGAGTGCATGGTTTGTATTTTTTTTAGAGGAGAGAAAAGTAGGAGATATTATAGAGTTCTATCATTTGTTGAGTAAGCAACATTAAGAGATAGTTGTCTTTTATACACAAAAGGGGTTGGTGCTCTTGTTGATTGGTGCTCATAAATCTTTGAAAGGGGTTGGTGCTCACAAATAGTTTTTATGTTAGTGCTTGGTAAAGGGGTTGGTGCTCCTACAAGTTAGTACTTGCGAACTTTGTAATTTGAGTTGGTACTCATTCATATACTTGAGATTGTTCTTCATAGTTTTTCCCACATTGGATTTCTACGTAAAAATATGGTCTCTCTCTCTCTCTCTCTCTCTCTCTCTCTCTCTCTCTCTCTCTCTCTCTCTCTCTTGTGTGGTGTATGTTGTTATTTCAATTTTATTGCATATCTTGAATGTGTGATTAAGTGGTTAAAGAAAAGAAATAAAATTAAGTAAAAGATATATAATATACTGATTCACCCCCCTCTCAATATATTTTATGCTTAACACTTGGTATTAGAGTATGTTCCTTTTGAAAAGGTTTTACAGCTTGAAGGTTGATCGGGGAAAGCATGATGGCTGGATCACATGAATGTATTTCTATAAATAAGGCACTTTTATTTGATGGGACAAATTATGCTTTTTGGAACATAAAGATGAGGACTTATTTGATGGCCCTTGGATTCAACATTTGGTAAGCAGTGGTGGAGGAATATGAAGAGCCATAGACACTTGTAACTACTTCGGCATAAAAGAAGGTAAGTGAAAATAATGTTAAACCTTTAAATGCTATTTTATGTGGTTTATGTGAATCATAAATTATTAAAGTTTTGCAATGTAAATCTGTTCATGAAAATTGGGTAAAACTTGAGAATATTTATAAAGGTGATGGAAAGGTTTAGCAAGCTAAGCTTCAAAATTTTAAAAAATTGTTTGAGAGTTTGAAGATGGAAGAGGAATAAAATATATTATCTTTTATGGGTTGATCAAATAGTTAATAAAATTCAAGATCTTAGAGAAAATTTAGAAGAATCAATTGTGGCACAAGAAGTTTTGAGATCTCTACCATTGAGATATGATGCAAAATTTTTAGCAATTGAAGAGATGAAAAATTTAGTCAAGCTTAAGATGGATGAGCTACTTAGTATTCTTATGGCATATGAAATGTAGATCGAACAAGAGAAACCCTCAAAGAGAGAAGCTACATTCAAGACATCAAAGAAAGAGAAGGCTAAGATTCAAGAATCAAGTGATAGTTCTAGAGATGATGCAGATGACAATGGAGATCTATTCATTCATAAGCCAAAAATGACACATATAAATATGAAAAAAAATTGCCTTTTAAATGTTTTAATTATAGAAAGATTAGACATTTTTTAACTAAGTGCCTTGATAAAGATAATGGTGACAATGAATAAGGAAAGTCTACATACAAGAAAAATTTCAAAAAAAAATTCAAGAAGGGATTTGAGAAGAAGATTTTGTATTCTAAATATCATAGTTTAGTCGAAGATAGTGGAGTCAGTGATTCAGAAGAAGAGATTCTATTCATGGCCATACATGAAGATGCTTTTGTAAGCAAAAGTAAAGATGATCAAGAAGAACATGATAAAGTTGAAGTGAATCTAGAATGAGAACTCATTTGTGCCTTATAAGAGTTAAAAGCTCTTGAAAAGAAGAATCAAAGATTAAAGCTCCACATTGAGAAAAATAAAAAGGAGTAAAAAAAAAACAATTGAAGATCTACAAGCACACTTTGGAGAAGCCAAGAAAAATAAAAAATATCTAATGGCATAATTTCAAAAATTAAGTGAAGAATGTGAAAGGTATATTATTGAAATTGATTCTTTAAAAGTAGATCTTGAAAAAAAAATAATAAAGCAATCAATGATAAAGTAGCCAATGATTCAAAATTTGAAAATAGCACTAATATTTTGAATAAAATATTAGAAAGTCAAAGATCAATGTTAGATAAAATAGGTATTAGATTTGAAAAAGAGAAAGAGAAGGCCATAGACAAGGTTAACAAAAAAAAGGAAAGAACTATGTTGAAGCTCTTTCAAAAGAGGAAATAAGAAAGGAAGAAGTTAAGAATATAAAGAACATGTCAAACAAAGAAAGCTAGAAGAAACATAGATACAAAATACAATTAGGTCAAAGATATATAAATAGATCCTATTTTTATTGTAATGAATATGGTCATAAGAAAATAAAATGTTGAAAAAGGACTAACAATTTTAGAAATAAGGAGAAGAAAACTCATGCAGAGTCAAGTAAAAGCCACAACTCTTTTATTCTTCTATCAGGCTTTAATGAAGAGGCCATAATATGTTACAATTGAAATAACTTCAGACACATAGCTTGAAATTATAGAAACATGTTCAATTCAGTCAAGGACCAGAGTTTTAAGGCTCCATTCATCAAGAATAAAGTTCATATAGGTTCATAGCAGAAAAATAACCTAAAAAGTCTATGTTGGTCCAAATAGCTTTGCATGAAAGAATGGTTCATTGATATTGGATGTTTGAGGTGTATGATAGGAGATAAGAGAAAGTTTATAACCTTGAAGAAGATCAATGGTGGCATAGTAAAATTCAGAGATAATACTACTGCCAAAATTGTTGGAAAAGGTACACTAAGTTTGGATAATAGTAGAACTAAAAATAGAAATGTTTTATATGTAAAAGGTCTTAAGCATAATATTTTGAGTGTAATTCAAATATATGATTAGGGGCACATACTAAATTTTTATACAGAAGGTTGTGAAATTAGAAGAAAAGATTCAGAAGTGTTGGTTGTAGATGCTCAAAGAATAGGTAATAATTTATATATATTATCAGACATCAAAAGTCAATGATGTTATTTGAGTCAAATTGAAGAAAGTTGGATATGGCACAAGAGAATGGGACACATAAATTTTAATAATCTTGTCAACATCAACAAGAAGCAAATAGTCAGAAATCTTCCAAAAATTACAAAGCTATCTAACACGCTTTATGAACCTTGTCAGCATGGGAAGTAGGCCAGAAGGTGGTTCAAAAAAAAAGATTACTTGACCAGTCAGATATTAGAGCTTGCTCACACTAATTTGTGTGGACCTATGAGAACTCAAAATACTCAAGGTGAGAAATATTTCATATTTCTTATTGATGATTTTTCACGAATGACTTGGGTAAAATTTTTAAAGAAAAAATTTAAAGACATTTCAAAGATTTCAAAATATTAGTTGAGAATGAAACTAGTTGAAGATTAAGTGCCAAATATCATATCGAAGAGGAGAATTTATGTCAGATCAGCTTATTGAATATTGTGAAGACCATGGAATAAAGAGACATTATTCAATAGCTAGAACTCCATAGCAAAATAGAGTAGTTAAATAGAGAAACAGAATAATTTAAGAGATGTTGAGGATAATGCTAAATAAATCTAAGATACTAGATAAATATTGGAGAGAGGTATAATAATACATATTCATAATAGAGCATTATTGAGAGTCAATAGTGACAAAACTCCTTATGAGCTATGGAAAGACAAACCATCAACAATTGATTCTTTTAACATTTTCAGTAGTAGATGCTTCATAAAGATAACTAATAAAAAAACTTGGTAAGTTTAAATCCAGAGCAGATGAAGATATGTTTCTTGGTTATTCTTGCAAAGGTAAAGCTTATAAATGTTATAACAAAAGAATCAAGAAAATAGTTGAAAGTGCAAGTGTCAAGATAGAAGAAGATAGAACATAAAGAATCAGTGATCTAGTAGACATTTATAAAATCATTGAAAAAGAAGACTTTGAAGAATCAGATGAAGATGAGAAGAAGGAGAAAAAAATACCAAAACCCCATCCAAATATGTTCAGATAAATCATAATGAAAGTGACATCATGAAGGACATAAATGAAGGAATTTGCACTAGAAGAATGATGATAAGTGAATATGAGAAAGTTAATTTTTCTTTGTTATCCAAAATTTACCCTATAATTTTTTCAAAAGCTAGACATGATAAGTATTGGGTTAAGGCAATGGATAAAGAATTAAATCATAAAGAAAAAAATGATACTTGAGAATTAGTGCTTAGACCAAAAGATCACAATGTGATAGGAACAAAATGGGTTTATAGAAATGAGTTGAATGAAAATGGAGAAGCCACCAGGAATAAAGCAAGATTAGTATGTAAAGGATATGCTTAGATTGAGGGAATAGATTTTGAAGAAATTTTTACACCAGTGGCAACGTTAGAGGCCATTATAATGTTTCTTGCATATGTAGTGTTTAAAAATTTCAAAATATTTTAGATGGATGTACTATTTGACTTCCTAAATAGAAATCTAAAAGAAGAGATCTACATTGAGTAGCTTGAGGGATTTATTCTCTCAAATATTAGTAGCCATGTTTGTAGATTGAAGAAAACACTGTATAAATTGAAATATGCACCCAACTCTTGGTATGTAAGAATTGATAAGTACCTACAAGATCAAGGTTTCAAGGGAGGATTTGCTGACAATAATCTTTACATCAAAATAGAAGGTGAGCATCAATTGATTGTTGTGGTATATGTTGATGATATCATTTTTAGAGGAAACATTGAAAAGGTGACAATTTTTTTTTTTGATAATATTGAAAAAGAATTTGAGATGTCTATGCTTGGAGAATTATCATTTTTCTTAGGGTTAAAAATATTTTAGTTAGATAAAAAAAATTTCATATCTCAAAGTAAATATGCTAAGAAGATTTTGAATAAATTTGGTTTTGAGGATTGTGCACTGGTTGGCACACCAATGAGTATAGAAAATAAGGTGAACAAAGATGAAGATTCACTTATTATAGATCAATATTTGTATAGATATATGATTAGTAATCTTTTATATTTAACAACATTGAGGCTAGACATCATGCATATAGTAGGTATGGTTACAAGATATCAGTCAACTCTAAAAGATAGTCATGTTCAGTTGGTGAAGAGAATATTCAAATATATGAAGGGGACATTGGATTATAGATTATGGTATCCCACAGATAGAGATTTCACTTTGGTTGCTTATACAAATTCATATTGGGTAGGTTACCTGAATGATAAAAAGAGTAAACGTGAAGGATCTTTCTTCTTTGATGATATCTTAGTATCATGGCTAAGTAAAAAGTAAAATTTAGTATCATTTTCTATAGCTAAAGCAAAATATATTGTAGTGATATTGTGTTGTACTCAAGTGCTTTGGATGAAGAAAACTTTAAAAGATATCAAGGTAAAATATGATGAACCTATTTCTATTTTTTGTGACAACATAAGTGTTATTAATATTTCAAATAATCTAGTGATGCATTCAAGAACAAAACATATTCCCATCAGATATCACTTCTTAAGAGAGCAGGTTGTAGATCAATAGATTAAGATGGAATATATCAGTACTATAGAGTAGATTGTAGATATTTTCACAAAGGCATTATCAAAAGACATATTTAAGTATCTATGGGAGAAGTCGGGAGTAATTTCCTTTACTTCTTATGATTGAGGATCAACATCAATTGAGGGTCAACTAAGTGTTAGCTCCAAGTTAGGCCCTTTGCCATTGATGTCAAAGTAAGAGAAAAATAGAAACAAATATAGGTACAAGAGTATAAACAAGTGAAAAAATAGGTACAAAGAATAGGTACAGGTTGCTACAGAAAGGGAGAGTTACTGTATGTTTTTTTGATGGCAGTATGTGCAGGTTAGCTTATGTAGTGTAGGTTTTAGGATGTGGTAGTTTCAGTTTGAGGTTGCCATCAATGACAAAGGGGGAGATTATTGGAAATATTTTCATTGATATCAAAGGTTTAACATTGGTGATAAAGGCCCCATTGCATTTAATGGTGTTTTTAATATTTATATCTTGGCTAATGTGTGTTAATATTTATTTAATATTAATGAATATATTTTTAGTTGCATATAAGTCAAAAGAGGGACCATGGAGAAGTCAAAGAGTCATAGAGTAAAGATAAAAGAGGGATGGGATGCATTTTCTCATGAAGAGTCATCTTGAGGAATTCTGAGAGTCACCTTGTGAAGACAAAAGAGGGCATGGTGCATTTTTCCATGAAAGGACACTTGAAGGAATATGAAGTCACTAAGATAAAGACAAAAAGGAAAGGATGCATTTTATTATAAATGGTCACCATGTGACTTTTTAAATGTAAGGATACAAAGGGTCATGCAAGTTTGATGTCATTTTTCGTGAGGATTGAAGGGTCACAAAGGGTGAATGCCAAAGGTCATTTATAAAGCTATAAATAAAGGCTTGAGAAGCCATTTGTAATATGCAAGAGAGTGCATGGTTCATATTTTTTTAGAGGAGAGAAAAGTAGGAGATATTGTAGAGTCCTATCATTTATTTAGTAACCAACATTGAGAGATAGTTGTGTTTTATACACAAGAAGGGTTGGTGCTCCTATGGGTTGGTGCTCACAAATCTTTAGAAGGGGTTGGTATTCTTATGGGTTGGTGCTCACAAATAGTTGTTGTGTTGGTGCTCTGCAAAGGGGTTGGTGCTCCTACAAGTTGGTTCTTGTGAACTTTGTAATTTGAGTTGGTGATGATTCATATATTTGAGATTGTTCTTCGTGGTTTTTCCCACTTTAGGTTTCCACGTAAAAATCTGGTTTCTCTCTCTCTCTCTCTCTCTCTCTCTCTCTCTCTCTCTCTCTCTCTCTCTCTCTCTCTCTCTCTCTCTCTCTCTCTCTCTCTCTCTCTCGCTCTCTCGTGTGGTGCATTTTATTGTTTTAGTTTTATTGCATATCTTGAATGTGTGATTAAGTGGTTAAAGAAAAGAAATTAGATTGAGTAAAAGATATATAATATAATTATTCACCCCCCCGTCTCAGTATATTTTATACTCAACATAAAAACATGGTAAGATTATAAAGGAACTCATAACAAGTTTATTAGTATGGGATAATGAACATTTTCATTACCTTAGGTGTTTGAGGCATGAACATCCAAGGTGGAGGACAATATTGCATCAATGAAAATATATTAGTTTAGGTTTTGTCTTGTGCTGTCTCTATTGCCTTATTTTTGTAAGCTTGTGAGTCTCTAGGAATGATGTTGTATAATTATTACTTTTTTACACAATAGTGTGTATATATTTTTTATGATTTTGTTAGTCTAAATTATCTTTTTAGTCATGAATATTTGAAAAAGATCATTCTTAAATGTAGAAACAAATTGGTAGGAAAAATTTCATGAGTTCATAGTATATGATTAAGATGAGATGTGTGTTAAGTTTTAGATCATTTGGATAAACAAATATAATGCACAAAGATTTATGACATATGCAATATGACTTATAATATCACTTGAGCATTAGGGAGCGAACATAATTGATTCTTCAACATATAATTGTAGTAGTGACAAATATTTCAATTGGTAGAGCTTCGTTATTCAGTTTATGTTTTGACTTTTTGATCGATCATTTGGAGGACTTGGATTATCATATAATAGTTGTGACTATGTTTGTTATTATGACATGTGAGAGGATTTATTTTTTAAAAACTATAATTTAATCCCAAAATTTGTGGGAACTAAAATCTACCAAAATCTTGTGCATTTTTTTGAGAACAAGGAAGCTAAATATGTAACCCACAAAGCTTGGTATGTCATAGGAATAATTAAACTGGTCAATGAAATCAATTTATGAGAGGTTAGAAAACTTATGAATAAGGGAGAAGAAAATACCAAGAGGGTATATACTTATTTATGGGTTTTTTTCAAAGAAGCCTGTAATGCATGTGTGAGGTGATTGTACATAGTCATCATAAATAGTGGTTTTACTTCTAACCTTGGTGGTTTTGATTTTATGCTAATGACTAATCTATTGTGAAAGATTTGGCCTTTGTATCAGTAGATTTTTTTGTGTTTCAATGGCTTTGATCTGTGTAAGAGTAGCTTTGAATTCTAACAATTTGTTTTGTAGGTTGACCCTCAAGATTGTCAATGAAATTACTAACATTCTATATTTAGGTCTGCTTGTCACATAAATCAATAGTCAAATCATCATATAAAATATCTTATTAGTCCATCAATTAATTAATCAAATTAATATTTTTGGGGTGACTTGGTTGTGTATTCACTCCCCTCAAACTCATAGGTGACTTTTGGATAAAAATAATTGAAGTTACCTTGTTTGTGCTGACAATATGGAATATTCATCATTTTATGTCTGTGTGTTTCATCCAAGGAAATATTTTATATGATTTAACCTCACAATCATAAGGAGACCATGGGGATAAAAACAATAAAAACCTCTATATTTTCTTTTTATATGTGCAACATGACAGAATTTATCCCCACACACACCTATCATAGTCATTAGGTGGGTTGTAACATGGATTTCATTACCACACACTAATCCACACTCTATGTTATATCAGAGTATAAATATAAAGGAAAAATATCATAAATCTAAGTTGCCTTACATATAAATGATTTTATGAAGTGAAGAGGTTACACTTAATTACTTAGGCATCAAACAACATATTTATTCTGACTTGGGTCCCATGTACTATAATGTATTTAGGGGATGACCCTAGTGAGACTCATACAACCTATATTAAGACCCTTTGGTTGAAAATGACTATTAGTTTAGGGGAAAAGACCTCCTTGAATACCAATCACCACATATAGATGTATAGTGATGGTTCAATGACCAAACTAGTCACCACTTTACGTGAGTAGATTGGTTGGTTATTAGTTGATTTGCACATATGTATCTACTAGCATAACCTTGTGTATTTTTTGATATTATTTATGTGTTTTTGAGTATCATAATTTTGTAAAACCCCACATCAAACAAGAACCACATTAACATCAATAATTTGAATCAAACCAAAACTTCAACATCCCTTTATAATTGCAAAAAAGTCATAACCCAACCTGACCAAATCATGATTTGAGCACCTAGTCTGCACAACATCTAATCCAAACATCATATCATCAATTTAAATACTAAGATGTTAAAATAAATTAATCAAACCATATAATATTATACCAACCCATATTAAAGGACAATCCCTTCATAAATCATAATCAATGTCATAAGCTTACTTGATTCCAAAACCTAGTCAAGTTTGAATCATACATTCAACCAAATACGATCATCCACTTCATGAAATCAAACTTGAGAAAATAAAAACAAAACCATACAATCACTTGAGTTATATTAATTAAACCAATCCAACTTCCTCAAGGGTCACTTATGACCTAGTCAACCGATAAAACTAATCAAATGCTACCAACTTGTCATACACATCCTTTAGCTAGCCAAAATCTATCCCCCTATCAAAATATAGTGTCATTTGAAAACCTTAATAGATCAAGTCAATAAAGTCTAGGGTTACATAAAAATAACCAAAATCCAATCCAAGAGATTGTCGTAGCTCATCATCAAGTCCAAATGTCAATCAACATCAAGGGTTATAATACCTTGATCAATCCAAGGCTAGCTAGCTCATGTCCGAACCAAGTCAAATTTTATTAGGCTCATCCAATTAACACCTATCAAATCAAGTCAAATCTCTCACATAAAATCAATTAAAGTCAAATTTGATTAAATCCAAAATCAATCCTAAGCAAGATTACATCAATTCACACATCAAAATCATCCAAAACACTCTTAATGACACCCAAAACTTGATATCAACTTAAGATTGGATAAATTTAACATCACAATAACCTCAAAAATTCATGGAATATCGCACTAAAACATGATAAATGGGTAAATATTTATTAATCCAAAAAAATATGTCTAAGATAATCACAATGACTTGTTGGACATAGAACATGGAAGGTTCCAAATGAAATAATACTTATAAGATAATATGGATGAACTATTACTAAGACTTATCAAATTTAGAGCCTAAATCCCCTTTGATTTTGACATAATTTTTTTCAACATATCATAAACAAGAAGATTCATAGTCAAAAAAGACTTATTCCTGGTCATAATCAATTTGAAGAAGAGGAACCCCAAATAGAGTCGGTAAATGTCAACAGTGTCAAAATTAGCAAAGGTAAATCTAACTTGGATGACTAAATGGAATAGGATTGAAATAAATCCATGATTTATCAATTAAACCATGTCACCCAAATAGTGGCATCCATTTCATCCCAAATATATCTTGATGCATCCAATTCTTAACATCACAAGAAGATATCCAAAAACTCATCAACCCTACATGAGTTAAGAGAAAGATCAAATGAAACTTGAGCCCATTCCATCATTATCCAATCCATTTACCAACCCTTAATTCACTCAATAATGAAAATTGGTGAAGGATAAAATTTAATATATCTAAATGGGTTCACACAAATTTGAATATTTGTGCCCCTATTCCACTTGACAAAGACATCCTATACATGCATTTTTTGCTATTTTTTCAAACCACCAAAATTATATAAATACAAATTGAAAATAGTATCCAAGGGAGCACATCAAATAATATTTTTTATCCCATTAAGAACTTATTGATAAGTTTTTTTCATTTATGTTAAGGTTCACATCATTGATGTCAACGTGCATCTAGTGAAGATGCATGGTGAGGTGGTCTTTGAGGTATGTGCTGTGTGTGTTTAATATGACAAGGAAACCATGTGATAATAAAGAATTTGTAGGCAACATAATGTCTCCTTGATGAGAGAGAATTTTAAGGAAACCTAATGATTCTTCTATTGGTTTATGTCAAGGATGATATTAAGGTTCAAGTCAAATGATCATTAAAGCATGTTTGATTACTAGTTCTTGAGTATAAGGTGTCTTGAGAAGCCTAGTCTAAAACCTGTGAGAAGGTGTACATAGTGAAGTTTGGTAAGTAATCAAAATCTTGTGATAGGTTTTTTGGCATTGTGTAATCATGTAAAATAAATGTAGATACTTTTATAAGTGTTTCAAGGTCTATTGTCAAGTTTTAAGAACTTAAGAAGCTTAGTCATGGTACTACTCATAAACATGAAGAGACCTTGTAAGAAGGTATGAGTATGATGGATTGGTAAGATGAGTACACACATGCATGAATAGATGTATAATCTTGCTTAATAATTCATGTGAGGCATTGGAGCACTTATGAGAGTCTTAAGGTGAGCCTATAGGGGGTAGGATCTATAAATCAAGTATGCAACTAGACCACTTATAGACCTTGCTTGGCCTAATGAGGACATCATGATCTATTTTCAAGGCATATGAAGGATGTATTGCACTATTTAAACATGTGATAAAATTATTGAGTATGCCATTGAGGTAAAGAGAACATGGAAGAGGCATGAAGGGTCAATTTTAAGGCCTAATGTGATTTGTAGGTCAAGGTCTAGAAAGCAGAGAGAGAGAGAGAGAGAGAGAGAGAGAGAGAGGAGAGAGAGAGAGAGAGAGAGAGAGGAGAGAGAGAGAGAGAGAGAGAGAGAGAGAGAGAGAGAGAGAGAGAGAGAGAGAGAGAGAGAGGGAGAGAGGAGAGAGAGAGAGAGAGAGAGAGAGGTCATGATCAATTTTAAAGACAAGTTTTCATATTTGAGCATGGACAGAGGATATGTTTTTTAAAGCATATTCACAAATTTTGAGTTCATGGTTTTCAAGAAAAGGCATGAAAAGTGGTTTCAAGGGTATCTCAAGTACATACAATGAAGGCATGCAAACCCAATAAGGACTTTTAGCTATTCATTAGCATGTGTAACCTCTAAATGGAAACTTGAGATATTAAGGAAATATGGTGAAGGTTCATATATAATAACTATATGCATTTGTTTTGGATTTAAGGGGCAATCCCTTATGAATAATCATTAATACCAAAACCTATGTTAAACCTCTCTAAAACCCTAATAAGGCCCTGATGTGAAAGATATTGTTAAAAATAACCTAGAATGGTCTCAAATGACTATTAAAAATTATTGGAGTTTGTATTCAACTCTCCCAAACACCTCCAGGTGTGATTGAGTTGTCAGGTGTGTGGAGTATACCCTACAGGAAAGTGCACATTTCTCAGAGATTCATTGTAATAGCAAGAATTTGACCAAGTCAAAGTTTTAAAATTGATGAAAGTTTAATCTTGAGAATAATATTTTATGTTCTTGATGGTTTTTTAACTGGTTCTAGTTCTCAAGTGTGCTAAACTAGTCATCCAAGTTAGGCAGTCACTAACAGGCCTTATGGTCAAAATAGTGATAAACCTAGGCAACAATGAGAAGAAGATTAGGAATGTGTTATAATGAAATAGTGATAAAAAAGAGAGTATGTATTTTTTAAAGGAAGTTTAAGATAAAATCATATTTGGTATAATTTTTGGAGATTAGTGAATATAGTAAAATTTTGCCAACAAGTTGACTTATCTGGCTCAATGAGGTTTGTGTAGAGTGAGGTCATGAGATTAGTCTATAATACTAATAGTTTCTATTTGAATATATTATATTTATATATGAGTATGATATAATTATCTCATAAAATAATATAAATTCATTATAACTCTCTAAAAGTGGTCATACAGGTGTTGAAAGTCATTATCACTTTGACTATGTTTAAAGGTAAACTGGCAGTTCTAGGTAAACAAATTATAGTAATGACTTTGAGGCTCTATGCCATGATTTAAAGTATATAATGAACATTTTTTTTTTTTTTAAATTTTATTTCCTATACATTAGCTTTATAAGGTTTTATAATTAGTGAAAGTGCTTTAAATGTTGAATCCAAAATGGCTTGTTTGGCCCTAGGTTGACTATGTGTAGTAAGATCAAAGATAGGTCTACAAGATAATTATTTGACATTAGACCCTATGTTTTTTGTATTTAATAGTTTTATATAAATGTCAAAATATTTTTGAAAGTATTATTAGTCATGGGAAGTGTTCTTTTAGGTGTTAAAGATCAATTTCTTCATGACTGGGTTTTGGAGTGTTTTGGTAGTTCTGAGTGGGATATTTGCATAGAAGTGTTTGATTCCTTTTTCCCTAAGTTATAAATTATAAATAATATGGTGATGACCTAATATCATTTATTTTATATTCATGTGATTTATTACCATGGTTATTTACCTAATTTATGTTTAATCTTTATTATTTTAAGATAGACTTTTTGTGTTTGAGAATGCCCAATTGTGATAATACAAATGGTGTGCTTCAAGTGGTGGTTGGTTTTAAAAAGTGATATGGATCCTAGATGAGATTAGTATACATATATTTGATTTTTATATGATATTTTTTTACTTTGTGTGAAGTTTTAAAGTGTTCCAAGGAAGACAAAGTGTAACATGTCTTAAAGTAGACCTAATGGGATTAGGTCTCCATGAAATCTAAACATGGAATAAAGCCTAATTGAGATATGTCACACCTAAAAATAATAAATATTAATTTTATTCATGTTTATTATATGTACTAGGACCTATTTCATGGCTAACATAAGAGGTTAAGGGTGTTTTTCTGACTAGGTGGAATATGAGCAAGAGGCTTGTATAAGTACAAGGTAGTTTTAGTCCTATTTGTGTGTCTAGAGAAGATGAAAATGAAATAGTAATTTGGTAAGAATATTAATGTATTTTATAACATATGAATAGTGTATATAAACTATGATGAATATTTAACAAAGGTTATGCATATAAGGATCAAGGTCATATGACTTAATTAAACAAAGAGGTCGAGAAGGTAGTTTGAGAGGGATAAGAGAGTGAAGAACTGAAGAGGTGGTCATCATCAGTTGATTGAGAAATAATGTTTCCTAAAGGTGATCAAGAAATTAGGTGATTGAGTTGGTACTGAGTCATCTACGGGGTTGGTACCTCCTTACAAGTTTGTGCTTGTTAAAGCCTAGATGAGTTGGTGCTTAGCAAGTTGGGGTTGGTGCTCTATGTGAAGTTGGTGCTTCACTAAATTGTGATATTTTGACTTATATGACTATAGTATATTTTAAAGTATATTTGGGTTTTATTCCCCTTGAGGGTTTCACACATATATGATGTGTTATCTTGTGTAACCTTATTTCATGCTTGTATAGTTGATTTCTTATGCATTGCTTCATGTATATGTTGATGTGATGGTTCTTGTATGATAAGGAAGAATTTAAGGAAATTTTTTAAGATAATAATTCACCCCCTCCCAATAATTTTTCTTCAACATTTGGTATCAGACCAAGTCCTTTGAAGTAGGCCTAATAACTTAAAGGAGATCCTAGAAGTGAGGATGACTAGTGAGCAAGCTCAAGGTGGTTTCTCTACTAGTAAGGCTCCATTTTTCAATGGGAATAATTATTATTTTGAAGAATTAAAATGAAGACATATATTATTTCAATGGGCCATGACATATGTTAGTCAATTGTGGATGGATACACTCCACCTCCTACACCACCAAGTCATGTAACATGCAAGAATGAAAGTGAGAACAATTCTAAGGTAATGAATGTCATTCTATTTGGCCTATCAAATGTAGAGTTTGTGAAGGTGATGTAGTATGAATCAGCCAAGGTGATATGGAATAAATTGAAGACTATCTATGAAGGAGGTCACCAAGGTGAATATGGCCAAGTTGCAGACCCATCAAAGATAGTTTGAAAGTTTGAAAATGAAGAAGAAGAAACCATTGCATCTTACTTGTTGAAGGTTGATGAAGTTGTCAATGTCATTCAAGGATTAGGATAAGAAGTAAAATAATCTACAATGTTTCAAAAGGTATTGATATCAATAACTCCTAAGTTTGATTCTAAGGTGTCTGAAGTAGAAGAGATGGATGGCCTTCATGGCATATTCATTGACTATGAGATGAGAACAAATGAAGGCCTCCATGAAGGAAGTAGCATTCAAATATAATAATAAGTAAAAATATAAGAAGGTCAAGGATGAGGTATGTTTAGATGTTGATTATGATGAATTAATAGCCATGTTTTCTACAAAATTAAGGTTTGGATCTGGTAAGTATAAGGGCAAATTGCCTTTCAAATATTTCAACTATGGTAAGATTGGTCACTTTGCATGTAAGTGTTTTAAACAAGATAAGACCAAGCATGATGAAGAACATGATAACATCATGGAGATGATAAGAAGGTTTATAAGTTTGACAAAAACAAGAAGGATTTTAGGAGGTATGAAGATAAGAAAGGGACATTAAAAACAAAGAGAAGTTTTAATACCAAAGATGATAATAACTCATCTGATGTAAGTGACACAAGTTCATTTGATAGTGATGATGATAGTAATGAACATGAACATGAACATGAACATGGCAACATTAAAACCCTATTCATGGTTATATAAACAAACAATGGGAATTGCTCGAATGGGAAGGGCCTTATGGATGATGAAGAAGAGGCTAGAGTTAACTTTGAGGCATAATTGGTGAGTGCTCTAGAGGAGTTAAATTTTTAAATAAGGAAGAATCACAAATTAAGATCATTAGTTAAGGACTATGAAGATTAGATTGGTTTATTTAAAGAGAGATTGAGTACACACATCTAAGGAGTATGATGAGATCATCAATTGGATTGAAGCACAAATGGAGATTGTCATTGATAGATTAAAATATAAAGAGGAAGAATGCACAAGGTATGGAATTAAAATGGAATTCTTGAAAATTGAGTTGGATCAAACATCTATCAAGTTAAAGACCTTTATGAAGTTTGAAAAGAGTACTAATGTTTTAGACAACATCTTAAGTAGTTAAAAGTCTAAAAGTGATAAGACAGGTCTTGGTTTAAAAAAAGACCAAAAGGAGGAATCTCAAGTCAAGGAGAAGGCTAATGAAGACAAGAAGGTCAACATGAAAAGACTAATCAAATAGCCTAATGCTATGAGGTATGTTATTTTCATTCACTGGTTACTATCTTGCATGAAATCAGGTTGGTCATAGAGCAAGAGAGTGTAGAAGACGCTGTAAAAATGAATATGCATGGATTATGAAAGGAATCATTAGTCAAGAGATATGTATGAGGTTGTTTACTATAACTATAATAATGTTGAACATATTATAAGATTCTATCTTAATAGAGGTAGAAGGCCATCAAGTCAAAGAAAGAGGTTCAAATCCCATAGATTGCAAGTGAGAAAGC